>JAZAYU010000002.1:12036956-12636956 GCA_038501625.1 Corbicula japonica | reverse complement strand
TGTAATGCAACCTTTGTAATGCAACATAGCCGACAAGACCTGTGGCGATCATGGAAATGTCCACGAGCTATGTATTGCTTGTTTGCAACTATTTGGTGAGAATGTTTATTTATAAAAACATATAGTCTGCTAAAATTCGTGATTTAAACCTCGCAGCATTCTAAGTAACATTTCGAAAATGGTAGTCGAATGACAGCATAGGTAGTCCTATTCTTAATGTAAATCATGTTCACATTTGATTCTGTTGTGATGGACATCTGTAGACCGGAAATAACTGCGTCTTCAGACTGCCTGGTCTACTTTTAAACCAGGCTATATGGAATGAATTACAGTCAAACCGAGCCTGCAATATTTTCATATTTGTCGTGTTCGGTCTCTTTCAAAGTTCTCTCTTCAACTATTTCAAAAACATCCAAACACGACTAATTCAATTACTTAGGTGGTCAAAAAGTAGTTTTCTTGACGTGCTATACTGCTGTAAAATTGCTGTTACTAATATAATTCAAGTCTTGCGTTCCAATTTCTTCATGTACCTCTCCCATTTTTATCTATTTTCTCTTCCCCACTCAAGCTGTCATATGCGATAAATTCTCGATTCATCATATGATATAAATATATTAGTTCAAAATTTATTTGGACCGAAAACGAAATGTGTTGCTAAACATTTTTATGTACATGTAATAGATAAATATGTGACATTTTTCTTCACATCCTGTCGAAACAAATTCCGCTTATTTTGCGAGAAGTAATCTCAATATTTGTTAGGCTTGTCAGAAAATCTACTAATGAAGATATCAACCGTCAATCTAGTCACGTGATATGTCTACCCGGAAATGAAAATTTGGTGTATTTAAAAGTGCGCAGTAGGCTAGTTCTTCACAACCGAAATTTGTTGAAGCAAGCAAAAAATCAAGGTTAGTAACAAATTTGTACATATTATATTTTAATGAAATGAACTGTATCTCATTTATACATGGGAAATCTTATTGCAAGTTGGTCGCTGTCATTGTGTGTTTTCATATGTTTTAAGGTAAAATTTCAGCAGTCGGCGACGTAATACACATTTCATAAGCAAAAAAAAAAACAAATTCACTTTCCTTAATATTTATTAAAGTATCCCAAATTAACATCACAAATTATAACATCATAAATAAATATGTGTGTCAGTGGTGGTATTATGCACTGAAATTTACGGTAAAATACCATAACAATATTAAATGAACATTTAAATCTAATTTTAGTATATTCTATAAATATTGAAATTCATAGTGAAATTCTTAAAAAAGTTGTTTTAATAAATTTAAAATAAAGTCTGTATTTGAAGTTACTAAAATAATATTTAATCCCGAGATTGTTAGGAAAATCATTTCATTGGTGTTATTCCCCGAAATTTATTGTTAAATTTCAAGGCATAACGCTGAGTTGGAAATGAAGAATTTATGAAAATTAATTTCACTTTAAGAATATTATATTTGCTATGTGAACATAATATGATGTTTGATATGATCTAGCAGATGAAGGCCGCCACTCTTGCCGTTGTTGCTGTTATGATGTGTATGGGAGTCACCCTGGCCGCCTATGGAGGATACGGATCATATGCTAGCTACGTCCCTGTTACCGGTGGATTCGGGGGTGGTTACGGAGGCGGTTTTGGCGGTGGACTCGATAACAGCTTCTGTAAGTAGTTCTAAAATAACGCACGCGTCCCGGGCCTGCGTCTGCATATTTCAGTTTATTTAATTTCAATATTGTACGAATGCGTGAATCTTAACACCAATCATTCCATATCAGTCTGGAAATGAGTATGGGATGCCATTCCGACAGTAAAACGTGTTTTAAGTAAATTCAGATCATTATCATATTTATTTTTTAACTTCCCAAACATATCCGTTTTAATTATAATTCAGCTTAAATTAAATTGAAACGATAAATAAAAATTGATAAAAGAAATTGACAAACTTATTACGAACAAAGAAATGATCCTGTTCTAACATGCTGGGTTTCGTATTAATAACCGAGTTGCGCATCAACATTAATTTATATATATTTACTTGATTGTGAATATCACCAACAAATATTTGATATTTAGTGAAGTAATTTTCCTGAAGTCGTGCACAGAGCTTGCTAATGATAAATTCTAAGATATGGGTTTTGGTCACATTCGAGAGTCTTCAATGGAAACCTCGTCAACAATATACAATGTATTTAGACTCTTCTTTTCAAACAAATCATTCAAGTCCTTTTTTCTGCAATTATGATAGTATATATTTGTTGCCAGAAATAGAACGAAAAGTCTAAAGAGGGAAACATCACCACCACCGGATGGAAACATTCTGTAAAATAGGCATTTATTAAATTAGGTTCACAAAAAGAAGTAAAATATCAGATGGAAACGTTTGCATTGAATAAATATAGGTATTTAATAAATGATTTTCTAATATTATGTTAAGTTAAAATGAAGTTGGTTACATTTAAAACAATATAAAATGTTTATACAACCTATTTAATATTGTGATATTTTAGGCGATTACGAAGTAGTAACAACGCAAAACAAAATCGCTATGAATGGATTAGCGTAAACTTGAACTTTGATTTTACGTTTGGTGTTAAAACAATTGTTTTGTCCTGCAGTGATGTTGATCGGTCTGTTGTTCCTGTTGATGATCTTGTTCAACGGTAACTTCTTCAACTCTACCAGAACCGGCTCCAGCACCACACCCATCACCATCGTCCAGGGTTAATCTACACCCATCACCATCGTCCAGGGATAAAACTGGGTAAGTTATCCTATCCATACTTTGTTAACGTGACGGGTTTACGAATAATCAATATGTGTTTTATATTTGTTACTGATCTGTTTCTTCACTGGTTGCAGATACATAACACATTTAGAGGTTTTGGTCAACTGGGGACATTCCGTCGCAAAAATGAAACATATTTCTTTCTGATAGTGAACACGAATACAGACCAGACAAGTTATCCAAGTATCACAACTTTCATAGCATTTAAACGACTGTTAAACAGACGTAATTAATTTAATTACTTTTCATTAGTGCTTTGTTGAAATAGATGAATAGGGAACTTTGAGATTTTTATTATGATATTACAATTAACGTTTGATTAACATTTCAGGTCTGAGAAGACTCGCCACGTTGCTAAAAGCTCCCACGGACAACATGCTGATCATGTTGTTTTGTTAATTTATTGTTCTATTTATTATTGTTTAATAAAACATCAAATCCTAATTCGATTGTTTTTTGTATACAGTCACAGTTATACTCTCATCATCAACAACATACTTAAAGCGGCATTACTTCAATTTAACCCGCTATTGTATAAAATATTACATGTATTTGGAACTATAGGCACAAATTTTCAGCATTAGTTCGGGCTAATAAAATGTTAATTTACTAAAACAAATTTGGTCCGCGCGACTAAAAGCGGAAATAGGATTTCCGAAACGTCACAGAAATCGAGAAACTTTTATTATATGCTGATGACTCTGGGATCATGGTTTCTGGCAAAAAGTTAGGCGATATTGAATGTCTTTTATCGCAGGATATGGAACGAGTAAGCGAATGGCTTGTTGATAACAGACTTTCACTGCATCTCGGAAAAACTGAATCTATTCTCTTTGGATCAAAACCTAAGATAAAATCAAAGAGCAGTTTAAATATTGTTTGCAACGGAACTAATATTCAGTCCACCGACAAAGTTAAATATTTAGGCGTTACTTTGGATCAACATCTTTCTTGTGATGACATAGCAAAGTCTGTTGTTAGCAAAGCTAATGCTCGTTTGAAATTTTTGTACCGTAAAAGACAATTCCTTAATTTTCATACAAGGAAACTTTTAGTCATGTCGCTAGTTCAAAGTCATTATGATTATGTTTGCTCTGCTTGGTACCCAAGTTTGAAACAGTACTGGAAAAATAGGCTTCAAACTACACAAAATAAATTAGCTCGTTTCATGTTAAATCTTGGTTCTAGGTCTCATATTGGTTCTGAGGAATTAAAGTTACTAAATTGGTTATCGGTATCTAAGAAAGTTGATCAGATCACTCTTTGTCACGTTCATAAAATTAAATACGGTTCTGCTCCGGAATACCTTAAAGAGCATTTTGTTCCACTAACTTCTTTCCATGACCGCTGTACAAGATCTAGAGTGACTGCCCACTCTGATGCAAATTCTTTAAACAATATTACTTTTACCGACACCGGTAGATTTCGTTTGCCAAAGGTTGGAAGCTTTGGAAAAAAGTCCTTTGCGTACAATGGGGTGTCGTTGTGGAACAACCTTCCTCAGGATCTCAGGAATATTGACTGTCTTCGGGCTTTTAAATGTGCCGTTAAAACTTATTTAATGACTTCTTAATTTTTTAAATTTATATATTCAACAGTAGTTTTATTTTCATTCTGTTTTATAAAGGAGTATAGGTTTAATTAATATATTTTTATTTAGTAAGTCTCAATGTTGAGGCTATGTATCTTATAATTTTAAATGACTTTTTTTTTATTTTAAGTCACGTGATTCTGAATGGCTTTTGTGATACACACCTTGACTGTGATATATGTAGTTGTGATAATGATCTCAATCTGTTCGATATTTACTTATATAACATTGTAATTACTGTTATTTTCAAAGAAGAGCAATATTTAATTTTTTCTTACTAAACATGACTTTCTGTGTCATGCCTCCAATATCAGGGACCACAATGGAAATAAGAGGAATCATTTTCTCTTTTTTGTGTTATCCCTGGTATTGGTGGGCATTACATGGTTTTTCCATTACTGCATGTCATGACATTGAACTTTCTTTTTATTGTTCTTTCTTTGTATGACTTGTATGTATTCTGCCATGTTTTGTTTTACTTATACCAAAATAAATAATAAATAATAATAATAATAATAAATAAGATCGCGCATGAAGTGGTCTCTTCGTCAAAAATAGGTTGCTATATATACCTCCACTATATTAAGCTTCTTAAAAGTTCGTTAACTATAATTTAACAATATCATTGAAATTCCCGTCTATAAGAAAGAATTCGATCGGACCTTTTGTGTTCTGTTAGAGAGTGTTTATATATAGGAGTCTATATGGACAAATATGATATTTCAATACTATATTCTTACTTAAGTTTAGGGGTGGGGCTTTAATTCAGACTTAACCGAAAAGTGTCTTACAATCTCTTAGAATGCATAACCGATATGATTTATATCAGCTACTGGTTCATCACCGGAAGGGACCAGAACCACAAGCCACGTTGTTACTTTACTTTTAAAACAAGTTGGAAAATGTAGACAATTCGGGAAGTACTAAAGGACCATAACTCGGTATAATGTGATATGTCAAAAGCGTTCGTGATCCAGTTATCAAAAAATGTGTAAAAATAAATATAAAGAAATGCTAGAATGTAAGGTGAATCGTATAAACAACGCACCCATCAACACTGATGACACAGACGTAATTAAAATAACAACACAGCATATGTTGACGTCAACAATAAATTATGTAAGTCATAATTCACACTGGCAATCAGCAAATTATGTCCTTCGTGAATACTAAATGGCTTGACCAATCAGCCTCTTAACTGTGATGTTCTATTGTAACAATCAGCATTATATCATAACAACTTATTTCGGGCCCCAAGCAAAATAACCAGCATCAGTGCCATGAAGAAAGTGAATATTTCTTACAAATGTTGGCACTTATAACAGCTGAGAAATTTTAGTGGGTGGTTAATTGTTGCAAGTATTTGAGGAAGAAAATATCAACCGACGGAAGTATACTTCTTGTGATATTTTAACAATATTAATTGGCCGAAACATTAAAATATGTATCATGACGAGACTGTAAAATTTATTGGGTGGCTGACTTCAAGTTTTGAACAAATGAACACCATCTCTTATTACAACAATAATTTCTTCAAGTTTCCAAAAGGTAAGAAATTTATAAATATGTTTATATATGTTTAACATACAAGGAAAGAGCAAATAATGCTTAAATTTTAAACAAATCATTTTAGGAAAATTACTCATTGTCGGTCAGGTTTTGGTGAGTTTTTGTTCAAAACACAAAATATTATTGAGCTTTTAAGACATTTGACTGCAAGATTTAGACGTGTTAGACGTTTCTATGTTATGGGCTCAAGGTCATAAAACTAAAACTGGAGACCAGTCTTAAGTCTCAAGCATCTGACTGGCTTGAGATTTGAGACTGGTCTTCAAACTCATGTTTATGATTTGGGGCCCTGATGTTAAGAGTACTTTTGTTTTAACGTTTATTATGCAACAAAATTTATTTCGTCTGATCCTAAGATATCAAATTTCAATATTACTAGTTGATATGTCCTAAAATTGAGACAGGGACGATTGGCTGATATCACTTGTAAATATATTATATTTAAAACATGCAAATTAGCCATTACACCTAGATGGTATACCGGGTAAATTGCATCACAATATCGATTCATTATGACAAATACATGCAGTTCAATAGTTTAATGGTTTAAGTCTTATCTACATTTACAAACACCATCATATATTACGTATACAAAAATGTGCAGACATTCATTAAAATATATGAATATGTTGTATATGGGTTGAAAACGAATTGTTCTTGTCGGTTTTAAATAAACATTATATTAATAACAATGATTAAAAAACATAAAACAAATAAAAATATCAAAAAAATTGTACTTGATATTTAACTACGAATATATTTCTTATTTCTGCTGATTAAAATGATATGAACGGAAGCAAAATTATTAAAATACGGTAAAATCTATAGTGCCTGTGCCATAAATTTATGCATTAAGGCCTCGTGCTCTAGTATTTTCATTTCAGGAAAATGACACACGAAAAAGATGAAATACTGATGTATGACAGAAACACTGACAGAAACAAAGATGATGCCATTTTGGCTGTGCTGTATGAGGTGATCAAACGACCACTGTTTGTTGGCCTTCAGCATGTTGTTTTCGATAAGCCACTGAATTATCATCAGCAATTGTTGACGAACACTAGCATATACGAAAACGAAACGGAGGTAGTAGGAAGTTCTAGGGACGGCTTGAAGTGTCCCAGAGTGTTTAGCTGCGGAGATGTTGATACCGTATTTTATTCTCCGCTAATTCTAGATGAATCTGATGAAATGACTTTTGAGTACAGATCAGATTTCCAGGCCTATTTTCACTTTCCGCAACCCAAACAGAAGAAAGATTTCCCCGATGATAATGCGCAGTATTTGAACCCGAATTTCTTGCGACAGCTCAATCCGAGACTGTTTCCGCTTAGGCACAAAGCTTATCAGTATACGGTTATACCGCAAGCTGTGAATGTAAGTGATGTGAAATGCGCTATTAAGAAATCTGTGCCGTACTCGGATCCAATTCCTCATTCTGATCGTAGGCCTGCCGCGGAATCCCTTGATTATAAGTTGTTTACGACTTGGCAAATAGAGCAAACTGTGCTTGCCTATCTTATAGGTCTAAGAAACCACGAAGAAATGACATTTGTTAGAGAGCTATATACGGTCCAGAAATCGAAAGTTATGAAAGCTTGACAACGAGAATGAAAACACTGATCAGCTACTGGAGAAATGATTTTCACATGACAACACTCGGCATTTTCGATTTGATTCATTTTGACAGTGAGGACTTTAAAAGTCTTTTGAAAAGCGTGGTGGATGAGGACGTTGTTGAGAAGTATCGCTGTAACCCGATCGATGTTCCACACGGAGAGATTTCAGCAGACCTCGTTCCCGCATTACGCTGCACAGGCTTGTCACGACCAGCGCATGCTTTCCAGAACAGGAAACGGAAATGGCCTTCTAACACCCTCGTCTCCTCTGGGTTTCAGATTGTTGCGAGAGGATGTTTGGTAAACCCAGTACATGACAAGGACTTTATTTTGTCATTTTCGCCATCCGAAGCGAAACTTGCTGACCATCTTCCAGCAGGAGCAAAGACGGCTTATTGCCTGCTAAAATCATCGTATAAATGCGCCGTGGGAAAGAAGATACCCGATCGAAAACTTTTGAAGTCGTATCATATGAAGACGGCCCTATTTTGGGTAGCAGAAAATACAGACCTCGATTCCTGGCAAACGTTAGATCCGTTGGCAAGTATGCGCATTGTTATAGATTTTCTGGTCGAATGCCTTGAAAAGCTTAACTTGCCGTTATATTTCATACCGGAAAGTAATCTTATTGGCGACTTTTCCAGAAATGATGCACAAGCTTCAATAAGCATACTCGGGGAAATTCGACACAACCCTGCCAACTGTATTCAAGTGATTATGGATACAGAATGGGAGTTTACAAAGATGACAACTTCAGCCGAGTCTTACGAAAAAATCAGACACGATCGCGGGTACTATTGTTCTTTCTCATGGGAAACAACTATGAAATTTAGTGCTATTGCTTGGGCCCAAGCGGGATATTACCCAACAGATGAAATGCGCGACGTGTCGTTTTTCCAGTCACGTGACTTCCGTTCACGTTATTTTGACGATCCGTTGAACACAGATCCTCCTGGAAACATTGCTGATACATTCACTATATCAGAAATTCAACTTGATGATGTGGACACATTTGTTCAGACTGTGACCCAGAACAAAATGGACCTGTTCAATGTACTTGATCTTGACATATCATCGGTTAGCAAAAATCGATAACGAATTTCTCAATTATAGATTATGAAGGAACAATTCAGTTTTTTCTTTACTACATTTTTATTTCTTAAACAGTCGAAAAAACCCAAAGTACATATTAAAGATAAATTTCTGCCGATTAAGATGGTTATTTTTATTTTAATTTATCTTAACGATAATTTGGTCCTTTTTGACTTTGAATATAGCCACCCTATTTTCCCTTTTTTTACATAGAAACTGTAGAGAAAGTTGGATTTTTTCGCTTATCCTTACGTATTCTATTGTTAATATCTTTTATTCAAATTAGAAGTTTAACAAACCCAGGTTACATATTTTGCAAAAAATATTAAGCTATTGTTTAAACTAATTTTTATTAAATTAAATTTAAAACATTTTGGTCCTTTTTAGCTTTTAAGTGAAAATTAAAGTCTCCGTAAATTTGCGAACATACCCGATATTTTACGATCATTGACGGAAGATTGTCCGTCAAGTGCAGAAAACAATATAGACCCTTAATAGTTAAATTTGTAGAAGTTGGAGTATTGTTTTGAAATTGTGTGATATTACTTTGAAATAAGTAGAAACACTAAATTTTGGCGAATCCGCCAATATTTTACAAATTTCATAGGCGGAAACAAATACGTACTAAATTATTCATGGCATTTAGAAATAAGTATATGTCTTTTCGATATAGTTGTAAAATAAAATCCGATTAATATAATAAACCCAGACGAAAGTCTAAAAAGGTGATAATTGTAACAAAATTACAATGAACCCCAGGTAAATCAACAGGTAAGAAATGTGACATTTTGTGTATTAACAATATGTCACATTGAGCAAAGATCTATATGTTACATCTATCTATATAGGTCTTTGCATTGAGTCACAAAAAATGAATGTCAATCATAAGAAAATGCGTAAAGAAATTAAAATCGTCATTAAAATGTCTCATCTATATGCAAGCCTATCTAAAACAAAAACCACATATATATTAAGATAACTTAAGTAAATGTTACTTAATTACTTGTAAAAGTTAAATGCTTTTTTATTTACAATTAAGAAGTTATAATGTAAATTTTATCCAAAATTAATATCGTAAAATGCAATCGGAAAATTGAAATTGTTAAGGTTAGGGCATATTTCTTAACACATTTGAAACCTAAGCACGTAAGGATGTACCTAACTGGAATTAAAGTTAGAACAAATAAAAACTGTGGCATCGTAATCTCTTCAACATGTATCGAGATTACATTGTAAGATGTTTTTCAGTAAAACATAATAATTCAATGAACTGCTATTCTTTCATTATTTTGACAAACAAGAGCGCAACAGTAATAGAACGAATTCGGGATGTTATTAACTGATCGAAAAAATGCATCATTAATTTTATTGTACCCCCTCCCAATAAATGACGCGTTGTAAAAACAAAGTTATGACAGATCAATAATTAATATGTTTTATGGCTTATTTCCTGTACCGCGTTTAAACAAGGTAAATGGTTCCTATAAACAATGAACCATAGCAAATGCATCAATTCAATGAATTTAAAAGTGTACCGATTTGTATTTTTTGGTGTATATAGAAATTGAGAAAAGGCAAAGACCTATATTACATCTCTATATTTATCTATATAGGTCTTTGGAAAAGGCTACACATTCTGCCGCTTTTTATTATGACTGAATTTGTAAATGCTTTAATGTATTAAGTTTACAAACCGTTTCACCAATTGTACACATATAAAAATTGCTTTCCAACAAAATAAATTTATTCATAAGTGCAATAATAAGGATGAAATGGAACAGGCAGAAGTTATATATCGCGGGGCTTAGGATTTTAAAATAAATAAAATAATCGGACGTCTATGTGCCCAAAACCAAATTAAAGAACTCGGCACTAAGTTACACAGAACTGATAAAAACGAAGACATTGTTGAACGTATATTAACATGGTCTACCTCAAGCCTGTATGTAACTTTTGCGATATAGGAAAACTGATATTATACACTATGTTATCTTAAATATAAAGAATTGAATACTAGTTTTGTTGTTATGTATAAAAATCTCAGAGATATATACATTACCAAGATTATTTATTGCTTATTTATTTCTTCGTGTTACCTGCGTGCTTATTTTCTCCTCAAATGTTAAACTTCAACATTTTTGATAAATTTTGTAATTTTGAAAATATAACTTTTACTTTCTGATTTCATTAATCTATTAAATTTATCAATTGTTGGCTAAAAATTTCTTCATATATATTCCTTTAAAATATTCGAGTAATAGGGGCATATTAACAAAAAGTGGTATTCGTTTTCTATCATCTTATAATTATAGCATTTACAGATTCTGTTTTCCCTTGTAACACCCGTGTACACACCCATGTACCGTCCAGTTTCAATATTTAAGATAAACTTTTATGAAACGAACTGAATGCTTAATGATGAAACAGTTTTGTGCTATTTTATTGGTTTTCCCCTCCGGCGCAAATGACATATTTTATTGACCCTAGACTTCGTTAATCTCCGATAATCTGACGACTGATAAGAAGGGCAGATAATTGACAATACCACATAGTCAACGCCGTACACTCTCCCTTTATGAGATGATGAGCAAAGTGCCATATGTTCCATAACTCTAACTTTTTTGATTTATAGTTATGGTCTTATTCCGAGTTTGTTCTTAAAATTTCAGTTGCTTACAAAAATTGAGTGACCACATCAAGTGAAGTGAGTTTCTCAGTTCAAACTTCGCAAAACTGATCTTGATCTCCAATAACATTATTATATCGTGTTTCATAATATATATCATGCTCCATAATAATTCGTTTCACTAATATATCGTGTTTCTATTCTACATATGATCTAATATATATTTCTTTATTGAGTTGTTGCTGTCGTCATAATGATAGATGTAGGATATGTTAACAAATATAATCGCAACTATAGAAATGTTCCTTAAAAGGGAAGGGATAGTTTGACCCGCTGGAACCTTAAATTAAATGCCACAACTTATTCATTTCTAAAACAACTTCAGTAAACATTGACAAATGTTCTAAATCCAATAAAAACTGGAGTCATATTATACAGGAGATTATAATTTACAGAACAAGCACAACAAAAAGAAAATTATACTCAACAAAAATAAAAAGTATCCACTTTCCTATCTTAAATTTTGTAAAATTTGAAAACGAAAACTGAGAAATCTGTATGTGGACAACTTTGCATTTCTGTTATAATTGCAAAGAGAAAAAGTGTTCTTAAAAATCTGCAGCCATAACTTAGTTATCTTTCCCTTTGTTGTAATGAGGGTTCCAGGAAAAAGTCAGTGATTCTTTGAAGTATTCACATTGGTTTGAATTAAATCAATCTTTCCACCTCTTGTGATCAATAAAATCATAAAACATTCATTAATAAAACAAGTAGTCATCGATAAACTACGCTAGAAAGTCCAACCACTTTCAATTACCTCCCTTTAAATCGAATATGTAGTGTTTTGTAATCCATTATTAATTGTTATTCGACTTGCCGTTGCTTAGGTCTTGGTGTGGAAGATTATGTTTATGAACAATAGAAATTGAAGACAACTGAGATTAACCAATTAAACACCATTCAAAGCGTACCTGATTAAAATAAAATATGTTAATGAGAATATAAGCATAAAATGTGGATACTTTTTATTTTTGTTCAGTATATATTTACATGTATTTTACATTCAGTGACTATAAAATAGTGAAATTAATACTAAAATGTTGTAACAGTTTTGATTTATCTATTTCACAATTTGTAAGAGAATTTCTTATCACAGAATCAGAAAAATAAAAAAAATATATATAGATTTTCAGAATAATTCACTTGTCCGTTCCGTTGGATAAAACTTGAGATTGAAAATACCATAGAGAACAGACGAGGATTATCGCGTTCGGGAGGTTATCAAACATTTAATTTGTAATCATTGTAAGCTGCTCGAAAAAAACTTTAAAATTGACAAAAAGTACGTAAAACATAGCGTTTTAATTTATGACATGTAGATCGGGAGGCCATCAAATGTTTAATTTGTACTCATTGTAAGCTGATCGAAACAAACAACTTCAAAATTGACAACAAATAAATAAAACATAGCGTTTTAATTTGTGGCATGTAGACCGGGAGGTTATCAAACTTAATTTGCATTCATTGTAAGCTGCTCGAAAAAAACTTTAAAATTGACAAAAAGTTCGTAAAACATAGCGTTTTAATTTATGGCATGTAGATCGGGAGGTTATCAAACGTTTAATTTGCATTCATTGTAAGCTGCTTTTACAATTGACAAAATGTACGTAAAACAGCGTTTTAATTTATGGCATGTATATCGGTGGGTTATCAAACGTTTAATTTGCATTATATGTAAGCTGCTCGAAAAAAAACTTAAAATTAACAAAAATACGTAAGACATAGCTTTTTAATTTATGGCATGTAGATAGGGAGGTTATCAAGCGTTTAATTTGTTTTCATTGTAAGCTGCTCGAAAAACCTTAAAACTTGAAAATATAGCGTGTTAAAATCGTCAGCTAGCCGAACGTTATGTTACATAATAATATGTCCGATGTGATAGGTACAGCTATTGTTTGAAAGGCACGATTTCGCCGGTTTAATTTATAAGATCTTTACGCCGGTTCGTCGTAACTAAGTATCATTAACCGGCAAATAACAAAACAACAACTGTAACTCTTCAACTGTAACCAATATTTGATGCCGTTGCGCTTGTAGGTGTGTCCCGCCTCCACCCTCCCAGTGGAATGAATAATCAAAAGATTCCGATAGAGTTATTTAAAAAGATTGCTATGCCACCAGGTATTCTTGCAATAGATAATGAAAACATCCAAAAAAACGAGTTGCAAAGAAAAGTTTGTTAACTTTACTGTTTGACTACATTATTAGTAGAAAAATCTCAATACCCTTGAACTTGGTTAACCAAGTTTTTATCTAAAACTGAGAAGCATAGTCGGTTTCACCTTGCTGTACTTGTATGCCTGTGCATAAACATAAACCTACTGGTGGCTACATACAAACTTTTGTAACCACATAAGTTATTTTTAATTTTATGAAATTAATGTAATTATTATTGAACAAAATACTAAACTTGTATAGGAACACTCTATTTGCAAAATGAATCATTGGAGAGTTTTCCGACACCAATGTGTATGAAAAATATTTAATTTCTGTTCTAAACGGTTATAAAATTCATACAGTGGGCTGGAGTTACACATCATGCTTAACAGAAAAAGATAATAACATAAGATGCAGATGAAGAACATGCATGGATGTGATCTGTATTCTGCAAGATATTTTTGCCGATCCGGCACATGTAACGTATCATAAAAACAGCAGAAATTGGGTCTTCTATAGAAGTTGCACAACTAAAATCACTTGGCATAAAAGCGTGGTAGATTTAATTATCTTTCTTAGTTTCCAGCTATCATCATACCAGACTAGTATTATTTCATACACAATTTAAATCGTCATTAACACAGGGACGAATTCTGTATTCGAGACCTTGTTTAAAATGCTCGAAAAGTACCACAGCTTAGTAAGGCTGTTTTTAGTAACTCAACTGATTATTTCGATAGGATCCTTTATACTGTCTAACCTATTTTTTATGAAAAACATCTAGAATGAACTAAGCAAAAATATCAGAATTTGAAGGTAGACCTAGATAAGGCCGTTTAATTACTTAAATAGTTTTTCTTAAGTATCCGGACATGTTACACTGCGATAAAAATACTGCTACTAAATTAATTCAATTTTGGCTTTCCATAACCTCCATGCACTCCTTCTCTTCTGTTTCTCTCCCCCCTCTCCCTATCTCAAGCTGTCAGAAGTGATTAATATTTTAAGCAACCTGTCATTTAAATTAATAATATTTGGATTGTTCAAGTTTGAATTTGGTAGCAAAAGATTAAAATGAAATAGATGAATAGGCCTATGTTACGTTGGTGTTGTTGACAACTTGTCGTATCGAATTCCGCTTGTTTGCCAAAAACTGTCTCGAGAATTTGTTAGGCTTGTCACCGAATCTTATCCGTCAATCTGGTCACGTGGTACGTCTACCCGGAAATGAAAACTTGTATATAAAAGTTCACGGTGTTCATGTTCTTCACAACCGAAATTAGTTGTCGAGAATCAAGCTAAGAAATCAAGGTAAGTTATAGTTAAAGCATTGGGTATTGAACTGTTAGACATACACATGTATATACATGGTGATATTTATCTATTGCAAATTGGTTTCTTAACGTTGCCCATCATGTTTTATGGCCACATTTCTTTAGCAATGGCAATTTAAGCAAAAGGCAGCGTAAAGCAAATTTCATACTGAAACTTATTTATGGTGAAACACAAGTTTATTGCAATATAATATTATGTTTCTGTTAAATAGTGTATACTATTATTTTACAGATGAAGGCCGCCACTCTTGCCGTTGTTGCTGTTATGATGTGTATTGGATTCACCCTGGCCGCCTATGGAGGATACGGATCATATGCTAGCTACGTCCCTGTTGCCGGTGGATTCGGGGGTGGATACGGAGGCGGTTTTGGCGGCGGACTCGACAACAGCTTCTGTAAGTTGTTCTTGTATAATGTACGCGTCCAGGGCTTGCGATTTAATACTTCAGTGTTATTTTTTAATTGTAACTTTATAACAAATGCGCGAATATTTTGCACTTATCATTTAAGGTATCGGTCTGGTAATAAGGATGCAACACTTGTAAACGCGTTTTTTTAAAGTAATTCTCAGCTATTTATACCATAGTTTTATATCCTTTATTTCAATATTTTGTTTTATTAATTCAGCTTAAATTAAATTGAAACTCTAAAAGACTAATCATTTTATTCCATGCATTACAATTAGTAACAATATAAGAAAACAAGACAATGCTTCCACACCTTTACCCAAGGTTATAAAACTGAGCATGGAAACCAGTCTCAAATCTCAAGCATCTGATTGGCTGAAATGGCGACTGGTCGCCATTTCAGCCAATCAGATGCTTGAGATTTGAGACTGGTTTCCAAACTCAGTTTTATAACCTTCAGACCTTATTATTTATACTGAGCTGTTGATTTTGCACCTTTATAATTTCAGTGATGTTGATCGGTCTGTTGTTCCTGTTGATGTTCTTGTTCAACGGTAACTTCTTCAACTCTACCAGAAGCGGCTCCAGCACCACACCCATCACCATCGTCCAGGGTTAATCTACACCCATCACCATCGTCCACGGATAAAGCTGGGTAGGTAATCTAATTCGGATTCTTGTTACATTTTATGTGTACGAATACTTAAATTTGACGGCTTTTGTTTTGTTACTAAACTCTGCTCTGGGCTGAAGATTATAAAACTGAGCATGAAAACCAGCTTCAAATCTCAAGCATCGGATAGGCTGAAATGGCGACTGGTTGAGATTTGAGACTGATTTCCATGCTCATTGGTCGCAGAAATATAACAAAATGATTTGGTGTCACGGACCTCTGAGAACAGTCAGTCACAAATACAGTTCTTTCTGGTATCTGAACACGAATAAAATCAGACCATTTATGTACGTTCAACAACATTAATGGACTGTAAAACAGACTGTCTTTGAATTAACATTAAGGTAGTGCTGTGATGTGCGTTGATATGTTTATATTATAGGTATCGTTTATTTACCGTTTCAGGTCTTAGCAGACTCGACATGTGCTCAGAAATCCAGTGAACAACATGCTGGTCGTGTTGTTTTGTTAATTTATTATTCTGTTTGTTATCTTTTAATAAAAGATCAAAACCTGTTTACAGCGTTATTTGTTACACTTAATGCCATCCTTTAATCACCACCGCCACCACCAACAACACAAATATAACTAATTTGGAAAATTCATGTATATTTTCAAGACACCCAGTTTGTCTGTCATTAATCTTATACTTACTATGCTCAATTAATGTATGCGTCCATGGGTCATATTTGTTCGGAAACATACCGATAATAGAAGTATTAATTTTAATGAAAGCCTTTAAAATGAAAAACGTGTTCTTAGAATGCAAGAATGACGCTTTATGTATATTGGCTATTGGTTCTACACCGGTAGCAATATCTGAATAATAAGAATCTACCGAAAAAGACAATGATGCTCAACTTTCACAGCCAGAAAATTCGGAGATTCCTGGAAGTACAAAAAAGGGAAATAACTGTCAAATGCGATATTGACACGTATTTGTATCATGGTCTTGTTGATATTGACAATATTAGAAAGTTAGATGAAGAAATTAAAAAAAGTGACGAGGTTATTGGCAACGTTGAGTTTTCATAATGAATTGAGGGATGGACTGACTGACGAGGGGATCCTTACTTACTGGCTTTTATTCCGAAGACGTAGAAAAATGTCGATATTCTAATTAATCCTTACAAAGTTGATCAAAATGCGGACAGATATATGTGCTTTTTACAAACTCACACTCATCAAAATAGATGAAAAAGAAACTAAAAGCCACCTAACACGACAATTACAAAAATATTTCAGGCTCGGTTTGATTGAGCCTTTGCATGGGCAGTAATGAAAAAACATATTACTGCTAACGCCGCCTAGCCCCGGGTTTAGCGCACCTAAATGTTTAAAACTTGAATCAGTTCACTTTTGATCCATCTAAAATGATGGTATGCATACGGCGGTGAACATGAAACCTTCAATTTTCAGATTAACACCATTCCATGATCAACGTAGTATGGTCCCCAGATAAATGTATGGGATGCCCTAAACGAGAAAACAATAGGCGGAACTGAAAAGAATAGAATTTAGGCAGGGGATCTGAGAAATCTGCAAATCTCAGAGAACTCCAAAGGCAAAAACTAAAAACCAGAAAGTATATCCTAGGGGTGATTGAACAATATCCAAATCTATACTAGGTGGGAAATTGTAACCACCCAATTTTAAACTGGCCGAAATATTATAACAAGTCTTAGAGTCATTTTAGTTGAACTATAAACATAGGCTACATAAGTATTGTGCTCAAAACCTTAAGATAACATAACTGATAACGGCACCGATTGAATGTACGGGCAGACATTTTACAGCCACCACACGGCACAGACAACGCTACTGTGATAGAGAATTTTAGACACAATACGTAGGAAAAAAACAGTTTACCCGTCAACCTGACGATACTGAGAATATTTAAGTAACACCGAACTATATGAAAATGTTTATGATCAAGTTTGAATGAAAAACTCTTCATCAAAAGAATAGTACTTAGATTAAAGGAAATACCGTCCAGTTAGTATTTTACCTGTTTTCTAAAAGATTTTCGAAAGAATATAAATGACCAAATTCTTTTTTTTGAAAATCATTGTAATAGTTTCTTATATGCTTTTAGACCAAACTGTGGTTGTCAGACAGCTCTATTGAGAATTATTAAAGACTGGAAAAAGGCCCTAGATAGTGATAACAATCTTTATTGACCTTTCCAAAGCGTTTAATTGCCTTTCACATGACCTACATTTGTTTAAACGTAAATTCTTCGGAATTTTAGAAAATGCTCTAAAATAAAAAGAAAGCTATCTTAGCGTCAGAAACTAGTGGGTTCTTATAAAAGGAATTTTCTACTGATATAAAGGTGTTCCTCTATGCTCAGTATTAGGTCTTGTTTTGTTCAATATTTTTGTTAATAAGTGATACATGTATATTCCATTTTGTTTAAATTGTGACCTATACACTTATGCTGACGATGATACTCTATCCACTTCCGGTTTAAATCTAAATATTGTTGTTAAAACCAAGAAAAAGCCAGTATATCACTCATGCAATGGTTTTCAAACAATAAACTGCAACCAAACTCAGAGAAATTCCAAGCTTTATCTAAAGGTAAAAACTAACAGCTGTTAAATCTCTTGTAATCGTGAAAATAATGTTGTAAATGTAAGTTAAAACTTCTTAGGGTAACAATTGACTTTAAATTATCTTTTAACACACATATATCTAGCACATCGGAAATAATTGCGTCTTTAAACTTTTTGATTTACTTTATTTGAAATCTACAAAGAACAAAGCAAAACAAAATATCCTATTTCAAATAAAGAATATGCATAGTTCGATTACTTACGTTATAAGGAGTTATTTAAACATGTTACATACTCAGTCTGGTATTTAAATGATATTAAAGTATGGCTTTACACTTTCTTTATATTTCTTTCCCATTCAAACAGTGACAGTCATAATTATGTGAATAGCATTTGATTCATACTGTCTTGCAAATATACATGTTGTAAATTTTATATTAGAATTGTACACATACGACATTTAGGCTAGTCAGCGAATCTATTCCTCAATTCACCAACCGTCAATCAGGTCACGTGATATGTCTACCCGGAAATGAAACTTGTATTTAAAGTGGACGGTATGCATGTTCATTACAATCGAAAATTGTTGTCAAGAGTCAAGCATACAAACCAAGGTAAGTTCTATCAGTTCATTTATTTATCTGTAGCCATTTTACTTGCAGAATTTATGCAAGTTGGCTCTCGTATTAATATCGTTTTTTTATGTAATGTCATGAATATGGAATTGTCTTTTTACAGCAATACAAGTTGGTTCTGTAGTAATATCATAAATTCCCCCTTAATGTTATATGGATACATCCATTTTCTATTAAAAACCATTCAGCGAAAGTAATCGTTATACCAAACTTATATTAAGCAAACATCTGTATGCAAGTTTTGTAAGATATTCTTTATCCCAAAGGTTGAGCAACAGATTTACATAGTAGATGATTACATTTATTTGTGACGGTGGTTGAAAACAAAATATATAGGAAAACTTATCGCAAAAAGAACAGTCACAATGATTATGTTCTGTGTGAATATAAGCTTACGATGTATGATATGATTGTATAGATGAAGGCCGCCACTCTTGCTGTTGTTGCTGTTACGATGTGTATGGGAGTCACCCTGGCCGCCTTTGGAGGATACGGATCATATGCTAGCTACGTCCCTGTTACCGGTGGATTCGGGGGTGGATACGGAGGCGGTTTTGGCGGTGGACTCGACAACAGCTTCTGTAAGTTGTTCTTGTATAATGTACGCGTACAGGGTCTGCGACTTCATTTTTCTTTTTTTTTAAACTCTAACTTTATAAATAGAACAAATGCATGACTTTTATCACAAATTATTTAAAGTAATAAGGATGCAACACTATTGAAATGTTCTAATAGTGAACGTGTTTTAACAGTATAGTAATACTCAGCTATTCATACCAGAGTTTTATATCCTTAATTTCAATGTTTTTTTATTAATTCAGCTTATATTAAATTGAAACAGTTAGTAAACTTTAATAACCGTTTCAATTTAATTTAGGCTTAATTAATAATACAAAATATTGAAATCAAGGATATAAAAAGGTTAATGATTGGTGTTAAAAGTCACGCATTTGTTCTATGTATATAATTATATATACATACATTTGCAAAGATAAGTCTAGCATGCTAGGTTTCATTTTCATAATCCGAGTGCGCATCCAATTACATATTCACATATATGTTTTACTTTGTTATGAAAGCTACTAGCGACGATTTTAGATTTTGTCAGGTAGTATTGCCTGGTGTCGAGCTTGCTAAAGAGATGACATTTGTAATAAAGCGATTTTGTCGCATTCGAGAGACTTGTAAAAACCTCGTCAACAATATATTAAGAACTCTGTTAACCAAATCCAAGCATTTTAAACGTTTAATTGAACACTGACAACTAGATTATGGCTACTAACAAATTATTCACATATTTTTCTTTTACTTTTATTGTCTGTTACATGAAGCCTCATAATAATACTTATACTAGAAAATCATAAATTAAATACTTATTTTACAGAATGTCTTTTGTTTTACCCGGTGATGTGTCTAATGTAACTCTTTCGTTTTAATAAGAAAATACTTTGAAATCTTATGTTTTATACTGAGCTGTTGATTTTGCGTCTTTGAACTTGCAGTGATGTTGATTGGTCTGTTGTTCCTGTTGATGTTCTTGTTTAACGGTAACTTCTTCAACTCTACCAGAAGCAGCTCCAGCACCACACCCATCACCATCGTCCAGGGTTAATCTGGGTAGGTAATCTTATTCGGATTCAGGTTACATTTCGGTGTACGGATACTTAAATTTGAAGGCTTTTGTTTTGTTACTAAAATTTTTCTGCTCTGGTCGCAGTAATATAACAAAATGATTTGGTGTCACGGACATCTGAGTACAGTCAATCTCAAATACAGTTCTTTCTGGTAGCTGAACACGAATAAAATCAGACCATTTATGTACGTTCAACAACATTAATGGACTGTACAACAGACTTTATAGGAATTAACATTAAGTTAGTGCTGTGTTGTGCGTATATGGTGATATTAAAGGTAACGTTTATTTATCGTTTCAGGTCTTCGGAGACTCGACATGTGCTCAGAAATCCAATGGACAACATGCTGGTCGTGTTGTTGTGTTACTTTATTCTTCTGTTTGTTATCTTTTAATAAAAGACCAAAACCTGTTTACAGTGTTATTTGTTACACCTCATGCCACCATTTAATCACTACCGCCCCCACCAACAACAAAAAATATAACTATTTGGAAAATATATTTTGAAGACATCCAGGAATACCCAGTTTGTCTGTTATTAATCTTATTCTTAATATTCTCAATTAATGTATGCGCCCATAGGTCATATTTGTTCGGAAATAGACCGAGAATAGAGGTACATGTATTAACTTTAATTAATGCCTTTAATATCCTTAATTCAATATCCCAGCCAATTTAAATTTGAATATTGTTCAATCACCCCCAAGGATATACTTTCTGCCTTTTAAATTTTGCCTTAGGCGTTGTCTGTGATATGCAGGATTTATATTCTAAGATCCCCTCTCAATATTCTATTCTGTTTAGTTCCGCCCATTGTTTTCTCGTTAAGGGCAAACCCATTCTTTTATCTGGGGACCATACGCCGCTGAACATGGAATAGTATTCATCTGCAAATACCGCATTGAAGGTTCCATATTCACCGCCATATGCATACCATCGTTTGGGATGGATCAAAATTGTACGTTTTTGTTGTAAATATTGAGTTGCGCTCAACCCGGGGCTAGGCGGCGTGTGCAGTAATAAGCATTTCCATAACTGCCCATGAACAGGCTCAATCAAACCGAGCCTGCAATATTTTCATATTTGTCGTGGTCGAGGGTCTTCAAAGTTCCTTTTTCATCTATTTAAAATTCGTTTTCTTGAAATGGAAGATTGACGCTTTTGTATGTTGGCTATTGGTTCTACACCGGTATCAATATCCGAAAAACAAGAATCCACCAAAAAAAGACATTGATGCTCAACTTTCATAAGCAGTCGGAAAATGCAGAGATTTCTTGTAGTACAAAAAGGGACATAACTCTGTCAAATGCGATATTGACAAGTGTTTGTATCATGGTTTTGTTATCATTTGCAATACTAGAAAGTTAGATGAAGACATTTTTTAAAAAGTGACAAGGTTATTGGCAACGTTTTCATGATGAATCGAGGGATAGACGAGGTGACCCTTACTAACTGTCTTTTATTCCGAAGAGGTTGACAGATGTCGATATTCTAATTAATCCTTAAAAACTTGAACAAAATGTGGACAGATATATGTGCTTTTGTACAAGATCACAGAACATATATGCTTAGCAGAGGTTAGAAATTTTAGTCCTTTCATTCTCTCCGATATCAACTACTGACATTTCTTCGAACAGACGTTTGAAATAGATGAAAAAGGAACCGAAAGTCACCGAACACGACAATTACGAAAATATTTCAGTCTCGGTTTGATTGATCCTGTACATGGGCATTAATGGAAAAAACATATTACTGCTAACGCCGCCAAGCCCCGGGTTGAGCACAACTTAATATTTAAAACATGAAACGGTATATATTTGATCCCCCTAAACTGATGGTATGCATATGGGGGCGAACATGAAACATTCAATGCGGTATTTTAGATTAACGCCATTCCATGATCAACAGCGTATGGTCCCCATATAAATGAATGGGTTTGCCCTAAAATGAAAACAACGGTCTGAGCAGAATTGAATAGAATTTAGCCATGGGATATGGGAATATAAAATTTGCATATCACAGAGAATTCCAAAGGCAAAAACTAAAAACCAGAAAGTATATTTTAGGGGTGATTGAACAATATCCAAATCTATACTGGCTGGAAAATTGAAACCACCCAATTTTAAACTGGCCGTTATACCTATTCTTAGATTAATTGTAGTTGTACTATAAACATTCATAAATATCGTGCTCAACAACCTTAAAAGAGCATAACTGATAACGGCACTGATTAAATGTACGAGCAGACTTTTACAGCCACCACACGGTGCAGGCAACGGTACTGTGATAGAGAACTTTAGAAACAAAACGTAGGATTAAAATACTGTACCCGTCAACTTAACGAGACTGAGAATATCTAAGCAACAACGATCTTTATGTAAATGTCTATGATAAAGTTTGAATGAAAACTCTTAGAATAGTACATGAGATAATGAAAATACTAAAAAATATTAGAAAGAGCTAAGAGTGACCAAATTCTTATTTTTTTTGAAAACCATTGCAACGTTTTATTATATTCTTTTAGACCAAACTGTCAGAGAGCTTTTCTGAGAATTATTGAAGACTGGATAAAGGCCCTAGATAGTGATAACAATCTTATTCGAACTTTTCAAGCCAAAGCGTTTATTGCCTTCCACATGACTTACTTTTGTTAAAACTTAAATTCTCATGAATTTTAGAAAATTCTCTAAAATAAAAGAAAGCTATCTTAGCGACAGGAACTAGTGTGCTAGGTTTCTACAAATACAAAGGTGTTCCTCAGTGCTCCATATTAGGTCATGTTGTGTTCAATATTTTTATTGATAAGTGATATATTCCATTTTGTTGAAAACTGTGACCTATACAATTATGCTGACGATAGAACTATATCCAGTACTGGTTTAAATCTTTATGATGTAGTTAAAAACCTAGAAAATTACAGTGTATCACTAATGCAATGGTTTTCTAACAATAAACTGCAAGCAAACTCAGAGAAATTCCAAAATTTAGCTAAAGGTAAACAAGAGGGTCCATAGACCCTGGGTCGCCCACCTGTCAACAACTGCTCAATGGTTGCAAGAGTTGTATGCAAGTTTAGTAAAATCAAATAAAACAAGAGCTGTCACTTGAAATTGACATATGCCCCCGAAATGCGGCTTTGAAATCGAATAGGTATACATATGTAATAAATAAACATATGTAATAAAAATATGCTTGTGGAAGACAAAGCATACTGCATGCATATAATGTGAAAGATGAAAGGATCCCAAGACAAGATAATTCTATTTTTAGTAACAGTGACCTAGTTTTTGGACACAGATGACCCATATTCCAACTCCTCCGAGAAATTACTGGGACAGATATCCTGACCAAGTTTCATGACAATCAAAGCAAAAATGTGACCTCTGGAGTTTTAACAAGATAATTCTATTTTTAGTAACAGTGACCTTGACCTTGGACCAACCGACATGGGTATTGTACTTGACACACCGTCTTGTCATGGTGAACATTTGTGCCAAGTTATTTTGAAATCCAATCAGATATAACAAATTTACAGACTGGACAAGGTTTTTCTATTTTTAGTAACAGTGACCTAGTTTTTGGACCCAGATGACCAATATTCGAACTCATCCGAGAAATCATTAAGGCAAACATCCTGACCAAGTTTCATGACAATCAGACCAAAAATGTTACTGCTAGAGTGTTAACAAGAAAATTCTATTATTAGTAACAGTGACCTAGTTTTCGGACCCAGATGACCCATATTCGAACTCGTCTGAGAAATCATTGGGAAAAACATCCTGTGACCGCTCGAGTGTCAACAAGAAAATTCTATTTTTAGTAACAGTGACCTAGTTTTTTAACCCAGATGACCTATATTCGAACTCGTATGAGAAATCATTGGGACAAACATCCTGACCAAGTTTCAAAACAATCGAGGCAAAAATGTGACCGCTAGAGTGTTAACTAAGTGCGGACGGACAACGGACATTGATCGATCTCAATAACTCACGCTGAGCCTACGGCTCCGATGAGCTAAAAAGTGTTGCCTTAACTTGTCAGTTTGTGTACATACACTGTATACATCTAAGGCTCTCTTAAATTTAGTCTTAACATTTTGAGAATGTGCTACAAATTTGTTGTTGTTGTTCTTGTTGTTGTTTTACTTACAAACAGTGAATAACATATTCCGAAAAGCCTGATTTTCAAAGTGCTATAAAGTAAGAAAGTTTACTTGTCACTATCCATAAAATGACAAAATTTACCCCATAAAATCTTCCAGAGCAAAGTTCTTAATATTGTATAACACAGATCTAAGCAGCAAAGTTCATCAGGTCATTGTCCAGCAACTGTACCAATAAACTGGAAAACATCATACCTAAATATAGCTGAAGACAGGTAGAAATATTGGATTTTGACACTTGAAATTTTCACCCTGCTACTTAAATTTTTGTTTCAAATTTTATCACTGAACAACCAGTGAATGAATTGTTCAGGAAAGATTGAATTTTAAGATGGTATAAAGGTTGTGTCAAAATCTGGTTAATAACTGTAGAAAATCAAAGGTTAAAAACAGAATTTAAAAGAAATAAAAATTAAAATCCCCAGAGCGGGGCCCCTGGTCAATTTAACAACATGATTTTAATAATTTGTGTAGAAATCATCAATATCAATATTCATACCAAATTTCATGACAATCGGACAAAAAATGTAACCTCTTTTGCGTTAACAAAATTTACCTTAGGGTTAGGTAAAAAGGCCCATAACTCCGCCAAAAATAATCCGATCAGAAAACCCTTAGGATATGCACAACTAGGCTTGGTGACAAACACTCCTGTGAAGTTTCAATGAAATCCCTCAAGCGGATTTAGAGAAGAAGCGAGGACAAGATTTTGCTAAAAAGGGCCATAATACAGCCAAAACTAATCCGAGCAGAAATTCCTGACGATATGCACAACTAGGCTTGATGACAAACACTCCTGTGAAGTTTCAAAGAAATCCCTAAAGCGATTTTGGAGAAGAAGCGAGGACAAGATTATTTCGGACGGACGGTGCGATTACTATATGCCTCCCTTCGGGGGCATAAAAATAATGCTGCTAAAATTTACTATATAACAATATGTAATAAAACTAGTGACCCCCCGGGGCAGGGCCATTTTTGACCCCAGGAGAATAATTTGAAATCAAGTTTTGTAGAGGACCACTACATGATGACACATACCAATACCAAGGTTCTAGGCCTTGTGGTTTTGGAGAACAAGATTTTTTAAGTTTTCCCTATAAAGGTCTATGTAAAACAAGTGACCCCTGGGGCGGGTCCATTTTTGACCCCAGGGGGATACTTTTAACAATTTTAGTAGAGGACCACTAGATGATGCTCTATACCAATTATCTAAGCTCTAGGCCTTACGGTTTCAGAGAAGAAGATTTTTAAAGATTTACTATATAACACTATGTAATAAAACTAGTGAGGCCCAGGGTGGAGCCATTTTTGACCCCAGGAGAATAATTTGAACAACTTTTGTAGAGGACCACTACATGATGACACATACCAAATACCAAGGTTCTAGGCCTTGTGGTTTTAAAGAAGAAGATTTTTTTTTAAAGTTTTCCCTATATAAGTCTATGTAAAACAAGTGACCCCTGGGGCGGGGCCATTTTTGACCACAGGGGGATATGTTGAACAATTTTGGTAGACGACCACTAGATGATGCTGAGTATCAAATATTAAGGCTCTAGGCCTTGTGGTTTTAAAGAAGAAGATTTTAAAAGTTTTTCCTTTCATTTCCGTTGCCATGGCAACCAGAGTTCTGCATGTAATTCAATTCTTTGAACAATTTGCAAAGGGGACCACCCAAGAAACATTCCTGGGAAGTTTGGGAGAAATTGGCCTAACGGTATATGAGAAGATGTCGTTTAAATTAAAAGTTTACGGACGGACGCCGGACAAATTGCGATCACATAAGCTCACCTTGTCACTATGTGACAGGTGAGCTAAAATTAACGGCTATAAAATCCCTTGTAATCGTGAAAATAATATTGTTAATGTGAGGTAAAACTTCTTAGGGTAACAATTGAATTTAAATTATCTTTTAACACACATATATTTAACACATGCAAAAAACCATCAAGACATTTTAATGTTTTAAAAAGAATTTGGAAATATATATTAAAAACTTGGTAAGCTTACTTTCTACTTAGTCTACTCTTTCATACTATCATATTATAACTATTGTCTTTTGACTTGGAATTTCTGTGGAGATGATAAAAAAAAATCAGGAAAGAGCTCCCTGATTTATATATAGAGCTAATGATTACACTCCAAATTATGAATCTCTACTCTTGAAGCTCATTAGAAACTTTTAGAATCTGTTTTGTATCTATCTATATAGAAATGGAAGTTGTCTGATAGCAAAGGTAATCGCCTTGTTAAAAATTAGTGTGAAATGGCTGTTTACAACACATCTTCTGTTCTGGATGATACTGAGCTGTACTCTTTAAAGTGATCGGAAATAATTGCGTCTTTAAACTTTCTGATCTACTTTATTTGAAATCAATAGAGAACTAATAGTCTTGATATTAAAACATGGTTTAAACTTTCAAAACAACTTTTAAATAGTAAAACGACGGCTAATGTAATTCCGCCGCTAGTGTCCAATAATATCGAAGCATCAACCGATATTGAAAAAGTCGAAGTGCTTAATAACTTCTTCTGTGCCCAGTCGTCACTTGACGATAGCACTACTCCTCTTCCCACTTTACACGCACCGTCACATCCATCCTTGTCTAGTATACAAATTCTTGAACAAGACGGAAAAGATATCCTTTTATCGCTAAACGTTACAAAAGCTTCTGGTCTAGATCTGGTGAACCCGCGTCTTCTAAAGGAAGGCCCAATCATTTTAGCTCAACCTCTTACTCACCTCTTTAATACATTAGTGCAAAACGCGTACTTTCCTTCCTGTTGGAAGATCGCGAATGTAACTCCAATATTTAAGAAATCTGAACCATCTGACCCCAGTAACTACCGACCTATCTCACTCTTAAACTGTCTTAGCAAAGTAATGAAGAGATGCATAATGAAATATCTATTTAATTATATCATTGACCATAGTATCATAACACCATTCCAATCTGGTTTCATTCCAACTGACTCAACTGTTAACCAACTAGTCTATATATACAACGACATTTGTAAGGCTCTTGACGAAGGTAAAGAATTAAGAATGTTCTTCTGTGACGTATCAAAAGCATTCGACAGTGTCTGGCACAGAGTGTTAATCACCAAACTCAAATATATTGGTATTGATGGTACATTACTATCCTGGTTTATGTCATACTTATCCGATAGGAAGAAGAGAGTCTGTTATAATAATGCAACCTCTACACTTATGAACGTCTCTGCCGGTGTGCCTCAAGGCTCTATCTTAGGGCCTGTTTTGTTCTTAATTTACATTAATGACATTGTTAATGAAATAGATTCCAAAATCTGCTTGTTTGCTGACGACACTAGCCTTTATGTAATTGTCGACAATCCCTTAATTGCCTCAGAAACATTGAACTCTGACTTGTCTAAAATCGAAAATTGGGCAAACACTTGGTTGGTCTCATTCAACGCTAGTAAAACTGAATCTCTGATTATAAGCAGGAAAATTCAAAAGCCAAATCACCCTACTCTCTTCTTGAGCAATACACCTATTAAGTGTCTGAACACAAGCACCTTGGTATATATTTATCTAATGATGGTAAATGGTCAATCACCATTAAATTAATCGTTGAAAAGGCTTGGAAAAGAATTTTAATTTTACTACAATATAAGTTTCTCTTACACAGAAAAGTATTAGAACGTATGTATTTTAGCTTTATTAGGCCCCTGTTAGAATATGGAGACATTGTCTGGTCTAACTGTACTGTTGAACAATCTAATTCACTCGAATCTATTCAATTGGAAGCAGCTAGAATTGTAACATGCGCAACCAAACTCTGTGAAATCACAAAATTGTATCACGAGCTTCAAAGGCAAAAACTAAGTGAACACAGAAAACACCACAAACTAGTCTTATTCTACAAAATTAATAATTATCTTGTACGAAACTACCTTCAGTCAATGCTACCAACCACCAACCAATCCAGAACCACTTACACATTCAGAAATAATTCCGATTTTACTCAAGCTCATTTTAAAACGACACTTTATCGCGAATAATTTCTACCAAGCACTGTCCATGATTGGAATAATCTTCCAAGTGCCACCAAAAATAGCTTAACACTTACAAGTTTTAAATCCAATTTGATAGGCAACATCCGCAAACCCCCGCCTTTTTACAATAAAGGACCTAGAGCTCTCCAAATTCACCACACCAGACTGCGCCTAAACTGTAGCTCACTAAACGATCACATATTTAGATGTAACGTAGTTGAATCCCCTCTATGCACATGTGGTGATCGAGAAAGTACAGATCACTATCTCCTATAATGTCCGAATTTTTCTGATCAGCGACGATTGCATCTTAATGTCCTCCCATGTCCTCCTCTTATAAACAACCTACTGTTTGGGTCTGAGCATCTCTCAAACGAAGAAAACACTACGTTATTTAATAATGTACAGATGTATATTCAATCTACACGCAGGTTCCTAAACTAGATTTTGAGTTTGGCATATCCCCCCTTCTCTCCCCCCCCTCTCTCTCTCTTTCATCTATATTTCCATTTCTCCCTTCTCCTCTCACCTTTTCACACTCTCCTCCTATAAGCACATTTTTTCTCTCAATTATTGTACTTCTTAAACGATTTATTTACCGAACAAATATATGCACAACTAATGTATTTTATTTAAATACACATGGAGAAGAGTTTATATAAGCGTTTTCGCTTGTTCTTTAATCCATAGCATGACTTTTTTCATTGTATTATAATATCATTATATGTGCATTTTGACTGAATAAATACTGTTTAAACCAACAAATCAAAGCAAAATATCCTATTTACAAGATACAAGATACAAGAAACTTTATTTAACGTCGGTTTTGTACAATAAAAAACATTAGCTATAAGCTATTTTCCGACATAACAGAGATCATTTAACACATAAACATAAAAAGACAATCAACGAAACCTGTAAAAAGAAAGTTACGACAGTTACATTAGAAAATAAAACACAAAATTGATAAGACTGACGTTCTAACATATAAAGTACATCACAATGGTTGCACATAAAAATTATATACATTAACACATGACACATGTACAGGTCTGACCAGTCCAGGTCTGGATCATTCTGGTAAACTCCTTGTAGTTATCACATGTTCTTACATGATTTGGTAGATTATTCCAGACCCGGGCTGCCCCAAACCTGAACGATTTCTTACCATGTGTTGTTGTTCGGACTTTTGGGACTAAAATGGTATTACTGTTTCTAAGAGTAGAGGTTGATTGTTTGAATTCAACAAGATCGTGTAGATAAGGGGGAGATAAACGGTAAAGGCATTTATATGTTTCTATTGCTATAGTTCTAAGTCTAGCAAGATGCAATGTGGGCATGTTTACTTTTTCTAGAAAATCTTCGTAGGGTGAATTAAAATCATTAAAAACAATTCTAAGTGCACGGTGTTAAAGTTTCTCTGACTTTTCATTATTCTGTTTACTACAAAAATGCCATATAATAGGACAAAAGCTAAAATTTGACCTGATAAAAGATTTATATACCAACAGTTTACATTCTACAGATGAAAATTTACTAATTCTTCAAAGTACATTTAACTGTCCAGCAGCTTTTTTGCATAACCGGGTAATCTGTGCATCAAAATTCAATAAAAAGTCTAAATCTACACCTAAGAGTTTAACCTGATCTTCACATGCAATATTTACATCATCTATGTTAAAACATTTAAGTTGATCATGGGTTTTCTTACCGATAGCTATGGACTGAAATTTATCTGGATTGGCTTGCATTTGATTAATGTTAAACCAATTAATAAGAGTTTTGCTTTCTTGTTCTAGGGTAGATTTTAAAACACAAATATCAGAATGGTTAAAAGAAAGGGTGTTATCGTCTGCTTAGTTATAAAGTGTAGATTTTTCAATAAAGTAAAAAATATCATTTATAAAAATGTTAAAGATAAGAGGTCCTAAAAAAGATCCTTGTGGGACGCCTTTGATAGTTTCAGTCCATGAGCTGTGTACTTTACCTATTTTAACCCTTTGTTTTCTGTTAGTTAAATAGTTATGTACAAGTGAAACAGAGTTGTCTGACAAGCCATATGCTTTGAGTTTAAGAGCGATGAGGTTATGTGGGAGGCAATCAAATGCCTTTGACAAATCCATAAGTATGGCACCCACATGTTCATTGTTATCTAGTGCAATTTTCCAATCTTCTGTCATTCGCAAAAGTGTTGTCTGACAACCGTATTTCGGACGAAATGCAGCTAAAAAGTTATGAAAGATATTATCAAAATATGTACAGAGTTGATCGTTTATAACTTTTTCAAAAACTTTTGACGTCGATGAAAGCATGCTTACAGGTCTATGATTTTTCATTACAAATGGGTCATCTTTCTTATATAATGGGGTTACTTGGGCCTTTTTAAGATCATAAGGAAAGATATTTGTTTCAATCATTTTATTAACAATGCGTGATAGTGGTACACTAATAGACGGGGCAGAGCAATTTAGAATTTTTGGTGGGATGTTATCGACACCAGTGGCCTTTTTAGGATTTAACGACTTAAGGGACTAAAGATATTTCTGTTTGGGTAACAGGTTGGAAATGGAACTGGTTGTTTGTATTGTGGGTTTCAATTATTTTAGATACACTAGGGTGAGTTTGTGAAATATTTTCCTGAACATCGATGCCTATATTTTTGGCAATATTAACATAGAAATCGTTTAGTTTTTCGCATACTTCTGATTGATTTGATATCAAGTTTTCATTTTCTTTAATAATGATTTCTTGAGAGTCACGAGACACTAACTTTTTGGAAAGGAACGGTTTGACAGTAGGCCAGAAATCATTGGATTTAGGCCCGCCACCACAACGTTCGAGAAAATATGTTTTAATCGAATCACGTTTAACTTTAGTTTTAAGGTTTCTTAATTTTTTATATTCAGCCCAATTTCGACTGGTTTTATGTTTCAGATATGTATTTGAGCCATTCTTGTTTTGTAAATTATTTTACGATATTCAGAGTTCAAATATAGGGGTGGGTTTTTCCGTGGGTACTTCTGTTTAACAGGTGCATGTTCATCCAGTATCTCTGTGAACAGTTTCTCATAGGCCCAATATGTATCATCAATGTCGTCAAATACAAATGCTACATCAAAGGGGATATTTTGTAGGTCAAGGTTAAATTGGTTTTCGTTAAAATTTTTTGTAACTTATAAATGTTACTTTCACCCGTGAGATACTGTTCACTTGTTCTTTAATAGATGTAAAGATCATACCATGAGTCGCTAATACTACAATTGAATACCGACGTGTTACAAAGCAAGGTTGGAGAATTAGTGAGAATAACATCTATAAGAGAAGGGCTTTCAAGGTTTCTATGGCAAGTTGGTTTCTTCACTAAATTGACTTAATCAAATGAATCCATAATATTTACAATGGTTTTAGATTTTTCTTGTTTAAACAGATCATAATTCATATCACCAATGGTCAACAGGTTGTCAAAACTCATTAACATTTTGTCTAAACATATTGTTATATTAGATTCAAAAGTCGTGTCAGAAAGTGAGGGTGGTCGGTATACAAACAGAATACCCCATTTTCTCTTCTGCATCTCAAGTTCTAAACATATTGATTCTAGTTGTTCACTTTCCAGGTCAATACGTCTCTTAATAGGTAAATCAGCACGGCTAAATACCATAATACCACCACCGCGTGCATCTAATAAAGAATAGGCACAGTTCGATTACTTACGTTATAAGGGGTTATTTAAACATGTTACATACTCAGTCTGGTATTAAAATTATATTAAAGTATGGCTTTACACTTTCTTTATTTTTCTTTCCCATTCAAACTGTGACAGTCATAGTTATGTGAATAGCATTTGATTCATACTGTCTTGCAAATATACATGTTCTAAATATTATATTAGAATTGTACACATAGGACATTTTAGGCTTGTCAGCGAATCTATTCCTCAAGTCATCAACCGTCAATCAAGTCACGTGATATGTCTACCCGGAAATGAAAACTTGTATTTAAAGTAGACGGTATGCATGTTCTTTACAATCGAAAATTGTTGTCGAGAGTCAAGCATACAAACCAAGGTAAGTTCTATCAGTTAATTTATCTGTAGCCATTTACCTGCAGAATTTATGCAAATTGGCTCTCGTATTTATGCAAGTTGGCTCTCGTATTAATATCGTATTTTTTTCCATGTAATATCATGAATATGTAATTGTCTTTTTACAACAATACAAGTTGGTTCTGTAGTAATATCATAAATTCCCCCTTCATGTTATATGTAAAACATCCATTTTCTATTTAAAACAATTCAGCGAAAGTAATCGTTATACAAAACTTATATTAAGCAAACATCTGTATGCAAGTTTTGTAAGATATTCTTTATCCCAAAGGTTGAGCAACAGATTTACATAGTAGATGAGTACATTTATTTGTGACAGTGGTAGAAAACAAAATATTTAGGAAAACCTATCGCAAAAGAACAATGATTATGTTCTGTGTGAATATAAGCTTATGATCTATGATATGATTGTATAGATGAAGGCCGCCACTCTTGCCGTTGTTGCTGTTATGATGTGTATGGGCGTCACCCTGGCCGCCTATGGAGGATACGGATCATATGCTAGCTACGTCCCTGTTACCGGTGGATTCGGGGATGGATACGGAGGCGGTTTTGGCGGTGGACTCGACAACAGCTTCTGTAAGTTGTTCTTGTATAATGTACGCGTACAGGGTCTGCGACTTCAAATTTCGTCGTTTTTTTATATTCTAACTTTATAAATAGAACAAATACATGCCTTTTATCAATACTCATTTAAGGTAATAAGGATGCAACACTATTGAAATGTTTTTACAATGAACATGTTTTTAACAGTAATACTCAGCTATTTATACCAGATTTTTATATCCTTAATTTCAATGTTTTTTTTATTAATTCAGCTTATATTAAATTGAAACAGTTAGTAAACTTTAATAACCGTTTCAATTTAATTTAGGCTTAATAAATAATACAAAATATTGCAATCAAGGGTATTAAACCGTTAATGATTGGTGTTAAAAGTCACGAATTTGTTCTATGTAATATTTGCAAACATTAGTCTAGCATGCTAGGTTTCATTTTCATAATACGAGTGCGCATCCAATTACATATTTACATGTATTTTTTTACTTTGTTATGAAAGCTACTAGCGACGACTTTAGATTTTGCCAGGTAGTATTGCGTGGTGTCGAGCTTGCTAAAGAGATGACATTTTTAATAAAGGGATTTTGTCGCATTCATGAGACTAGTAAAAAACTCGTCAACAATATATTAAGAACTCTGTTAACCAAATCCAAGCATTTTAAACGTTTAATTGAACATTGACAACTGGATTATGGCTACTAACAAATTATTCACATATTTTTCTTTTACTTTTATTGTCTGGTACATGAAGCCTCATAATAATACTTATAATAGAAAATCATAAATTAAATACGTTTTTCCCGGGGATGTTTCTAATGTAACTCTTTTGTTTTAATAATAAAATGCTTTGACATCTTATGTTTTATACTGAGCTGTTGATTTTGCGTCTTTGAACTTGCAGTGATGTTGATCGGTCTGTTGTTCCTGTTGATGTTCTTGTTCAACGGCAACTTCTTCAACTCTACCAGAAGCGGCTCCAGCACCACACCCATCACCATCGTCCAGGGTTAATCTACACCCATCACCATCATACAGAGTTAATCTGGGTAGGTAATCTTATTCGGATTCTGGTTACATTTCGGATGTACGAATACTTAAATTCGTCGGCTTTAGTTTTGTTACTTAACTGTTTCTGCTCTGGGCTGAAGGTTATAAAACTGAGTTTGGAAACCAGTCTCAAATCTCAAGCATCTGATTAGCTAAAATGGCGACTGGTAAAAATCAGACCAATTATGAACGTACCACAACATTAATGGACTGTACTACAGACTTTCCTTACAATTAACATTTAGTTTGTGCTGTGTTGAGCGTATATGGTGATATTATAGGTAACGTTTATTTTCCGTTTCAGGTCTTAGAAGACTCGCCATGTGCTCAATCCAGTGAACAACATGCTGGACGTGTTGTTTTGTTAATTTATTGTTCTGTTTGTTATCTTTTAATAAAAGATCAAAACCTGTTTACATCATTATTTGTTACACTTAAGGCCATCCTTTAATCACCACCGCCCCCACCAACAACAAAAATATAACTTATTTGGAAAATATATTTTGAAGACATCTAGGAATGCCCAGTTTGACTGTTATTAATCTTATATTTACTATGCTCTATTAATGTATGCGCCCTAAGGTCATATTTGTTCGGAGTTAGACCGAGTATAGAGGTATTAACTTTAATTATTGCCTTTAAAATGAAAGACGTTTTCTTGAAATGCAAGAATGACGTTTTTGTATATTGGCTATTGGCTCTACACCGGTAGCAATATCAGAAAAACAAGAATCTACCGAAAAAAGACAATGATGCTCAACTGTTACAAACAGTCGGAAATTGCAGAGATTTCTTGAAGTACAAAAAGGGACATAACTCTGTCAAATGCGATATTGACAAGTTTTTGTATCATGGTCTTGTTATTATCAGCAATATTGGAAAGTTAGATGAAGAAATTTTAAAAAGTGACAAGGTTATTGGCAACGTTGAGTTTTCATGATGAATTGAGGGATGGACTGACTGACTGAAGAGGATCATTACTTACTGGCCTTTATTCCGAAGAGGTAGACATATGTCGATATTCCAATTAATCCCTACGAACTTGATCAAAATGCGGACAGATATATGTGCTTTTGTACAAGATCACAGAACACATATGCTTAGCAGAGTTCAGAAATGTTAGTCCTTTCATTCGCTCTAATATCAAGGGCTGACATTTCTTCGAACAGACTTTTGAATTACTAGTTGAAAAAGGAACTGAAAGCCACCGAACATGACAATTACGAAAATATTTCTGGCTCGGTTTGATTGAACCTGTTCATGAGCAGTGATGGAAAAAACATATTACTGCTCATGCCGCCTAGCCCCGTGTTGAGCGTAACTTAATATTTATAACAGGAAACAGTATATTTTTGATCCATCTAAAATGATGGTATGCATACGGCGGTGAACATGAAACCTGCAATGCGGTATTTTCAGATTAACACCATACCATGATCAACAGCGTTTTTGGTCCCCATATAAACGAATGGGTTTGTCCTAAAAAAACAATGGGCGGAACAGAAAAGAATTGAATTTAGGCAGGGGATCTGATAATTTAAAATCTGCATATCACAGAGAACTCCAAAGGCAAAAAATACAAACCAGAAAGGATATAATAGGGGTGATTGAGCAAAATCCAAATCTATATTGGCTGAGAAAATGAAACCACCCAATTTTAAACTGGCCAAAATATTATAACAAGCCTTAAAGTAATTTTAGTTGTACTATAAACATACATAAGTATCGTGCTCAACAACCTTTAAAGAACATAACTGATAACCGCACTGATTGAATATACGGGCAGACTTCTTTTACAGCCAACACATGGCGCAGGTAACGCTACTGTGATAGAGAATTTGAGACACAATGCGTACTGATTAAAACAGTGTACCCGTCAACCTAACAGACTGAGAATATCTAAGTAACAACGAACTATATGTAAATGTCTATGATAAAGTTTGAATGAAAACTCTTAGAATAGTACAGTAGATAATGAAAATATCGTCCAGTTAGTATTTTACCTGTTTTCTTAAAAAAATCGAAATAGCTATGAATGACCAAATTCTTATTTTAAAAGAAACACCCATTGCTATGTTTTCTTATATTCTTTTAGACCAAAATGTCAGACAGCTGCTACTGAGAATTATTGAAGACTGGAAATAGGCCATAGATACTGATAACAATCTTAATTGACCTTTCCAAAGCGTTTTATTGCCTTTCAACTGACTTGATTTTGTTAAATCTTACATTCTCCGAAATTTTAATTTTAATCTTTAAACTTTCTGATCTACTTTCTTTCAAATCTATAAAGAACCAAGCAAAGCAAAAAATCCTATTTCGAAGAAAGAATAGGCATAGTTCGATTACTTAGGTCATAAAGAGTTATTTAGATATGTTATACTGCTATTAAAATGCTATTGAAGTATGGCTATCACTTTCTGATGTACCCCGTTTTTGTTTTTCTTTCCCGTTCAAACTGTCATCATTATGTGAATAACATTTGACATACTGTCTTGCAAATATACATGTCACAAATATATTACGATTGTACACATTTGAATTATTAGTTGACCAAGCTGAATTGGCGATGTGTACAATAACTAATAGAATGTAAACACGGGTTAAGGCAAACTTACTCGTTAAAGTACTATTTTGCCAATTTATAACACATCGCCTCGACAGCACAGTGGTTTACGCGCCCGGCGTAAGTTTTTTCGACACGGGTTCGATTCACACTGACTCACGGCTTTTAAGGAAATATTTTAGATTTATATTTTTTAAGTTTCATTGCAGTTATTGCAAAGTATTGTATGTATTTTTCTTCAGTTTATTTTTTTTCGCGAAAAGAAGTTTTGTATAAAAAAAATAAAATAAAAGTAAAAAAAACCCAACATGTTTCGAACCTACAACCCAAAACAGCGTTGTTCCCATTGCATTTCAAATTGACAGCGTCTTAGACCATTTTGCTAATGGGACAAGTATTGGGAGCTTGGAGCTTCACGCTTTGTATTAAACAACGAAAAAAAATCCTGGTTTACATGTAACGCCAATGTAAACACGCCAATGTAAACATTGCCAGAGTATCTTTGTCTTGACATTTTAGACTTGTCAGCGAATCTCCTCTTCAAATCATCAACCGTCAATCAGGTCACGTGGTATGTCTACCCGGAAATAAAAACTTGTATTTAAAAGTGTACGGTATGCATGTTCTTTACAATCGAAAACTGTTGTCGAGAGTCAAATCAAGGTAAGTCGTATCAAATATATGTTCATGTATTTTACTGTAAGCCATTTAGACCTGATAAATTATTGATTGCAAGTTAATTCTCGAGTATTCATATCAAAAATATTCATGTGTTATACGGAAACAAAATGAAATACAAGTTGGGTTACGAGAAATATCCTAAAACTTCTCATCATGTTATATCGAAACATCCATTATCTATTTATAAAAAAAACAACAAGAGAAAGGCATAGTAATATAAATCTCATAGCAAATGTCTAAATTTCTGTAAGATTTTTTACTCTAAAGGTTGAGCGGAATATTTAGATCAAAGATGATAACAGTTTATGATAGAGGTAGAAAACTTAATATTTACGAAAACTTATCGCAGAATAACTGTATCTGTATATGAATATAAGCTTATGATGCAACACATGATTGTATAGATGAAGGCCGCCACTCTTGCCGTTGTTGCTGTTATGATGTGTATGGGAGTCACCCTGGCCGCCTATGGGGGATACGGATCATATGCTAGCTACGTCCCTGTTGCCGGTGGATTCGGGGGTGGATACGGAGGCGGTTTTGGAGGTGGACTCGACAACAGCTTCTGTAAGTTATTCTAGTGATATTCATGCAGTTTATTTTAATAAAAATTCCAATATAAAACGAATGCATGTCCTTTAACACTAATAATGTTTTCAGTTTGAAATAATGTAACAAATGCCATATATAACGTTCTTGGACCAATAGTAAACGAGTTTTTAGTAAATTCACCTATATAGGTGTATTTATATTAGAGCCTTTTTCTTAGTTTCCGAAAAATATACAAATGAACATGACAATGACATAAAGAAAGTTGTTTGTTTTATTAATTCAACTATTCAGATTATATTAGTTAAAAATAATTAAAACGATATTTAAATACATATGAGCAAAATCATTTAAATAGTACCTAATTTTACAGAAGGTCAAATTTTTCAAGTGGGCAGTAATGTATTTCTTTAAGGACTAATCGTTGTATTTCATGCATAAATAATAATAATAATAATAATAATAATAATAATAATAATAATAATAATAATATAAGAAAACCTTTAAACAACTTATTATCGAGGTGATGATTTTTGCGACTTTGTACTTTCAGGGATGTTGATCGGTCTGTTGTTCCTGTTGATGATCTTGTTCAACGGTAACTTCTTCAACTCTACCAGAAGCGGCTCAAGCACCACACCCATCACCATCGTCCAGGGTTAATCTACACCCATCACCATCGTCCACGGATAAACCTAGGTAGGTAATCCGGTATCAGGAAGGGTGTACGAATACTTTGATATGACTTTTTTTGTTAGACTGGACTATACCTACACTGATCGCTAATATATTAAAAAGCGATTTACTCCCAACATTCAGTGACAAATAAGACACAGCTTTCTTTCTGGAGTTTGAACGCGAATAAAAACAGACCAGTTTTGTAAGTTTCTTAACAGAAATGGGCTGTAGAACTGACTATAATTTTATCACTTTCCGTTGGTGCTTTGTCGAGAAATTATGGTGAAATAACATGTTAATTAAGTTTATTTATCGTTTCAGGTCCGAGAAAACACGACATGTTGCTCAGAATTCCAATGGACAAAATGTTGATTGTGTTGTTTTGTTAATTTATTGTTTTGTTTATTATTGTTTCATTAAAATCAAAACCTATTTTCATCGTTTTGTTTTTTACATTCAAGATCAGCCTCTGTTTTTATTAACTTACTTTCGCTTGTTATAATTTCTAAGAATGCAAGAATGATGTTCTTCGTAGGTCCCACACCGCTAAAATATCAAAGACATCAGTATAACAGGAGCCTACTGGAAATAACAGTTGCTTTACTGTCTGTTCCAAACCGGCGGAATGTAGAAAATTTGAGAAGTACATAAAATGATACAAATTTGTCAAAAAACTATTGATCATACCGCCTGATTTACTGTAGTGTTGCACAACTGCTGCCGTTTAATGTTGGTAATTTTATAAATGCATTTAATGTAATGAAAATGCATATTCATGCCCATGCGGCCTAGCTTCGGGTTTAGCCTAACTTATTATTTATGTAAGTAAACAGTACAATTTAGATCCATTGAAAACGATGGTATACAAATGGCGTTGAACATGGAATCTTCTATGCGGTATTTTCAGATGTATACCATTCCATGATCAGAGGCGTATGGTCCCCAGATAAAGGAGTGGGTTTGCCATAAACGAGAAAACAATGGGCGGAACTTAACGGAATAAAATGTTGACAGGGGGATATGAGAATACAAATCCTGCATACCACAGAGAACGCCAACTTGAAAAATTAATGGCAAGGAGACACAAAATATCATATCCAAGTCTAAAACATTGCCTAGCGTTGACTTTTTTCCTAATAAACTTCCGAATTTTATTTGTAACTCATAATAGATTTCAATACACTGGCATAATATTTTGCTAGCGTTTAGTTCAATTTAATAACCATCAAACCACATTGTGGTTTTGTTTTCAATTAAGGACGTTAAAACTTGATACTCGTATAAGGGTAAATCCTGCTCGCGCAACCTTCAGCGTACGCTTACATTTTGGCTTCGTGGGGAGGTTGTGTTTTCTGGATGTAGCAGTTTCTGATATGCATATGTTACATGTTTTGCATAACCATTTCCTCGTACCATTAGCTGTAGTGGTTTTAAGCGGTTCTTCTTGCTCTCTCACTGAATCCGATAGGTTCATATTGTGTGATTTTAAGTTCCTCCTTAATAAACAGGTTCATGTCAGTCAGAATTGTCAAGTTATGCCCTTCATAAAGATTCCATTCCGGAAGGTTAAGAAGTTTTGATTAGAAAGAAAATATAAACAAAATAACTGGAATTGACAAACCGGTAACGGTACCACTGTTCGGTTGTGTCTAACTATCAGAATTATAGCATTGACCTTATTTTGGGCCCGTTTAATTCCCTAAATCACAACAACCTATCCGCAACACTGCAAATATAAAAGTGGAAACCTCGTTGGAATGATTAAACTACAATAGATGTGCGCTAAATGTAACAGCTTATGTACTAAATGTTACAGCAAGCGCTAAAACTAAATCTTACCTCAAATGTGCTAAAAGTAACAAAATTTGTGTTAATTGTAATTGCAGTTTTTGCTTGTGAAAAAGGTAACAGTTACTTGTCGCACATGTAGCATTTAAATGATTTCATCTGTTGTCATCGAGTGGTCATTGACCGACACATGCGGCATGGTATATTTAGTTTGTTACGAAGATGTTCTTATATACTTCACGCTTGATTCATTTGTTATTCATAGCAACGTGCTACATTTTATTGACTTCTACAACCGCGATTACGAATAATCGAAATTATTATGAAAGGGAATTTGACAGAAGTCTGACAACCATAAACCTTATAGAGGTATACATTTTTTGTAATTTATCCATTACTATAAAATAATAATGTTTAGAAAAATTATGTAGTCACAAATACCCTACTTCAATTTAAACTGTGGACATGTGCTATGGACTGCCATGTTTTCTCCACAACGTCTGCGCCTTCGTTGCATCAGGGAGACATATATCGTAGTGAAGAGGATCTCCTAACTAGCTCTATCTAAAGGCCCTGTCACACTACAGCGCGTTTCCACTGCATTGCCACGGCGTTGTTTAATTTTCCAGAACGCCGTGAGATCGCAAGAAAAATCTGACTTTTATCGTGAAGATGGAGACTGCACGGCGTCCTCACTGCGACCATGGCGTTGCTTCGGAGTTTACATGGCGTTCTATCGCGTTCCTACGGAGTTCTGTTTGGCGATTGCCTGCGCTCTTACGGCGCATTCACTGCGTGCACTGCGCTTTCAGGGCGTTCTTACGGCGCTTCCACTGCGTGCACTGCGCTTTCACGTCGCTCACGCTGCGCTGACAGCGTGTTGATGACGTTCTAACTATAAAACGAAGTGTATCACGAATCTTCCTCATTTGCTTGTTAGTTCTTGAGCAGTTAAGACTATGCCTGCAAAAAGACTCGTCGTATTACGATCATATGCAAAACGTCTTCATCTTGGTATGTTTGCTTGACATGCATGTAGGTCAGCAATTGCCCGACCTGCTGTACTTCAGTCATGGTGAAATGAATGTTTATTGCTAATCTTGTACATTTTGTTTGTCATACAAACGTCAATGAACGTAGAAGAAGCTTATTGGGAGCGCAATGATCGCTCTGACAACGCGGTAGAAGCTTATTGGGAGCGCAATGATCGCTGTTACAACGCGATAGAAGCGCACTGGGAGCGCAATGATCGCTGTAACAACGCAGTAGAAGCGCATTGGGAGCGCATTGATCGCCGTGACAGCTCCGTACAGTCGTTGAAAGAGCGCATGAAACAATTAACACTCCGTAAAAGCGCCGTAGACGCGCCATAAAGCGCCGTAAAGACGCAGTGACATCTTCGACAACGCCGTGCGATCTCCGTGCAAGCGCCACCGATAACCACAGCGTTCGCACTGCGACCTCTGTGCGCGCCCGCGGAGCTCCTGCGGCGTTGTAGGAGACCTTACTGCGCTGCTACGGCGACCATACGGCGATCCCACTGCGCTCTTATCAGAACGCCGAGCGATGACGTTTGTTTTGTGCATGCTCAAAGTGAGCGCCGTGGCTAGGCGTTCTATGCGATCCCACTGCGTTTACTGGCGATGCCACTGCGTTGCTGCGGCGGTGCTTGCGATCGTACTGCGCGTACCTCGGCGTTCTTGAACGCCGTGAGAACGCGACCCTGGTGTGACAGGGGTTTAAGTCACACACATCGTATTCAGCATTAAGATGCTCGAATATAATCCGTGTCTGTAAAGAAAAATCCCACATCGTGCTAATTAATATGAGCGCGTATGCGGGACGGACAAAAGGAATCGACAACTACAGCCAGTCGTTTTTCATCGCAGTGTACATAAAGTGTGTCCAGTGTAATAAATCGGAATCCATAAAAGTGTTTAAATGATTTGACAAAAAAGTTCGTGTATATGAAACAAATAATTTTCTTTTTATCTAATAGAAGATATTTGCTAAATCTCTCTCACTTACATGGTTTCAAGCCAATTTTACATTCATAAAATTCTGCGTTAAACGTTTAGAAAAACGTCATTAATAATGACATGTACAAAACAAACGCACGTAAACGAGCAGACATCGGAAAAATAAGTGTTTTTGGTATTTTGATACCATTAAATTAAATTCTACATAACATTATTCTTTTTACATACAATGTTCTGATTTAAAATAAGGTGATCCAGAATATGTACGATTTAAGAATCCTTACTCTTGTTCGAGGATTGCACAGTTCATTTTATCATTCTATCAACATCTACACTACTCAAACGTTCTATGTGAACACGTTATACATGTTGATTTTCCAGACTATTTGATTGAATTTTGAAAACAATGTTAATGAATGTAATTGATGATAAGACTATCAATATCCTATGAAAGCACATAAACAATTTGAAATTGTTTAACGCGATTGAAAATAGTAACATTTTTAGCTCATTTTTACACAGAAAGCAATTCTCAAGTTGTATCTTCGATCAGTTGTGATCATTTTGTCATCTTTGTAGCATTAAATTTGATGCAAATGTAAAGTAAATGTTGTTGTTTTCCGTTCCATTTTACTGAAATGACTTCCTATAACTTAGTAATAGTCTGTTAGGCACCTATGGCCAATGCACTCTTCTTTAAGACTTGTTTATGTCACGTGGATTTCAAGGGGAAAATTTCATCTTTTCGCGTATTATTTTGTGACAACATCTTTGAGTGGTCTAACAGTCTGGGATGATGCAATCCTGCATGATTGACGTAGAACAATTTCCAAAAGAAATAATAAATATACACGTAATTCGATAAATATGGACCAGTTATTCGGACGCTTTTTAATATTGTTGACCAAATACTCTTCTCTTTTAATATCACTTTGATGTTTAATTAATTTATATTAATTTTAGTTTAAAATTATTGATAAATGGGTACTTATCAAACAAATGTAATAATAATATGTTCATGTTTACGTTCTTTTACGTAAAAAAATAATGACGTAAAAGAGTAACGTCAAGTTTCAACGTATGCAACGTTATGAATGTAATAAATACAATCATTTTGATTTTTTCTTATCAGGATTTTGTTTTCATAAATGTGGTATTTCTGTTGCATTTAGGAATACGTTCAAGATGTTTCAATAACACTTGTAGAGTTTTGTTACTGTAACATGTATTAGCCCATCTGACTAATTGAGGTGAGACTGTTACTTTATGCGCCTGCTGTTGCATTTACTACAAAATCTGTTTCTGAAAGTGTTTACATTTGGTGTCGTTATTACATATGGCGTTGTTACAGACGATGATATTGTCGAAAGCTTTCCAATCGAAATGACTTTTAAATAATTTCACTGTGTTAGTAAAAATACATGCAATGTTGACGTTTTAGTCTTGTCAGCGGATATACTTCTGTATGGCCAGAAGTCATCAACCGTCAACCAGGTCACGTGGTATGTCTACACGGAAATGAAAATTTGTATTTAAAGAACACAGTAAGCTAGTTCTTCACAACCGAAAATTGTTGTCGATAATCAAGCATAAAAATCAAGGTAAGTCATATAAATATTTTCTTGTATTGTACCTTGTAGCTACTGTAAGAAATTTATACATGGAAAATTGTAATGTAGTGTATTGCTAGTTAGTCGTTGATCTCGAATATTTTCACGAGATGCCCGTCATGTTATATGCAAACATCTTTTTCCTATATAGGTGTATATTTCATTAAACGGCAGTGATATAGAATTTTTGTATGCAAATGTCTAAATTCAATTTCTGTAAAGAACTTTTTTTTATTCACCTGTAAGGCCCGTGCGGCATTTTTGCATCATAGGCAGTGATAATAAACCAAAGAATTCATGCAAACCTATCGCAAAATATGATGTATTTAATTGTACAGATGAAGGCCGCCACTCTTGCCGTTGTTGCTGTTATGATGTGTATGGGAGTCACCCTGGCCGCATATGGAGGATACGGATCTTATGCTAGCTACGTCCCTGTTACCGGTGGATTCGGGGGTGGTTACGGAGGCGGTTTTGGCGGTGGACTTGATAACAGCTTCTGTAAGTTGGTCTAGTATATTACACGCATTCTGAGCCTGCGTCTGCATATTGCAGTTTAGTTTTGCTCTTATTTCAATGAAGAACAAATGCGTGACTTAAAATACTAATAAGTCTGTTAATATGTCTAGAAAGTGGACTTGATAACAGCTTCTGTAAGTTGGTCTAGTATATTACACGCATTCTGAGCCTGCGTCTGCATATTGCAGTTTAGTTTTGCTCTTATTTCAATGAAGAACAAATGCGTGACTTAAAATACTAATAAGTCTGTTAATATGTCTAGAAAGAAATGGCGCAATTGTTCAAAGTATACAAAGAACCATTAGTTTATATGTTAAACAAACTAATATTAAATAACTGCGCACCCAAGTGTATATAATTTTACACTAGCGCCAACGTAATCGTACAAAACTTTAACTTAATAGTAAGTCTGAATCGCGCAAAACAGTGTTTGCTAAAAAGAAAGTAAAACCAAATGCGAAAAACAATAGCATTCTGAGTTATAACAATATCAAGATATTTAAACAATATATATCGGGCTGTTGGTTTTACGACTTTCAGTGATGTTGATCGGTCTGTTGTTCCTGTTGATGTTCTTGTTCAACGGTAACTTCTTCAACTCTACCAGAAGCGGCTCCAGCACCACACCCATCACCATCGTCCAGGGTTAATCTACACCCATCACCATCGTTCAGGGATAATCAAAGTAGGTAATCTTGATTCGATTATTTATTGTTACACTGAACTGTATCTACTCTGATCGAACATATAGTGAAACACAACGATTTGGAGTTTAGAAACACTCGGGGCATTCATTCGCCATGAAATAGAGTTACTCTGGTATCTGAACAAGAAATGTACACCTGACCAGTATTCAAGTGCACGACATTACAACAGAAATTTCTTATTTGGTGCTTAGTTGTGAGTTTAACGACCGTGGTATTACAGCTAACGTTTTGTTTATCGTTTCAGGTGGAAGACACTACATGTTTATTGTGCAGAAATCCAACAGAAATCATGCTCATGGCGTTATTCCCGTTGTTTATTTATTGTTTCGTTTAATACAGTTAATAAAAAGTGAAAACCATATTTACCGTCATGTTAATCCTTTCATCATTAACAAAGTAAAAAAATAAATATTTTATTCTTATTCAAAGAAATTAAACGACACAAAAATCAACCAACGCATGTGTAGCTTTAAGTCTTCAATTCATTAGGATACATTTCCAATAATTCATTCTGTTTTTAGTATAACTATTATAACACATTTTCAATTTGCATTAATAAGCTTGTTTCGCGATGTGAACATTCCAAAGACTGTAAAAATGTGTTTTTACCAGAAAGCACTTAACACATTAATGAACAGGTTTAGAAAATGATGATGTAAAGTGCAAAAGATACAATTTAAAGCCAGAAATGCCACATTCTTACAGTTCTGTTATTTATTTAATTAAGACATGGCTCAAGCAGAGCTCTTTACCAGTAATGTTGCATCCCAGTTACAGTAACATATAATCGTTATTTTTGTCCCTTGTAAAGAACTTGTTATGTAAAACTTTATCGAATTGCTTTTAATATAAATCTATGCTTTGGAGTAATTTTAACAACCTCAGCTTTATCACTGTTGACGGGAACACTGTTCCCGTCAAACATTCTCAAATGAAATTTTAAAGGAATTTTAGTTCTTTTTTTCTTTTACTTTGATCTTGTGAGGAAGCACAAGGTATATGTCCGTATGGGATTAAATCCCTAGCGGTTATTGTGAATACTGATTTTCTCATTCTTTTGTCACCATATTTTGAAAAAGGCGATATTTACGGATCGCTTTTTCCGTCAGCATGTCCGTCCCTCGGCAACACAACTTGCAGACTTTAACTTTTCCAATACTTAATGTTAGAATTTCATAATTGTATTTGATGAATTTTAATAAGTCATTACTAAAAGTCGCCTTGAATTAAGGCTACGTAAAATACTGCAAAATACTGCACCATTCCTGCTGACTATTCACGAAAAACCTATTTTAAATTGCATTCAAAGTCCCGTACAGCATTTCTTTCAAAGTAGTTCTGAAAACACAACTTGAACGGGTGCATATGTTAAAGATTAATGGTTTCAATATCCCAGCCAATATAGATTTGGATATCGTTCAATCACCCCAAGGATATATTTCCCGATTTTTAAATTATGCCATCTGGCGTTGTCTGTGACATTGTCGAAGGATTTATATTCTGAGATCCCCTGTCAACATTCTATTTTGGTCAGTTCCATCCATTGTTTTAGAACAAAAACCCATTCTTTTATCTGGGGACCATACGCCGCTGAAAACGGATTGGTATTACTCTGAAAATACCGCATTGAAGGTTCCATGTTCACCGCCATATGCATACCGCCATCAGGGATCGGTCATAATTGTACTGTTTATTTGTGTAAATAGATCTACATGTATTGAGTTGCGCTCAACCCGGGGCTAGGCCGCATTGGAAATATCCATTTCCAGTACTGCCCTTGAACAGGCTCGATCAAACCAGGCCTGCAATATATCCATATTTGTTGTGTTCGGTGGCTTTCAAAGTTCACTTTTTCACTATTTCGTTTACTTGTTTCCAGATTGTGATAAGGAAATTGAAACCGCAGTAAATGGAGCATTTGATAAACGCCAGTTAAGGGTTAAACTGCCGACCTCCGAATAATAGTGAACCATTCACTACTGACAATGAAAAAACATTGCAGACTGCTCTCGATTTCAACCCGCAGTAAAGATTGTCAAAAGAGAAATTTGTATTATTTTATTTTTAATCTGAGTTTTCCATCAGTTTTAATTGATGTATACAACCAAATACCTTATTGTTAACATACAAGATGTAAAAGAAAAGTATAGTCACACACCTGTTTCACAAGGATCACTTGGTCATTCGCAGAAGGACATTCACTATTTATACATGTAAATTGGTGTTTATTTAGTGTTTTGATCCTTGATTTGATTTCTATAAAATTTTAAATAAAAAGCATTTGACCCATCAGCTTGGTTTGGGATGGTGAAACAAATTATTATTATAAATACCTTATTCTACTTAAACTAATTAATGTATATTTTTATAGATTTTCTTTAAATAGAATAATCACTTTAACGTGGTTATCGAAGGTGGTTAGTGTGTTTATTTGCCGGTCTCCGATTGGTCCAGTGAATATTTGTGGTTAGACGGACAAGAAATAAGAATAAAAAGGAAAATATGCATATCATACGAGTCATACATGAATGCGTCGGTTATTGTTTTATCTTTTGTTATTTGAAAATTTAACGATTAATGTCTCAAAGAAGTATAATTACCCAATTATTTGACAAATCACTGCTACGGAGGTTGGTCTCGATGATAGTGCTTTAGTGTCTTAAGTGAAAATTTTAGAATTTGCAAGGGCGAATAATACTTCAATCAAATGATGAGGCCCCTTGCTTTACATTGTACAGCTAGGAGACCGGTCTGGGTCCGCTACGAGCTGGTGCACATGTTTTCCCGCCTTTTGACTATTAATTTACTGTAGTTACCGTTCCTGCTGAAGACTCATATAAGAGTGAATTGCACAGTCAGCAAAGATTCAATAAAGAGACTTTGTTTTTTTCATGTAACTATTTCGCTCATTATATCCGTTGTCTGAACTGAAATAAGAAATAATCCGTCTGTCGTTACACTATTTAACATAGCAATAAAACTTCCTTCAACAAGTTTCAAGTTTTATTTTCAACCTAGGCATGTAATATGCATCAGGTTATAACAAGAACAAACAAACAAACAAACATGGCAGCATGGAAAGTGGAAATTGAAAATTCCAAGATAATCCAACCATCACCAAAAAAATATCAGACATATTCCAAGGGAGACTACTTGTGATGTGTACCTGGAAATTGATTAATATTTAATTGTCTCCCTTGTCTAGTAATAAACACTATGTCTGTAACTTAATGTCAGTGGTAGTTGGAGAATCTACAAGCATACATTTAAATAACATTTGAGATCATAAGAATTATTATACATATACTAACAAATACAATAGATGTTTAGGGTTAAGGTTGTGTACTGTTTTGGGAGAATGAGTTATTTAAAATTTGACATTATAGTTTTACAAAATAAAGCTAATCTTAACAGAGTATGGTAATTATTACTGTTCATCAGTTTATCAAGTGTAAATATATTAGGATGAGAAGTGAAATGATTATCAATAAATTTCTTTCGTGACTCTGCGAAAAATCTACATTCAAATAAGTAATGAAATTCATCTCCAAGGGGTTGTCCGACACACTTGTGACATGTTCTTTGATTTCTATCAATATGCAAATGTCTGCCCTTTTCAATGGGTAGCATGTGATTAGTTGTTCTATACTTACATAATATCTTACACAAATTTCCAGGCAAAATATCTAAATATTTCTCAAAACCAAATTCTTTTTTAAATAGTCTATATACTAAGCATTTGGGAGAATCTGTTATAACAGCTTGCCAGTTTTGCAAAAACTGATCTTTTAATCTACACTTTACTATGTTCTTAAAATGGCTAAAATTATCAACATGCTGAGATTCAAAATAATATGAAAGACCTAATTCATTAAGAGTATTACTGACATAAGATATCCAAGGTGAAACAATAATATTTGACACATGTAAGGAAAGAATTGTTCTATAAAAAACATTAGATATCTTATCATCTTTAGAATTGATCAGTCTGGCCCAATAACACAATACTCTTGATTTTATTTGTAATTCAAGAGGCATTTGACCAGTTTCTCCATAAATCATACAATTAGCTGTGGATGCCTTGAGATTAAGAATCAATTTACAAAAACGTAATTGAAATTGTTCAAGAATCTGTAAATTTTCAATACCCCAAACCTCGCAACCATATAACAGAATAGGTACAACCATACTGTTAAACAAGTGTAACTGTATAGAAACTGGTAAGTTTAATTTTCTAGATTTCTTAACAACAGAAAACATAGCCTTTCTAGCTTGTTCTATTATTCTTTTTTTTGCTTTATAAAATTTACCATTAAAGTTAAAGAGCACTCCTAGGTATGAAAAATCTTCAACAATTTCTAACTCTCTGCCGTTGTAGGAAAAATTCACATTATTTTTGTTAAATTTATGTGAACTAAAAATTAAAATTTTTGTTTTATCCTCATTTACTTGAAGGTCCCAAATTTTACAATAGTCACTCATTGCATGTAAACCATTTTGTAAGTCTAGTCTACTTTCAGCTAACAAAAATATCATATTGTCACACCCAAGGGAAATTACTCAGATTGGCAAATAATAAGTCTTGTTGTGATTTCAAAAGCAACAAATTGTTCTGACAATGAAGCTTTTAAATTCATACATGTAGTTGTGTTCTTTTTTCCCCAACTGATTTAGTGAATCTACCTGAATATTTCAAACGATTTCCTGGTTGTTTCGAGATTGTTTTGATATAAAAGGTTGCTCAATTGAAAAAAATAGTTTTATTTACAGTTTGAGACTATGGTCTGTTTCAAACAAACTAGTTTCTCCAGATAAGATACTTGAAATTATACTAAAAATATGTTAAAACTGTGCATGAAGCAGCCCCATACTTAGGTTTACGGGTTGTGTCGATGCCTAAGATTCTTATTTATTTTCGATACATGGTCATGTTTATGTCTCCCATCAAATCAGGATATTATAGAAAACTGATGCACCGATACTTTCAATAAAATGAAATCTCCAGCCTAACTCAACCAAGTTATGTTTCCTTAGTGCGCGAAACAGTATCGTATAGTCATATTTCCCTACAATAACCAGTTCATATGCCAAGGCGTTAACAAAAATATCAAGTGTAGTACGTATTGAGGCGCTCATAGATCTCTATAGATTGGCCCTCACAGACTAGCTGTTTCAGCCAACCTTTACGTATAGGTTATTGTTTATTTGGAGGCTTGTATGAAAATTCAACGGTCAGGTCCAGCGCAGCAAGGCGACCGTTTAATATTTCATACAAGCCTCTAAATAAACTATAACGTATATAATGGTCAAAATTATTTTTGTAACTGACAAAACAGTCTCCGCCAAAATTACCATACACGTATTTGGGTATACACAAAATCAACTTGTCAAACTGAAAGTAGTTTTGCGGATTGTAAACTTGTACTGAGAGAACATTTTAGAAAGCGAGTTATGCAATTTCTTTATCTGAAAACACCATGGGCTCAGGGGAAACCTGTGTGACAGTGTATCGTTGGTTGGAGAAACAAGGGTTCGTCAGTGAAAGTTCCATTTAACCCTTTTACTCCATAAATGCATCTTTTATCTCATGGCAAAACAGTTTATACCCAGATCATCCGTGCATTCCGATCATGATCTACACTGTCCGCTTTTAGAATCGCTATCATTATTTCTGACAAAGAAAACAACAACAACGATCAGTGTAAATATTGATCGGATGACATTGATTTTATGGCTAGTCTGGATCTACACTGCTCCCCTATGTGATAACAGGCGTTTCTATTGAGTAAAGGGTTAAACATTTTTAGAAGTTTATCATCAGCAAAATAGTCAACGCTCAAATAAATATTTAAATGATGTGCTTTACCTCTCTCTTTGTCACGCCTACTTCCACGCTTTAAAAGATCGCTAACGAACTAAACATGTTCGTCATTAAACGTTCGAACAATAATCGTGAGCAAATTAACATATGATAAACACATTTTAGACGCGCTGCATGGTCATTGGCTCAAAAATAATTTCAACCATTATAGTGCGATAAATCCTTTTTAAAGTACATGTACATAACTCCTAATAATCTAACGTAGTCTCCACTAAGGAAAAAAACCGTATATATTAAATATACATATAATAAATTCAAATAACTAAATTAAATTTGAATTTCTTTTTATAGTTCTTTTCGATACAAAGAACTCGAAACATCGAACGATAGAAGATAGACAGTTTTTATTTTCTTCTTCTCGATTTGTTTTTGTTTTAAATCGCAGGGGCAATATCTCACTTACGCGTGAAAAAAAGTTAACATAATCGAGAAATGTAACAAATACGGTTAACTACCTGGACATAAATCGGTATAAAGACGATAATAATAATAGTAGGCCTAATACTAAAACTAATAAAATAATTAACAATAAATAATAATAATATTATTATTATTATTATTATTAATTATTATTATTATTATTATTATTATTATTATTATTATTATTATTATTAAATAATAATAGTTATAATATGTTTTGTCTAAAACAAAATCTAATTTCATGCAAATCATCGAAAAACATTTTCAGTCATACACATCTCGTTGGTTGTCGACATTTCGTCAAGATCACGTTTTCTTTTTACGATATTATTAAAAAATGATGTAACATTAAAATTAAATGAAACCAGCAAGTAATATCGTATAACACCTGAAGTAATCGGACAACGTCCGAATAGCCGTAAGTGACCATCCGTCAAACTCGTCACGTGACATGTCTACCCGGAAATAGAAAGGTAGAGATAAAATGGAAGCAACGGGGTCAAGTCTTCACAACTGAACCTGTTGTCGTGAATCTAAAATAAAGGTAACAATATTTCAAATATTTATACTGTAATGTGTTTGAAAATGAATCGTGTTTTCGAATAAATTCACTTTATATTTTTTTTACATTTTCTGTATGTTAAATTTAAAAGTCACGCCGATTTGATCTACTTTATAGATGAAGTGTGCCACTCTTGCCTTTCTTGCTGTTATGATGTGTGTCGGGGTCGCCCTCGCCAACTACGGAGGATATGGAGGGGGATACAGCTACGTCCCTGTTACCGGTGGATTCGGGGGTGGATACGGAGGCGGTTTTGGTGGTGGACTCGACAACGGCTTCTGTAAGTTACTCTAGTAAAATTCATAATGTTTTTAAGGTTTTCTCATATTGTTATATGGTTTGCACTGACGAGTGACTATCGGTTGACATAAAAGAGACTGCGACGGAACTTAAGATGTCTACTTCTAATATGAATTGAACATTTCGAAAGACTATACATCGATAAAACTCAAAAGAAAACGATAAAGTTCAATTCTTATATTAACAACTTTTCTGTTCTTCTCATTTGTTGACTAAAATGTTGTGATTATATTATATACATTTGCGCGTAAAAATACCGCCGTCTAAATACGGACACAGTTACGTGACCCAAAATAAGTCAATTTGACATGGGCATTTCTAATAAACGAAACTCTGTTTAATTATGAAAGAAATAAAATTCATTAACGGCATTACTTACAGCAGTAATGTTTGTTTTTTTATTTTTTTCAGTGATGTTGATCGGTCTGTTGTTCCTGTTGATGATCTTGTTCAACGGTAACTTCTTCAACTCTACCAGAAGCGGCTCCAGCACCACACCCATCACCATCGTCCAGGGTTAATCTACACCTATCACCATCGTACAGGGATAAACCTGTAAGTTGAAAAAGTATCATAAAACAAAGATTAAAACGTTTATTTGTTTTGAATTTGTGTATTGTCCAACAATATTGACCTGGCACTTCATTAATTTTCGTAAAGGTGATTGAACAAATACGGGTATCAGCGAAAACACCGAAATATTATTCAATTTACTACTTAGTGATGTGTGGAGTATATATTGGAATAGATGCCGGACTACCGATCGTAACATTTACGAAAATTAACGAATATAGGGTCAAATGCAAGAGTGCCCTCGTCAATTTGCGCGCAAACAGTTGAATGGTGGTATAATTTGGCAGACATTTATTAAATAATAAATACCTTAATCTGAAGGCTCACCTCGTTAAAATGTAAAACACAATCAGCCGGTTAAAGGTTAAACACACGCTACAATAGTTGTAAGCACGTAACATTCTAATCCAAGTGGTCAGAAACAACGATAGCAATCCGGAGACAGACAATTTACCGGTCAGTTTCACTGTACCCGGTTTGAGATCATACATACTGTCAATGCTCACGTTTATGATCAGCGGGGTTTTGTGAGTCGAGTCTGATTAGCTGATCACTAACAGACGAAACAAAGTACAGACATTATGTAGGTCGGCACAGTTCATGTACGAAAATACCGCTTATTAAAGATAATAATTCAAAAGTCTAGAAACTAGCTGATAATTAAATTTGTCACGAGAGAAGAAACATACTTAAAGCCACAATAAACTTGCCAAAACGTTTTTTTTTCATTGTGAAAATTAATTAACCACGTTGACCCTTTTCAAAAGAAAGTATAAATGACCAACTATTTATGTCCTCAAATAATCCCCAATCATTGAGACCCGGTCCGAGTAGTATTTTTGTAGCCCACAAAATTACTAACCAATGTTTACAATCACTCGGCGAAAAGTTATCGGTTTTTTCCGTAAGTGGACCGTAAGAATGCAGTGAGGTCATTCTGTATAATTAGCGACCTTCGCCTGCCGAGAGTTGCCGAGAATCAGCTCGGAAAGATTCGCTGTTTGTTTTGTAAACAAAATAAATGATCCGAAAAACGCCCAAAAAATGCTGTAAATCAATAAGATAATACCCTTTTCTTATTGTAAGGTTTATTTTTTGTGTTATTATTCATACATGTGAAATCTAAAATGTTTTGGTTAATACAAAATATGCTGTTTGGCAAGTTTATTGTGGCTTTAAAATCGTTATGGGAAATGTGATGATTCAAGCGTTCAGAGATTTTGTATCTATAATGCAAATGCTTTATTTAAAGATACACTTTTATTGTAAAACAACTACCGTGCAGCGAGCATCTATGTTCGTTTTAATATTGGAAAATATATCTAGTGTTAGAAGAACAGTTAATAAGATTATGAAGTGGATATTTATTTTTTTGCCGCTTATTGATTTTGTTTTGCGAAGCAGTCTGCTCAAGAAACAAAATTCAAGTATAAAATCAATAATTATTCCATGTGCATTGATTGAATTTTGAGCTTTTGGTCATCCTGTTTAAGGTTGTTTTCATAAAATGATCACAACAGACCCCGATGTGCTTGTTGGTCATGGTCTACTTTTCGAGTGTGAAAGTACATATATTTATATTATATATTATAGCACCACGTTAAAAAATTTGAGTAGTTGCATTTTATAATGATAATGTAAAAATCATACCACTTATTTTTCATTGTTTTTTTCTCCTCTTTTTTTCAGTAACAGGCATTAGAGACATCTCTCCACGACAGTATATATGGCATGGCTGTATATGTATTAGTCATTGTTATCGTTGATTAAAAACATAACTGTTACGTTTGTGTTTCATTATTTCTTTTACATATTTAACGTTTGTGTTTCACTTTAAATCGTTATGGGAAATGTGATCTCCATTATCCGGGTCACTACCACGATGCGGCTAAAGTCAATTTTAAGATATCAGTATGTTGTTGAAGGCTGATGAATAATTTAATTTATGAACTAAAGAAAGAATGTTTTGAGGGCGCTGGCCGTCCGAAGTCATTCGCGGTCCAATTCGATCGATTTAAGTTAATACATTGAAGATTGAGGATGTAGCGGGGGCGCTGACCTTACCGGGTAGTACCGTAGGTTGTCTACATATAGACGCAGTAAAGTATCGTTAACTTTAATTAAGTTGTGACGGGTATTTATGTTTTTTTTTCGGTCATCCTGATGATCGACATAGTGTAATGGTCCAAACTTGAGCTAGCTACCTGAACACCGTTAACATCAGATCACGGTCCCGACAGAATGGCTAGTTTAGACAATGCCACGTGTTCCGAAGACGAGAAACAGCTATTCCAGTTACTTCAACGTATGCAAGAAGATCGTTTAAAGGCTGAGTATTGATTGCCTGATATATAATGAAAGACGTTTACCAACAAAAGAAATAATTTAAATAATCATGTAGATGTACGTTATTATTTTATTCAGGAAGTGTAGAAAATGATGCTGTTTACGTATTGCCGCATAGGATAAATATGCTGAATTTGTCTATACTAAAGACGGTACCTTAGAACTTTCCACAGTCAGGGCGTATTTGTACACTTAGCAGACAAGCAGTAGTATTCATTACCATTCTTTATAAAATATAGTTCTAGTTGGGTCCACAGATCAGGTCACACGAGTGTTAGGAGACGGTAAACAATATATTCGTTTGTTGATCCATTTGTTAATTTCACTTAAACCACATTGCTTTTTTAAGTAAAACGATTTCCTCTGTGTGCCAATGCATGCGTACTTGCTTAATCAGAAATTAACGGCGAAGTCTGGATACTCTATGGAGCTCCGACATGGGAGGAAAGGGCTGGGCTCAAGGTTATAAAACTGAAATTGGAGACCAGTCTCAAATCTCAAGCATCTGATTGGCTGAAATTGCGACATTTGAGACTGGTTTCCATGCTCAGTTTTATAATCCAGGGTAACAAGTACATGTAAAAATATACCGCAACTTCACTTTTTGAATTTCTCTAAAGAAAGCAAGTGTAAATCAGCATAATGGATGATGGAGCCACTATCACCAAAATAAGCACTGGAATAAATTTTTATAATAGTAACAATCAACAGTTACCAGGTTTCAAAAGTGACCTAAATATGGGACGCTAGACGTTAATGGGTTAAGTTTTGTTTGACATCCTTCAAAATATAGAAGCAAGAAAATGAATAGATAACGATCACCGACGGTATTTACAAGTTCAGTTAACTTCTTTGTGAAAAGGTGATTCTCCAGTGTCAATTTTGTAGGTCAAATGTAAAACGAAAACGAATTACTTTTCTTCCCATTAAGTAAAAAAGATTAGATTTGTCAGATATGTGTCTACGTATTGCATTTCACTAATGAGGAACATAAAATACGGAAATAAAACAACTTTGACGCTACAAGACGGGTGGTTCATGATTGAGCTAGATAAATGTTTCATCGTTATTGTCTACATTTTGAAGTTTTTTTTTTCGCTGACTCCGAAAAACACAATAAAAGTTAATGATGGTGAAATGTCATTCTCTACTTGTTTCGGACGACCTTTTAGCGCTAAACATGTCCATTTTGTAGGTTACATGAAAAACAAAATGTTGTTTTTCTGCCATAAAATAAAAAATATCCTAATCATTATAACATTTTAAAATGCGTCAGATCACTGCCTACGCATTGCATTTCGCAAATGACGAACAGAATACGAATACATATAAAGTGTTAAAGGATTGGTGCACGATTCAATTCGATGAATGTTTTTGTTTGTTTACTAATATCTGAAGTTTTTTCTTCACTGTCTCCAAAAACAAAGCTTTAAGTTAAACCGTTATGAAGTTTCATTCTCCATATTCTTAAGTCCCATTTTTTGTGTGTGAACTACTATACTCAACAAAAAAAGAAACCTGACACTGTAACTTTGAATAAGTATGAGGTGCATATTCAAAATCTATATATTTTTGCACCATCCAAAAGAAAATAACCACTGAATCACTTGTTTCATGCACCAAAAATATCAAAATGCATAATTAAATTCAAAACATGCACAATTTTTATTACATACCACAATTCAATTAGCTTTAAATCTGATTCCAGGAAAATACACCAAATATAAAGTGTCAGGTTTCTATTTTTGTTGAGTATAGTACCTGAAAGCTTGAAGTTGTTATTCTCATGACAATTGTTTATTCCTTTGAACATTTTCTTTCGTCATGCAGCTTCTCGATCTATAAATTTCTCGCTGTAACGTTTTCACACACGTGTGTTCAGGTAGAAAGGACGAATCTTTTGATATTTTTCCGCTTCGATATAACCTTTTTGTCTTAACTTTCTTGCAATCTCTATTCATTATTTTCGCATTTAAATCTAATTTTAACGTGTTTGTAAATATCCAAATGATTTTTTTCCTTTTTGCAACATTCAGTTTAATTCACATTCTCAAATAAAGAGTAATCCCTGAATTTTAATTTAGTTTCGATCTTGCTCATGACATTCGCGTTGTAATTGTTGTATTATCGAGTTCAATTTTTTTTTATCACAAAGATGGATAATATAAAAAATCAGTAAAATCTCTGCGTCACTTAAGATATTTTTTTGGCAATTTCTTCACAACAGTTGTTTTTACCTATTAAATTGTGTTATTTTTTCCGAGATACTCAAATGTTTAAAATGGCGTTTTCACAAACAGAGTCGTGCAATAAGTGTTGGCCCAGTTTGTTACCCAATCAGAATACTTAAATTTCATATATCGTATTTGCCCTGAATAGTGCGTATTGGTCCAGCTATTCTCGTCTCTAGTTAAGGCTTTAAATGAATTTGTTGTGGTTCACACGAGGCAGGCACATATTTGTACATATTATGGTCTATAATATAGTTAATTAATAAAAAAACAAATGCTAAGCCACTTCGTTTATATCGAATGATATTGCCTCTCCTTGGAGTGAACCCGCACCGTCATGGTGACAGCGCCTAGCCTTGCAATTCCGCCAACTCAACTATACGGTAAACTACACGAGATTTTTGTATCATGAACAGCAACTTTAATTAGGAGCATATTGTAATACTATCACTAATGAACAATAGATATTAAGGGCTTATGAGTAGTCCAAGTTTTATCATTTTGGGCACTGCAATTGAAATCTTTTTCCGGCATTAATTCAATTTGTATTACAATCAGCTCTTGTTTCCATAATTGTCAAAATTCATCAGCGACAAGGTTGATAAAATCTTTCTTAATTTTTTTTTCAGTAGTCGGTGTTTTAAGAAAGTAATTTCTTTTATAATTTAGTAGCTTGTAGTTTAAGGTTGACTTTAATATTGAACTATCATACAGATAAAAGTTCAGGTACATGTAAAAGTCAACTTTCAATGCAATTGAGGTTTTTCAAAATAGTATCCCTTATCCATCCCCTTTGAAGTCTTTTTAAGTTAACATACCATCCTCTTTTATTAACATAACAAAACAAACGTATCATTCAACGGTTATAAAGTTCATCGGTGATAATTCCCGTGTGACGATCATAGTTGACTAGAAAACAGACTGTTGACGATTTTGAGATATTCAAAAACTTGAAGCAGAACGAAAATAAAACGTGAGTTGACTAGCATATGCTTTCATTTATTAACAATATCATATTAAAACATTCCGGTTGTGATGAAGGACCTATAATAAGAAGACTATTGGGCTTTAGTTGTTAATTAATTTTTTTTTAAGTATATTGAATGGATTTCTTCCTCTTATAATTTACTTAATAAAGCTTAAATGTTTATTTTCTGCATTTCCGCTTTATTTATTTGTTTTTAGAGTTGTTTTTTTTATCTTCTACGTAATTTGAAAATTGGATGTTACATACTCTTGAATGGCTATAAATGGCCTAAAGTTGTTAAACAAAACATATAAATTATGTTTATTCAGAAATATTGATTAACCGTTATTTACAATCAATGCAGGGATTTGGAGCGACGAATTTCTTCACGCAGCTGCACAAATTGCTTCATGTTAATGCGATACGCTAAATGTTAGCGTAGAACATTGCACTTACAAAATGTGTCACCGATGTTCAGTATGGTGCTCAAAATAATCATGTGTTCACAACCGCTTATAAAGGGTGCTTTGTGTTCTGTAAAAGTATGCTTTTTGTTGTAGAATTTTAGGTAGAAAAGCGAAATATAGATCACAATTATAAACTTTTAAAAGAAAGCAATCATGTTTTATTGAAAATTTAAACATTAGTGATTTTCACCACTAAATTCATTCTGTCAAACTCAATCACAGGGTTTATATTTTAAATTCACTTCAGACATAATCTCAAATTTAAAAAGCAAATCGTTTATATTTCTTTCAGGATTGTATTGAGTATCAAAAGAAACAATGCACTGGATTTTGGTAACAGTTTTAGTGTGTTGTTATGGATTTTTCAGAGACTTGCGCCCATCTGACGGCTATTTGACCCACTTTTTGACCAGTGATGCTAAAAACCTGACTCTGGATCAGATTAACAATGAAATCTACCCCTGCAAAACATACGCATATGCTGTATCACTGGTGCCGATTCTTATGTTTGCGGACTATTTCAAATACAGATCTTTACTGATTTTGGATGCTGTTGCATTTAGCGTTACATATATACTTATTTTGTGGACAGGTGGCATCCTTGCTATGAAAAGCATGCAAGTGGTGTTTGGCCTTGCAGCAGCTGGGGAATTAGGATATATGTACTACATGTATCCACTTGTAGAAAAAGAACAGTATCAAAAATGCTCTAGTTTCCTAAGGTTTTCTGCATTAGCTGGACGATTTTTAGCATATTTACTTGGACAACTATTTATTTCTTATGATGTGCTTGACCTTTTCGGTTTGAATGCTTTCTCACTTTCGAGTGGTCTGTTAGCATTTGTTATTTCACTTTTTCTTCCGAAATCCAAAGAAAAAGTTTTATCAGACCAAAATGTTGAAACAGATGTAACTGAAAAGAACACAATAAATAAAAACAAAGAATCAGCGTTTGCTAACAACAGAAGCAGTGATAAATTTGAAAAACAAAATGATTCTATAGAGATGTCCATATCTATTTCAAACCAGGCAGATGACAGAAAAAAATGTTCCGAACATTCTACGGCCAGCGCGCAGGGTGAATGCTACGAGCTTCCTATATGTGTTATAAGTTACACCACCAATGCGCAGGATAGTGATGGCGTTACCATTAATTCAAACAACTTGTCCAACAAAGGTAATAAGGAAACGGATATACCATCGACGCGTGTTAGAATTGTTACGTCAAAACATTTTTTCCAGTGTATACGGACATTACCCCTGAAATTGAAAACTCGTGTCCAGTCGGCATATTCGAATAGGACTGTGATTTTATGGTCTGTCTGGTGGATGACAGCAATGTGTGGAAATTTCCAAATTGGTGGTTATATTCAGAACATCTATGAAACGATATCACCACACACAGAACACGAAGAAGGTGAAGAGATATATAATGGAGCTGTTGAGGCTGCTGGGACTCTTATAGGTAGGTGTGCCATAGTTTTATCCATTTAGAATTGATTCATAATGTTTCAACATCTAGCGTAATAAATATGGAAACGACAAGTTTAACCACTTTAAGACTGAATTAATGTCGGAATCCGCTAGAAAGGATCTATGGCTAGTATCCTCATGTCTTTTGCCAAGTATGCTACTAACATACTACAGTATCTTTACCGCGCCCGGGTATCATTTTGACCACGACGTTTGTGTTGTGTTAAAATTGTTACAATGCTACTTCCATTGTGGTGTTGGTATATTAAAATGGAGGAAACATTGAGACCGCTTGGTAGACAATCGTTAGTAGGAATTACATGTTGTTCGACACAGATATGTCAAAATAGATGAAAAGGGAATTTTGAAAACCACCGAACACGAAGCTGTACTTTGAATGCAGAGGTTCTTACGGGGTTTTTATTTCACAGCTTGTTCGCTTTTCAAGAGCTTGCAACGATGTTAATGATTTCAATGAACGTAACCTTTGCATTACAGAAAAAACTTTTAAAACAAGGTTATCGGTATCACAAATTAAGGAAAACATTTTGCAAGTTTTATCGTCGATACCCAGATCTAATTCATAAAACATGTGCAGTTTAAAATCACTATTGCAACAAGGTATTTCACAGCCAGTTTTTTATGGAGATTTAATTTACAAACTTAAGAAGATAAAGGGCAATGTTAATTTCTCCCGGTTATTCGTAAAAACCATCTGTAAATTTAAAAAGAAAGGTTACCAACATGATATTTTACAGCGCTCTGCATGCCTGGTGATTAACCCTTCTACAGTTGATCATTATGCTTTCCTCTTTGCTTGCACGACGGTGACAGGGCTTTAAGAGTTTATGAAGGTTTATGAGGAAATCTTTTCTTAAAAGAACCTAGAAGCTCGATTTGTTTCTTTTATCCCTGTCATCGTGTTCTGGCTGATTTTACTGCAGGAGCTCTGGTCTCGGTAAGATCATGGAGTACCCGCCCTTAGGCTTTGCAATTCTATTTAGATTCTTATGTTTTATATGTTTGTGTGCTTTAGCATGCAACATTGTTGAGCCGATAAGTGGGTTGGTTTCACCAAGACAACTTGTATTTGTTTTGTGATATGAGAACCTGTTGGGGCAAGTGTGAGGATGGTGCACCCTAGAACCTGGTTTAAACCCCCAGTGGCAATTTGATTTGCCACTGACCGTTCCAAGGCGGAAACCCCTCGGGTTCTCATTTTTGTTAATTGTTAGTGGTGTCTCTTTTGAAACTGATCATTTTATTAACCATGCTCTCTTCATCTCTTCTTGTTGACTGTGTGGGGAGGCTGTTTTTTCTGAATGTGGCGATTCCTGATATGCATATTTCACTTTTTTTTGAAAGTACAAAATTATTTTGAATAGGACCATGTTGAACGTTTGAATGGCATACGATGTGAATATTTGTAAGTGAGATGTCGGTAATTTTACGCATATTTGATAGATGTCAAAGCAGCGTTGTGATGCTGATACAGTAACGTAAACCACTTAAACTAGAACTGATAAACCCGCTAAGAATACGAGGTTAATATGACACAGATAAAAATAAATATAACAGTTTCATTTTTATATGATAATAATTTAACTGTACAATCAAAATCCATTGTGCAAACACTGATAACATCAACGTAAGTTCTAATTGTAACGTCATTTAGGTCGTCGTTAAGATCATAACATTTATATGTTAAACCAAAGCCTTAGAAATAGGCTGTAAAGTATAGCCTGTAGGTTAATCATTTCGGTTTGAAGGGATTTACGAGACTGCACCAACATCAGCACAACAACTTTGCTTTGACCCCAAAATTTTTTCTCGCCACATCTTGACACATTGGCATGAAGGATCCGATACATCGTTAAACATCATATTGGATAAGATATCATGTGTTTCTCGGTGAAAAATGCGTAGAAAAGTCAAAACTTTACCTATAACACTACGGCATGAATTTTCTGTCTTTTCTCCGATCGCTTTTCTTACACGTTTGTTTGCACGTCGGTGGCATGGGTTTAAAAGTTTATGAAGGTTTGTAGGGAAATCTGGTTAAATAACCGAAAAGCTTGGAATCATTTTTATTCCTGTCAAAATAAACATGAAATGTAATTTTGCCGCTAACTTTGACAGCACTTGTCCTATTCACTCAATAATTGGAGTATATCATCTGCATTAACAAAGCCATCTTTGGCATCAAGAAAGACTACTCCTGTTTCTCACTTTTTGAGTCATGCCCCTTTCAAATGCAATGTTAACATGAAACTTAATGTCGCCTATAACTTTGAATGTCCTTTTCTCTCGATACATGGAACATATCAACTGCAAATACAAAACAACCTGTGACAAAGAGTAATAACTCCTGTTTCAATACTGTTAGATCTCTTTTTAAATGCAACTTGAACGTGAAAGTTTTTATGTTACCTTTAACTTTGAAAGTACTGGTCTTATTAATTTTTAACTTGGAATATATCATCTGTATGAAAATAGTTGTCTGACAAAAATAATGATTACTTTTGATTAATATTTTGTACTTATCTAAACAGTTAAGTCTAAATATGATTTTTATCATTTCAGGCGCTGTTTGCGTTTTTCTGGTTGGGTTTCTTCCACTGAAATTGTCTAAAATTGGGCGAAGTGAGGTGTTTATGACAGGCGTGTGTGTAACGAAAGCAGTCCTTTTTGCAGTCCTTGCAACTACAAGCAACATCTGGGTAGCTTATGTTAGTTACTGCTTGTATAAAGTGCTCTTCCAAGTTATTGTTGCCATTAAAAGGTAAAACAGGTACATTTTATTACAAACAAATTACATCCAAAGTGTATTTGCCTATTTCTACAAAATAATGTAGAACTTCGTAATAGTAATCTTGAAATTTGTTGTTTATAAAGTTATAAAATGTGAGTTTTCCCATGATATGCGTAAAAATCAAGTGAAACGTGTTTTGATATCCGTCCAAAACGATTGTGAGACTATTTTCATTTTAAATGTATATACTTATAGAATGTCCTAGTTATATTTTTATAGTTCTTTTTTCTTTTACAGCGCAGAAGTAGCGAAAGCGATGGATGGAAATTACTACGGGTTTGTCTTTGGTTTAAACATGTTTATTGCATTGAGTGTAGAGACCGTATTCACCATAATATTTGTCGACCAAGCTGGACTCGGGCTTGACGTGCGCAAACAGGTTTCTATTTCAGTTTCTAAATAACAAAATAGTGTTGTTTTTCCCGTAATACGAGTATCAGTTATAACAGTACACATATGTTTTATTACATCTTGTAAAGCAAGCTGAACTCGGATTTATAATCAGTTTCTTCACAATCATTCACCAACTTCATGCAAAAGTAGGGCTATCAGTGACCAATTAGTTATAAGTTATATATGCATTATCAACGAAATTCAATACGATTTATTTACCATAATACATCCTTAAATCCGATCTATCCATGCGTTCTTCCTGAACGATTGGATTCGATGTGATTGGCTTAAAAGAATATCATGCCTGCTAAAGTCAAGTCTCGCTCGCAGAATGCGTCTTCCTCCTGTTATTTATACTGAACGATTGAACACGGTGAACCATGATATATCAATTGAACACACACTTATATCAGACAAAGTTTTGCTATGAATCATGATTATGTTTTTTTTACAATTCCTACAGACTGCAAGGCTTAAAGAGTGGCTATAATTGTATATAAAAATATACCATATAAAAGTTTTTTTTTTAAATAACCAAATTATTTTAATTTAAATAATAACTAGATGGGTGTTCAGTTGATTACTTGTGTCGCCCTCTAGTACAATGTCGGGAAAAAATGAAAGTTCGAAAAGGGGCATAACTCCATCTTGACCGAAACAACATCTCATCATCACGAGTGTGTTGTTTTGAGCAATATAATTTGGAAGTTTCTTGAAGAAATATTGAGAAATGGCAGAGTTATAGCCACCATTAAGTTTTCGTGTAAAAATCCAAGTACAAAAAAGGGACATAACTCCAACAAATATGACCTTGACCTAAAGAATTTGGCATCATAATGAGCATGTTGTCATAAGCAATATAATTGAAAGTTTCATGAAGAAATACATGTATAGAGAAATGGCAAAGTTATAGCCAATGTAAAGTTTTCATGTCAAAATCCAAGTACAAACAGGGGCATAACTGCAACAAATATGACCTTGACCTAAAGATTTTGGCATCATCATGAGTGTGTTGGCATAAGCAATATAATTTGAAAGTTTCATGAAGAAATATTGAGAAATGGCAAAGTTATAGCCAAGATTAAGTTTTCATGACAAAATATTTACTTTGTGGCATGCGACCTTAACCCTAAAGATTTCGGTATCATGAAGACCGTGTTGTTGTAAGCAATATATTTTGAAAGTTTGATGAAAAAGGGGCATAACTCCATCAAATGTGACCTTGACCTAAAGAATTTGGCATCATCATGACCGTATTGTCATAAGCAGTATAATTTGAAAGTTTGATGAAGAAATATTAAGAAATGGCAAAGTCATAGCCAACGTTAAGTTTTCGTGACAAAAAAGGGGCACAACTCCATTAAATGTGACCTTGACCTAAAGAATCTGGCATCGTCATGACCGTGTTGTCATAAGCAGTATAATTTCAAAGTTTGATGAAGAAATATTAAGAAATGGCAAAGTTATACCCAACGTTAAGTTTTTGTGACGGATGGACATACCGACGGACGGACAATGAGATCCCTATGTATCGCCATTTCTTCGAAAGGGCGACACAAAAATAGTGAAATATACCAGGGTATGGTCCCGGTTGGAAAAAAAACAACATCTCCATACACAGCAAAAAAGGAAAGAGAGAAAAACAGCATCGTCTCAAACCAAAAACAGGGGAGAAAACAAAGAGTCTATTATTCTTACAATTTCAGAAAAAGTATTATGTAGTAAATTACTTGCATAACATTCATGAAAAATTTAGGTATTACATTATGTAATGTTTTATACTTATCTTATGGATTTATCGACATCTTTTTTTGTTTGTAACTTTTTTATATTGCACATTAGTAACTTGCAAGAAAGATATAGTTTTACATAAATCGATTTAAATGCATTTCAAAACCTTCAACTTAAATGACACTTCTTTCTTTGAATGTGACATGTCAGTAGGTTCTAACGTGCACAAACACAACACTGATACAGGACACACTGTTTGGATAGTAAGGACTGAAATGTCAGAAATATTTGTTTTAAATGTTATTACTGGCTCGAATGTTAAAACAACAGTTTATCAACGCTGCATCTTTATAAGATAATATCGTTTACACATTGTCAAGTCTTTATCTAACTTTCAAAATATACCACTTAATTGCCAAAATCGTAAGCATCAGGAAAAGCAATTTTGTCGTTGAGATTTGCGCGAACGCATACTATTCAAACACTTTGCCCTGCACCTGTGCCACATAACCACCCCACAAAAACAAACAACATAACAACAAAAAACCACGCTCTACCTTTTCAAAACACAATCATTTAATTATAACAGGTTAAATCTGTTTTTTTTTATTTAATGAGGAAATTATGCTAAATTTTGAAGTCTTTGAATAATGATAATATATTAAATAGAGCTTTAAAGTTGAATAACATTCTGTGGTGGTATATAATAATAACAAGTTATTCCAAAATATCACGATCTATGAGATATATAAGCGAATTGACATCTTTAAACGTAGTTCTTACATTTGTAATTTTATGTTCTGTTTTTCAGTTTTTGGCTTATAGCGGCTACTCGGGAATGTTGTCAGGCATATTCCTAATTATCACCATAGTATCTATTTGCAAGAAAAGTGACCGAACAAGTGAAGACATTGTCAGCAGATTATGATTGGACGATTTTGATTATGTAGAATTAATAATTCATAATTGTCCGAAGTCCATTTGTGTTTGTGATCTTTAGTTTCAAGAGTTGTCTAAATGATAACATAGTGTGGTCAGTTAGTTTTCTTTTTTATATTCGGCTATTCACGTAATCTGAACATCTTGTATTTCGTAGTATTTCTCACCGCTATTAGGTAATTAAGGTATCAATGACTTATGCCTTTGCAATTGAAATCAAAACGAGAAATATCTTTGAAAAAGGGTTATAAAAGCGTAAAAGACCAATAAACTAAGTATAAACATGTAGACCAAAAAAGTATTCAGTATGACACAAATATGACACACATCGAAGAAAAAACCCAGAAATGTTGTTTACTATTGATATTACAATTCGACAATGCCTTAGCGAAACGAAAAGTACAGTACTGTGAACGTTTAATGTTACAAAATTTGCGTCTATCGTGCGTCCGTCTATCGTGTATCTTGCGTCCGTTTAACGTGTATCGTGCGTCCGTCTAACGTGCATCGTGCGTCCGTATATCGTGTATCGTGCATCTTGTGTCTTTAATTTTATCGTACAACGTGAAAAAGTTACTTACATCTTCAAATTAAATCATTTAATTTCAACCATTCAACTTATATTTTCATAACATTTTCAAATTTTTAGATATCTCGTACACAAATTATATGAATCGGCAGTATCGTGTATCGTGCGTATACCGTGTATCGTGCGTCCGTTTATCGCATATCGTGCGTCCGTCTATCGTTTATCGTGCGTCCGTTTTCCGTGTATCGTGCGTTTCGTTTGTAACCTTAAACGTTCACAGTACTGTAAGGCCGCCTGTATTGTTCACACAGTGTACATGCTGTAGAGCTAGTTAGAACAAGTGACTTTAACGAAAAACGAATTTCAAAGTAAAGCCACTCATTCTTTCACATTTATTATTATAGTTTGTCCCAGTTCATTTGTGACCACTTAAAAGAGCCAATTTCGTTCTTATAAAGCAACAAATCTAAACACAATACCTGTTTTCTGAATTACAAAAAAGTCCTATGTTCCAAAATCCTGTATTTTTCTTTAAACTGATATCAAACTTCAAATACAAAACATAAGTTTCCTATGGCATGTTGCCATTGTTTACAGTATTGATCTCCATTTTGTGAGGTAACACGTGACATCATCGCAATTAAAACAGAGCGAGGAAGCTCTCGAACGTTATTTTGACTGTCAAAAATGTGATATTACCGACTTAAAACGAATAAAACAAAATACCTAATTTGATTTCAATTCCAATCAGACATGCGATGGTTAGATTTAATACCTCAATCAGTCTTTTGCAAAGTGCAATACAATTTATTATACTGTAAGATAAAAACGGACAGGTTTTCCTACCCTCGTTATCATGGATGTACAAACACTAGGATCACATGTAAGACATCGTGGTGCTTCGTTAGTAATCATATCGTTGTTATAATCATCATAAGGGATATGTTTTTTTAAATAACTATACATTTTCGTTAGCATACAATACTGATACATATGGCCGAACCTTCGACGTTCACTATGACAATAAATATTTCGTTTTTGTTTACTAATAAAAATTGAATTTAGTAAAATATATACGCACTGGAAAACATGTTTCAAATAATGAAGATGCAGATCTATTTAGTCGCGTGTCAAATTATTTACGTTCGAAATAACAAGAAGGTTTAGTACATAATGGTGTGTGTTGCTGTGGGAGCTCGATACCCTGATCTGGCGGCTCGATGCTCCGCGATTCGTTTTGTTTGTTTTCAAGTGATATGAATACATAATGAGTCCAGGTATATTCTGAGATAATGAATAATGTTATCATACTGTAGGAAGTTAGTAGCTACTGGGTATATTTGCTGAAATTCTTCTGAATCAAATGAAAAGAATCTACCATTTGTATTCATAAAATCATTTACAAAGAAAACTCCATTCTCAATGTACCTTTCATCACACATAATTCTACCATCAACTTTAAATTTGTAATTGTGCCAAACAGGCATTGAGAAATACTCAAGCCTTGTGATTGTTAATTTCGACTCGGTTAATGAAACAAAACTAGACCACTCTTCTTTCCAAAAATCATTTTGAATTATGTTGATTTGGCGACTTACAAAGTTGAAACTATACTAAATGATGTTAAGAATGGACACATTTCTTTTACCAACTCAAAGTACTTTGACCTTTTAATAAATAATATTCTCAACCAAGTTAATTTAAGGTGGTATCAGTTTTCTACATAGTATTGGTATTGGAATATTTCATCAATAATAATACATGTTACTATAGTTGGATAGAAATAAGGTATAAGAGGGCGTTCAAAAAGTTTGCAAAAAGTGCTACAATTTGTTTTTAAATTGTTCAAAAAGCAAAGAAGCTTTCTTGTTTTGCAGATTTGGCTATATTGCATAATACTAAATTATTTTACAAAAATTATTGCTATTCATATTTTCATAAGAAAATGGCAGTCACTATGGCAACATCGCTCAACGTTAATGGGACCAATTTGTAAAGAATTCCAGTGCAATTTCTTATGGAAAATCATACGCCCTTGCGTTGTTTGTCATGCTTGAATACATTGCGTCTTTTACTATACTAATAAAAAATATAAACATAACATAGCACAAGCAGCAATAACAATAATGCAATAAAAAGTTTCTTGAATTTGAACGCAAAGTTGAAGGATACCCGTGAAAAGTCTCCGTAGAATTGAATAAAATAACCCAGCACGAGTATTTATACCCAAAAACCGGAGTAACCCGTTTTGTTTAGCGATCCGTTGAGACAATAATTCTCCGCTATACCTCCGCTATACATTGTACTTGTTTATATATACAAATTTTGTTATAATTTGTCTTTTTACATATTTCAAAATCACTCGTTATTATTAAAAACATTTCATTTAGTCATAAATATTTCATTTGTTAAAAGATAAGTACTATTTAACCTTCACTTCAAAAGGCAGATAATTCAAGATTAACATTGAAAGTTATGTCCTATATTGTACACCATACCTTGTATTTTGAGAAATTAGTAAACAAACATGGATGCCAAATTTTAGTCTGAAGACACTTTGAGAATGTGGATTTTGCGCATTTCAGCTGTTGCTTAGTAAAAAATGATAGTGCCTCTAGCTGGGTGCGAACCCTCACCGTCACGGTGTCAGCGCCTAGCCCTGCAATTCCTGCGACGCAACCAATTGAGCTAACCGGGACAACCCCAGAAAAGGTTGATCGGATAGCCCTGATATATATATATATGTAACAATCACTGCATGACATCGGTAACGGGTTATTTTACTGATAACAGTACTGACTATATGTACGGGGAGACTTTTTACGGCCGCCACACTGCACAAATAGCGCTACTGTGAATTTCAAATGATAGTGCCTCTAGCTGGGAGCGAACCCGCACCGTCACGGCGACAGCGCCTAGCCCTGCCATTCCTGCGACGCAACGAATTGAGCTAACCGGGACAACCCCAAAAAAGGTTGATCGGATAGCCCTGATATACATAACAATCACTGCATGACATCGGTAACGGGTTATTTTACTGATAGCAGTACTGACTATATGTACGAGGAGACTTTTTTCGTAAGTAATAAGTAATACATAAAACATTGACAAGAACTGTTAATGCATTAGTAAGTTTGAAAATGCCAGTTGGAACATGATCGACTATGCAAAGATTCGCATGAACATATATTTAAAGGAAATCATTTCAACTAAGGAGTCAATATTTTTATCAAATACGAAGCAATCCACTTTACTCACAATCTATTAAATTTTGTTTATTTTTTTTGACGATAAGTTCATAAAAAGAATGGTAGGCGGGCGTTTGTCCCACCCAATAAGTTCTTTTGCCTGAGTTAAACTAGAATTTGGTGTTCCGTGGAACACATGTGTCGCCTGTCTGCAAAATGTTGGCCTATGTTTAATCATAAATGATAAAAAGATTTAATTCAAGTTGAATGCAATACTACGCTAGAATTTGGTGTTCCACGGAACACACATGTCACCTCATTTGCATTCAAAAGGGGCTTAACTAAAAATGGTGAAATCTGAGTTATTATTCTTGTTTTCACTAATGGCTATTTGCATGCAGATGATGTATAATTATATTCCAAATATTAAGTAAAACAGAAAAGCACTTTCAAATTAATAGGTAACATAAAGTGTAATGTTAAAGTTGCATTTGAAAGGGGCATAACTTATCAAATATTTAGACAAGAGTTATCATTCTTGTTGACTCTTGAAGGCGTTGTTCATGAAGATGATATATTCCGAGTATTAAATGAATAGAACAAGTACTTTTAAGTATATGCCTCATTATCATGTTAGTCTACTTTGAAAGGGGCACAACTAAAAAAATTGAAACAGGAGTAATCATTCTTGTTCACTGATAGCATTGTTCATGATGATGATATATTCCCAGTATTAAATGAATAGGACAAGTAATTTCGAAGTTATATGCAATTTTAAGTTTTAAGTTGCATTTGAAAGGGGCATAACTCAAAAATATAAAACAGGAGTTATCGTTCTTGTTGTGACAGATGTTGTTATTTATTAGATAATATATTCCAAGTATGAAGTGAATAGGACATGTACTTTCAAAGTTAAAGGCAACATTAAGTTTCATGTTAAAGTTGCATGTGAAAGTGGCATAACTCAAAAATAGTCAAACAAGAGTTATCATTCTTGTTGTAACCGATGTTTTTTTTTTTTTTTTTTTTTTCAGGCCCCATAAGGGTAACCCCATTTATTCGTTATAAACACATTATAGCACATAACATAATAACATATAGCATTTAAAGAAAATATATATTATGTATGTATTCCTTTAACAAATCAATTTGTAAACAAAATACTATTCATATGCAAGTTAAGTCGAGTATAAACATGTAGTTTATCAGTCATTAAATTTTTTAACATGTATGCCGGCATATGGTGGAATTACTCTGGCCTGAATTTATAAAAAAAAGATGATTTATTTTCATGGGCACATAATACTTGTGGTTTTAGTTAATCCGTTAAGATTTTTGGATTCTTAAATTCATGTGTTTTTTTTTTAATTCCAACGTATGTCTTAGCATAAAAACTGTAGTATTATTGCTATTTTGGCAATTAGACTGTAAGTTGATCTATCAATTAAAACCACAAGAACCAGTGCTTCACAAAAAGGACAATGGATTTACAGTGGTAGCAATAATTCCTATAATAATGCAGTATATAAGCACAAGTAGCTTTTAGAAAAAATATATAATTGTATTTCATAGTATTATTTAAAGGTTTGAGGAAAAAAGACTGAAGCTTTAAACTGGTATAATATTACTATCTGATATTTGAATTTTAAATTATATAAAACGAGGTGAAGTAATTTTTGTCATTTCTTTTTAGTTACACTGCATATTTTGTGTATGTAAATTATTGCTTTGTTGGTTTATTCAACAATGACTAAAGGACATAATTTAAAACTATTTGATTTAAAACTTGCAAGAGTTTTATCATTATATATATTGTTTAAAATATATCGATGTATTTCCACAATACCAGGAATTCTGCTAGTTTGTTACATTTAACAGCAGCTTATTTATTATAACTGTAATGCATTTTCAAAAATTTCTTTAATCCATCCATTGTTGGATTAATTAGCAGCTGTTTGCTTTTGTAAAGGTACAGTTTTGTGTATGTTAACAGCAAGTTTTCTGATAAAAGATTATTGTTTTTAAATCCAAAGATAGCTACAGTTTCATCTATTTCTGTTAGTGATTCGAATCGGTTTTTCAAGCTTGTATATATTTGTTTTGATCTTTCACATTTCCAAAAAATATGCTCTATTGTTTCTAATTCTTTTCTGCAAAGGGTGCAATAGGGATTGTCTTTGATTTTCATTTTATAAAGTAAATAATTTGTTCCTATAATTCTATGTAAAATCCGGACTTGAAACCACTGAATGCTAGTATCAGCTGTAATTTTGAAGGGCAACTGGTAATAAATTTTCCAATCTGGGGGTTCTATTTCTGAGTTTTAATATCATTGACCATTTTTGTTGGCTTGTTGGATTTACACTTTTAATGTTGAAAGATTGATATATTGATTTACACCCTTTTCTTCTTTTAAAATGTATCTCAGAGAAGATGGATAAGTTGGTTTTTCAATATAACATTGCTTTAAGTTACTATTGTTTTGCTTTAAAAAAAAATTAACTGCATTTAATATACCGTGAAGTTCTAAAAAATTTGTTTTTAGTTTGTATTTATCATTTAGTTCTTTGATTGTATAAAATTTACCAACAGGGAAATGTATGAGGTCTGAAATGAAATGTACACCTACATCAAACCAATGTTTTAAAAATACACTTTTATTACCTACAAGGATTCTATGGTTTTCAAATAGTGGTGTATTACCTATGAATTGTTTGTCTTGGTTATTTGTCTTGATTTCCGTTAACTCTGAATAGGCTTTAAAACATCTTTCCAAAACTCATTTTTAAACTTTGCAACAATTTTGTCAACATAACTTTTACCACAGTTATAAAGTTTATTTAATTCTACTTTTTCTATTAGGATATTTGTCCAAACTCCTCCTTCAACAAATCTTCTTAACCAAGTTAGTTTAAGTGCTTTTATGAATGCAGTAATGTTTATCATTTTTAAACCTCCATCACAATAATCTTGTATTAAGACTTCATGTTTTATTTTAACTGTTCCTTGCCAAATGATGTTGTTGTTCATGGTGATGATATATTCCGAGTATGAAATGAATAGGACAAGTACTTTCAAAGTTAAAGGCAACATTAAGTTTCATGTTAAAGTTGCATTTGAAAGGGGCATAACTCAAAAATGGTCAAACAGGAGTTTTCATGGTTGTTGTAACCGATGTTGCTGTTCATGATGATGATATATTCCAAGTATGAAGTGAATAGGAGAAGTAATTTCAAAGTTAAAGGGAACATTAAATTTCATGTTAAAGTTGCATGTGAAAGGGTCATAACTCAAAAATAGTAAAACATGAGGTATCATTCTTGTTATAGGCAGCATTAAGTTTCATGTTAAATATGGGGGAATACCGGACGACGACGACGCCGACGGACAATTGGATCCCTATGTGTCTACCTGCTATCGCAGGCGACACAAAAAATCGAATGAAAATAGCATGCTCCCCATACTTATTTTTTACACTCGCCATCATTGTAATGAAGCATTCTGTACATAAATCCCCCGCCTTATTAATGTCGTTATTATGCGCGATAGTCTTTAGCTGGAAGTCGAGAACACGGCGACACGCTGTTTTCAACTTCCTGTGTAACATTGCTCTCACAGGCCTCTCCCACACCATAATGTCCTTGTACAAAGGCGGGACGGGCGTAAAACTGGGAATAAACAACAACAATTGCTCTCACAGGCGTGTTCAAGTAAGCTGGGTTCTGTGGCCACCCCGAGATCATGTCTCAACACTATTCTACGAATGCCGAGTGCTCTATAGTAGATAATTAACGGTTAAAACAGCGGAGATGTAACACGATACTATGAACGAACATTCTCCACAGAATTCAAGTCTACTTATTAATATTCATAGCGTAAGCCTCATTGATACTAGAAGTCTACTCTACTGGATGTTCATGTTTTCTGCATTTTCAATAGATATACCTTAATACAAACTGATGCACCTTATATATTCTGCAGAATTCACTTTTTTCGCTTGAATTTACTGGTTAAGGTTTAATTGGCAAGATGTGGTGACGCGGGGTTTAAATAGAAGCCATAACTACTCTGGAAGTTGTTCTCAGACATCTAATGCAGTTAATATTTGCAAGTTAAATGCTTCGAGCGGTGGCCCCTTGCTTATGTCCCTTCACTTTTAACTCGTTTATGTAATTGCCAACATACTTTTATTTACTATTTACTTGTATTCTAAAATGACATTTTAAAGTGCTTTCGTGGTACCAATGAAAATCTCTGTAAAGGATAAACGCAGTCCAATAAAGCCTTGTAGAATTAATCATTTTAATGTATACTTATTTTACATACGTTAAGAAAAGTTTAGAACAGTAAAGAAAAATAGCTAGACCTTAAATTCCCTTAAATTCTATTTACATACGAGTTCACAAAAAGTAAACAACACAAAACAAACTATTTTGATAACCCATATGAGTATCATGATCCTGACAACAATATATTGTCCTTTTTAAAGCACATTTAATTATCAAGAGGCCTTGTTGGAAATGAAGAAGGTCATGTTAGGAGACATTTCAAGTTTCATATATAAGGCACAACCTCAATATATATTACGGTCTTGCTGGTTGCGATGTTATAAATGAATTTCAAGCTTAAAGTTGATATGTTAAGTAGTTTCAAAGTTAAGAGCCAAGTGCATAAAACTTTGCTGTGCATACGAAACCTTGTTTAGTTTTTGTGAATATATGTAAACAGAATTTTGGGGATATTTTAGGTCTAGCTATTTTGTTAATTTTCTAACTTTTTTAACTGATGTTAAATGAAAATATATATTTAATTGAATAATGATTATCTGTGCAAAGTTTTTTTGAACTGAATTTTTCCGTTACAGAAATAATTAATTATGATCTGTATTTTTATTTTTTGACCGCTGACAAGGCAAAGAAGACTGAAGACAGCCCTTAAATGTTATCTTATGGCGTGTTGCTTTAAGAAATTAAAACTAGAATTTGGTGTTCCGCGGAACACGTGTCGCCTGCTCGCCAAAAGTTGAAACGTGGGCATATGTTTAATTATAAATGCTAAAAAGACTTAACTAAAATTTCAATGTTAAAGTCAACATTAAGTTTCATGTTAAAGTTGCATTTGAAAGGGGCATAACTAATAAATATTGAAACCGGAGTTATCATTTTTGTTGTCGTCGATGGCGCTGTTCATGTTGATGATACAATCCAAGTATCGATAGAATAGGACAAGTACTTTCAAATTAAACGCAACATTAAGTTTCATGTAAAATTTGCATTTGAAAGGGGCATTACTCAAAAAAATAGTCAAACAGGAGTTATGATTCTTGTTGTAACCGATGTTGTTGTTGTTCATGAAGATGATAAATTCCAAGAGTGAATAGGACAAGTACTTTAAAAATTATAGACAACATTAAGTTTAATTTTAAAGTTGCATATTAAAGGGACACAACTATAAAAAAAGTCAAACAGGAGTTATCATTCTCGTTGTTCGTAATGACGTGGTTCATGAAGATGATTTATTTTGAATATTAAGTGAATAGGACTTTCAAAGTTAAAGTCAACATTAAGTTTCAAGGTATAGTTGCATTTGAAAGAGACATAACTCAAAATATAGTCAAAGAGGAGTTACGATTCTTGTTGTAACCAATGTTGTTGTTCATGCTGATAATGTATTCCAAGTATGAATTGAACAGGACATGTACCTTCAAAGTTATAGGCAACAGTAGGTTTCATGTTAAAGTTGCATTTGAAAGGGGCATAACTAAAATATTGAAACTAGAGTTATCATTCTTGTCGTCACAGATTGCATTGTTCTTGCTGATGATTTATTCCAAGTATGAAGTGAATAGGACAAGTACTTTCAAAATTATAGGCAACATTAAGTTTCATGGTAAATCTGGGGGACTACCGGACGACGCCGGTGACGACGCCGACGACGACGCCGACGTCGCCGGACAATAGGATCCCTATGTGTCTACCTGCTATCACAGGCGACACAAAAAACAGGCTCTGTAAACAAATTGTTTACAGTTGTAATACAATGAAGAGCTTCCAAAACAAAAACGTAAAGCACATTAACTTACTTCGCTGTTTTCACGCCTTTGGGTTTCTTCTTTTACGTATTCCTACAAATTTACAAAAGACTAGATGTTTTTTGTGAAAAACGCATGTCTTCCCCCTGCGCCCCGCCCCCCCCCCCCTGCGCCCAGACCCCTGTGACCTTGACCTTTGACCTACTGATCCCATAATCAATAGGGTTCTTCTACTCAATAAGGGCTATTACCCTATTTAGTTTGAATGCTCTGGGTCAAGCGGTACTCCAGTAATTGACCGGATACGGTTTTTACTCTTCGGGGCCCCTGTGACCTTGACCTTTGACCTACTGACCCCAAAATCAAAAGGAGTCCTCTACTCAATAAGGACATCCATCGTATGAAGTTTGAATGGTCTGGGTAAAATAGAACTCCTATTATTGAGTGGAAACGGTTTTCACTCTTCAGGCCCCTTTGACCTTGACCTTTGACCTACTGACCCCAAAATCAATAGGGTTCTTCTAATCAAAAAGGGCTATCACCCTATGAATTTTGAAGGCTGTGGGTCAAACGGTACACCAGTTATTGAGCGGAAACGGTTTTCACTCTTCAGGCCCCTTTGACCTACTGACCCCAAAATCAATAGGGTTCTTCTACTCTATAATGGTTATCAACCTATGAAGTTTGAAGTCCCTGGGTCAAAGGGTACTCAAGTTATGGAGCAGAAACGGTTTTCACTATTCGGGCCCCTATGACCTTGACCTTTGACCTACTGACATCAAAATCAACAGGGTTCTTCTACTCAATAAGGGCTGTTACCCTATGAAGTTTGAAGGCTCTGGGTCAAATGGTACTCGAATTATTGAGCGGAAACGGTTTTCACTCTTCGGGCCCCTGTGACCTTGACCTTTGACCCCAAAATCAATAGGGTTCTTCTACTCAATAAGGGCTGTCATCCTATGATGTTTGAAGGCTCTGGGTCAAAAGGTACTTGAGTTATTGAGCGGAAACGGTTTTCACTCTTCGGGTCACTGTGACCTTGACCTTTGACCTACTGACCCCAAAATCAATAGGGTTCTTCTACTCAATAAGGGCTATCACCCTATGAAGTTTGGAGGCTCTGGGTCAAAGTTTTTTCACTCTTTGGGTCACTGTGACCTTGACCTTTGACCTACTGACCCCAAAATCAACAGGGTTCTTTTACTCAATAAGGGCTATCACCCTATGAAGTTTGAAGGCTCTGGGCCAAAGGGTACTCGAGTTATTGAGCGGAAACGAAGTGTGACAGACGGAGTGACGGACAGACGGACAGGGCAAAAACAATATGTCTCCCCCAGAGGGGGGGAAACATAATAAATCATTGATTTCAATACCAAACTGATTTGATTTCAAGGCGCTCTGTCAGTTATATTGACAGGTATGCAAAATGACGTCAAAAAAACCTACAAGAGGCAACACTTATAGGAATAAACGTTCTAACTGCAACTCAACGTACAAATGCCAATGGGGCTTTAAGTTAAGTAGATCTTTCGTTTTGCTCTCACAAAAGAGCAACGTAAATATATACTCCAGGGGTAAGAAATGCTTGGTGCCATTATATGCAATATCTTGCGAACAAGTAAATCACTTGAAAAAAGAAAATCTGCAAAGCTCGTGTAAACAGAGCACGTGTAACTCTCTCGAATATTGAATAATGGGATCGCGTAACGAGATTTACCCGAGAAGCGTGAAACCTGAAACCTATAATCATCTTCAGTTTATCCTGCGTTTCTTTATCCTGTGAGTATATTATTAATATCTTATTGTCCAGGTATTGATAAACACATCGACTCATATTTAACGTAATTAAAAGAAATCTCACTAAAATAAGATTTAAAAAGGCAAGAGCTAGTAAGACTGAAACCAAGCCTGGTATTTACACTGTTTGATTCTTTAACTAAAATATTCTGATTATCAAGTTTAAACGTGCAATAACTCACCATTTTTACATTGTTGTGACATGATGTCGTTGCAGTAAAAAAAGGAAATAACGTATTGTAGTCGCAATTATTATATAATGTTATTTATTATAGCTTTTTCAGTAAGATGTTTATGAATATCATTTGTCTGATTTAGAGTCCGCTCATCGCCATTGCGAAATATCTTCAAAACAGAAAAAATGTACGTCTTTTAAATACAAGACGACGAAGTTATAAAAGTATATTGCATATTTTTCACTACGATACGGTACCATTTGTTTATTTAAGAAAACATGGGGTACAATAGTTATTTGTCATTATGATTTAAAGCTGCCAATGAAAATTTTTGGAAGGACTACGCTTATGTCTCAGATGTGGTCCATATTCACTGTTCCACTGTATAATGCCTATACATGTAAAGGACTGGACATAATCGAATTTCGCCGAAACTATTCCCCTGCCTTTGAATTTTTGGATCTGTTGAGGTATTTTACTGCGTAAGTAACTTATAACAACTTTGACTTTAAACATATTTACATATTCGTGAAGTTTGCGGCTTGGCAGCCTTGTGGTTTGAAGTTGGAAGTCAGGCAGCCTGGCAGCGTGAAGTTAGCAGCCTAGCAGATTGGCAGCATAGTTAAATATAACCTTATATCACTTACGTCAAGTCTTAAACTTCTCGCTGCCCGGCTGCTTGGCAGCTAAATCAAAGTCTTGCTTATTCACATAACCGACATCACAAAATTTGTTTTATTGCATTATTTTCAAATAAGTTGATATTTAGTTGGTCTTTTACAAACAAAATATATCGCACGATTTCATTTTATGAATCCATTAATGTCATAATTCTCGTTTGTATACAGATTTTCAGACACTGAGTAATGACATTATCCTTCTGTAAACACATGAATTTAATCTAAAGTGATTTTCGAATACATACTTACTTAAAATATATAAAATTATAATTAAATTATAATGCGTTTTTAAATGCTATTAAAGTTAAAATCACGTTTAAACATCAATAACGTCAAATCTTAAACATTGCAAGGCTGCTAGGAATTTTATTCAGTACTGTTATCAGTAAAAAAAAACCTTTATCGATGCCGTGCAGTGATTGTTACGTATATCAGGGCTATCCGATCAACCTTTTGTGGGGTTGTCCCGGTTAGCTCAGTTGGTTGCGTCGCAGGAATTGCAGGGCTAGTAGGCGCTGTCGCCGTGACACAGCGGGTCGCCCCCAGCTAGGGACACTATCATTTAAAATCAGTAACTTCCAGTTTCGTTTTACATTACAAAAATATCGGGCGACTTTATTTTCTGGATCGGTATTTCATGCCAAGCTTCTAGTTTCATGGAGATTTTCTAATAAACTGACTTCAAATGACTGTCGTGACTGAAATTATGCGAACTAAATCTTCAATATTAATATTACTTGATACAATAAGTCTATCAGATTTTTAAATTTCAATGTTCGCATTTTCTGAAAAAAATAGTTGAAAAAATATAGGTATTAGTGCGGTTTTTGTGTCGCCCTTTCGAAGAAATGGTGATACATAGGGATCGCTTTGTCCGTCTATCCGTCCGTCGGTCCGTCCGAGTGCACAGCTAGGTACTTGTAAGGTACCAAGATAACCAATAAGTGCTTAATCAACACACATTCCCATTCATTCCGTTGTGTCTTATTGGGTACATTTTTGCTTGTTTTGGTAGTTTTAAACAAAGGAAATACCACAAAAATGTCAATCTGTGGGAACGTTCGTCCGTTAGTCACGAAAACTTCACGTTGGCTATAACTTTGTCATTTCTCAATATTTCTTCATGAAACTTTCAAATAATATTGCTTATGACACGCTCATAATGATGCTCAATTCTTTAGGTAAAAGTCACATTTGATAAAATTATGCGGCATTGCCCCTTTTTGTACTTTGATTTTAACACAAAAACAACGTTGGCACTAACTTTGCCATTTCTTTATATTTCTTTCATAAAACTCTCACATTATATTGCTTATTACAAAATGCTCATGATGATGCTAAATTCTTTAGGTCAAGGTCACATTTGATGGAGTTATGCCCATTTTTCTAATTGGGTTTTACACGATAACTTAATGTTGGCTATAACTTTGCCACCTCTCAATATTTCTTCATTTAACTTGAAAATTATAATGCTCAAAACAACTCACTCGTAATGATGACAAGTTGTTTCGGTCAAGATAGAGTGACTGCCCTTTTTTACTTGCATTTTATTTCCGACATTGTGCCAACTTCAACTTAACACCCATCTAGGATGAGTTTATAGCACGTTCTAACATAACCTATGGTAATTCTTATACTTTTCGCTGGCAGGCTGTTACACGGCCAGGCTCTCAGGTTACAAGGCTGTCAGGCTACCAGACTGCTTGGCTGTCAGGTTACTAGGCTGCGAAGATGCTTAGCTTTCAGGCTACCAGGCTGCTAGCTTGCCAGACTGCTAGTCTAACGATTCGATGTTTAATGAATGGAACTAGCGTAACAACTTTTGACTTCGCGCGATTTCATTTTCTTGCTCCGCTTATGTCAAAATTATCGATTATATACCGATATATCCCAGGCTGCTATCTTCATGCCGCCAGTCTGCTTACTTCACGCTGCCAGACTGCCAACTTCAAGATTATGTAAGAAGATCACATGTCTTCTACCGTTTAAAGTATGAATTTTTACATAATAAAACTAGTTATATCTTCGTCCTGATACGAGACAGGCAGCTTTAAGCATAGACTAAGTGTTAAACCTTAAGTTCTGAAAAGATCAAGTAACGGTACAAGTTAGTTTTATTCTAAAAGACAGATGTACTACTCAAAGCAGATCCGTTGAAAACAACACAAATCTTTCTCGCACGTGTTCGCTTATTGATAGAAAATGGAAGTTCAGCAATCATAATACTCACTCTCTGTCCTCGTCTCCTCTTTTTCTTTCTTAATATCCACTGACAAATAAAAAAGAAATTAAAGTGTATAGGATTCCTTGTTTTAAAAATAGACATTTGCTTCAAAGACTTAAGTAGACACTATAGTAAAATGTAAATTTAAGGAACAGTTTTTTTTCAAAGGTTTTTTTTTCTAATATACACATATTAAGCGTTTATAATTCACATATTCTTTACATGTCTGATTCAACTCAAGTTGACACTTTTTCTTTTCATATTCCTTGTTAATATTTACATATTGTTTTTAGCTTAACCTTTTAAGATTAGTTCTTTTCTTGACATTTTGAGGGCGGGGATGAATTTACTTACATAGAATTTGAAAAGGATCAAAACTTCAGCCCATTAAGACAGCTAGACAAGGCGATACATAACAGAGAACTTCTGAAATTTATGCAATTAGTTAAAGGAAAGAAAACATGTGCAATTTCATGTTTGGTCATCTAGAAACATTATTTAAAAAAGTAGAAAACACTGCAATTTCATGTTTGGTCATCTTGAAAATTATTAAAAAGTTTCGAAACATTAATATCATTCAGTTAACCGTTGCTGTCATTGTAACATTTAGTTTCACCCTTTTGTCGAGTTTTATGGCTGTTTTCAATACATTTGTATTGTTAGTATGATTAGTAAAATGTTTCCGGATATAAACATTCCGAATTATACGGCCAAAGAAAAATAGAACTATGTTTCTCAGGCCCCTCCACATTCTTTTTAACACCGCGCTTCAAAATGTTTTATTCATCTAACTGGACCAATATATTTGTCCAACAAGATCTTGCTTCCGGTACCGCGGAATAAAGTTTTAGTAAGGTGCAACCTTAAATCGCAGCGCTAAAAATCACAATTTTCAACCAACAGATCAGTAACAATACAAACCAAGTAAGTTGCACAAAATTCTATACCTTGTCATATAAATATCACTTCCGCAATTTGTGGCATATGTTTTCTAGATTTTGTTTGATATAATCATACAGTGCCCAAGATTATAAAACTGAGCATGGAAACAAGTCTCAAATCTCAAGCATCTGATTGGCTGAAATGGCGACTGGTCAGATGTATGAGATTTGAGACTGGTTTCCAAACTCAGTTTTATAACCTTCAGCCCAGGGTTTTTCATATCGCACCGAAAGGATTTATTTTATTCAATGTTAATTTTCTAAAACAGAGCTAAATCACATTTAAAATTTGCATAACGGTGATTGAATTAGTGTGCTTAAGGCTAAAACGAAATGTATGGACTTAACAAAAAATAAAGACTGCATTCTGGCCTAAACAATATTGTCTCCCCCAAACTTTGTCATGTATAAGGTGATATGTAATAAAAAAGATAAATTTATCTAATTAGGTGAGTTGGATGGATTTCCTTTTTGTTTAATAAGTCCCAAAGGGCAGCATAATTTGTCAGTCAACCTGTTTAATCACATGTGACCTCTGTGGTCGAGTGGCGGGGATGCTTGGGCTTGCAATGTCCTCTCCACTCTGGGTTTTAGCACAGGTGAGGTAAAATCAAACTTCCAAGTGAGAAAATGTGCATTTGCTAGACCGTTGGTGTCTAGTACTTGTTCAACTTGCATATTAGAGAATTATTGGCTTTTATATTTGTGACATGTGTTTTGTTAAAACTTTGCGCAATTTTGAAAAATGCATTCTATTTAAATAATTCTAGTTTCATCTTGCTGTTCAAGTATTTATGTTACTAAAGGCAATGTATATTAATTATGCACAATAAGCACTGCTATCTACTTGAAAACAAGAATTTAAAAAATCTTACACCAAAAAAACCGCCCTCTCGCATTAGTGATTTAGATACAGAAGATTAATTTTTTGGCGTAATGTTACCTTTTGTCTACCATTTAATCTATAAATTTGATTGTATTAATACTCTCTTAACATGAAAATCGATCCAAGTTGTATGATGCAGTTTTCCAACACCTTTATAACGGGCATAATTCTGAGTGACTGAGGCCATTGAGCTGGTTAGTACATAAAATGAGCAAAGATCTTACGCCCTTAAAAAATCGAACGATCTTAAGTTATAGTAACCAAAGATTTTCCAAGACAGAAATAGCTGTTGAAACATAATTATTCGCATTTAAAGAGCCATAAGTCAAGCGTGACTAGAGCATTCTTGTATATAAACCGATTGTATCATCTACAGGATATAGCGAGCTGACTGTATCGCTGCGATAAAAACAATTCGTAAATAACATAGTGAAAACGGATTTTATAGCATTTATAAGTAACTTCAACAAAAACAAGTAATTAATATTTTATATTCATTATTGGTTGTAATATAATTTAAATTTTGATTTGTATGCACTTATACGGGTAAAACTTGCCAAATAGCATTTAATCACAACAAAGTCTGGCAAAAATCCACATGATTGTGTCACATATTGTTATTCTGTATAAATAAAAGTTTTGATAAACCAACAAATACTAGTTTCTATGGCATTATTATATAGGTTATTACATTACAACATGGCTTAAAATCAATTGAACGCGTAAATTTTTAACATGTTTGAAGGGTGTGCTTGGTAATGACTGTATGATTTATAGCATCAATAAACTATTATTTAAAGCGAATACACATATTTCTGTTGTATCATATAGTGTGATCTGTGTCGAATGATCTATCATTAATGGAGATCCACTTTTAGTGATTTCATTATGTTTATGCTTTAATGTAAGATTAAAGAGGTCGGCTGCATAAATTGTCCATACAAATCGGGTATAAGAAGAAAATTAATAAAACATTCTGTACAAAAACACTGGGAGAAGACTTTGAAAATAAATATATTGAAACAGAAACATACAACAAGCATACTATTACGTTATTGTTAATTATGAGGCTTGTAAAAATAAAATGTTAGGTCCATCGCAGCAGGGCGAACGTTTACTTTTTCCAACAAGGGCTTCGCGCATACTTTAAATAATCCAACTGTTTTTCATACCCAAACGGAACCATCAAATATCGATTCTATCCTCATATTTAAATACATAAATACTCTCATAAATACGGATAATTATGAGAAGAATTTATGATATTACGTCTTTTTTGAATGGCTGTTGGAACTGCAAAGTTAACGACAACGTGAATGACGGCACGCTTTTTCGCAATCTCCATACAGAGTTGTCGTTCCTTGCAGTCTCTTACATCTCTGCCAACGTCTCACTCGGATTTTGTCAAAAATTTTGACCAAAATTTATTAGTTGCTATTTTATCATCAAAATAGTGTTTTCAAATGAAATTTAAATAAACTTTTAAAATTAATCATATGATGGTTGTAAGTATGTTATAATAATGCTTCTTTTTTATTTATATGATGGCACTATTTTCTCTATTATCTGACATCGGCTTAGGCGTAATTTGGTCAAATTGTAAATAATGGACGCCGTAGCAACGGTAGACGCCGTGTCTACGAAATTGGGAATATTTCTAAAAGATCATCAACGTGATGCCCTTGTCCATCTGTTTAACCAGAAGGGTGACCTTCTTGTGAATTTGCCAGTTGGCTACGGCAAAAGCCTTATTTACAGTTTGCTCCCAAATGTACGATATCCGTAGTTGTTTATTTTTGCTTAGGCCTACTGGCAGTAGACTGAGCAGTAGACTCGGATAATGATAGGATTGTCTTGGGTTTGGTCATCGAATACCATGATTTTGGTTTTCGTTTTCTCATTGCACCTTTTACAGTCTTATTGAAGATTTGCTGTAGCTCGAAAATCAAAATAGATTTTGTTTTTCCCCTTCTTATTCTTTGTTGATGGATGTTATTAAAAATTTTGGAAGCGTATGACTGGTGCATTTTCTGCTTAGTTATTGGCAACAGCAAAAAAGATTAAAATCCGTCAGCGCTGGTCATGATTGAACACTGGCTTAGTGTGCCATATTATATCTTATGTTTTTACCATCGAGTTATTGAATAAGGGCAGATCCAGAAATGGTCCGAGGTTGTTAAAACCCGATTTGTGGTAACTATTGAAGAATATATGGTTTTCATTGATATTTTCACTAAATAATTGGAAATAATAATATAGAATCTGATACTTGAAGTTTAAATTGGCCTAAACCAAACCCCATTTACGTAAATATTTCTTTTGACCCGAATAACAAATTAAAAATTTTATTGAAAGGTGAAATATGCATATCAGGAAACGCCACATTCAGAAAAAAACAGCCTCTCTACACAGTCAAGAAGAAGAGAGGGAGCGAGCATGGTTAATAAAATAATCAGTTTAAAAAAAGACACCACTAACAATAAACAAAAATGAGAACCCGAGGGGTTACGGCCTTGGAACGGTCAGTGGCAAATCAAATTGCCACTGGGGGTTTAAACCAGGTTCTAGGGTGCACCAACCTCACACTTGCCCCAACAGGTTCTCATATCACAAAACAAGTACAAGTTATAAGCTATACATAGCTATTGACCAACCCAGGTTAATCATACCTTCATTGAGGTTTTTTAGATGCAATAACAAAATTTGATTTTTATGGAAAATATCCTTTTTAATAAGAATCTCAGGCAATAATGAAGTTAGATGTTTGCAGAATAAACTCTTATCTTGCATTTTATTAAAATTGAGTTCACACAGAAGTGATTGTAACAAGAGTGTATTTATATTGCACTGTACACATTTATCATCACCAACACTGTATCTTTTGAAGGTTTTATATGCTGGAAGGGCAAGACCTGTTGTGATAGTATTTTCCCCGTTGAACATTATACAGAAAGATCAAATCCAGTCTTTAAAACGGCTAGGCATTAAAGGATGCATAATTAGTCAAACTGGGAAAGTTGATTGTTCAACAGAAACAGACCAGTTTCCGGTTGACCTGAGGTATGTTGAAAAGACTGTATACTCTGATCTTCGCAAACTGATTTTGTTTGTATTTTCATGAGTTAAATAATAATGTTTAATAATAATAGATAACATTATAGTAACAAATTCAATAACTTTTAGACATTTACTTTTCACCTCTTGACCTGAATATAAAACTGGTAATTGTAAATCCTTGTAATTTACATTTTTTCATTCTTTTATATGTATTGGCTAATTCCAGTGATTGGCTCATCGTAGGTTATTGTGACTGATCTTTGTACAGCGTCCGTCAACAATTTGCTTTAAAAAGTTAAAATCCAACAAGCTTTCATATCTGTTACATTTGTTGAAATCAGGACCATGAAAGGGTCAACCGTTGCTCAAACACGTGGCCTATAAGCAAATTATTAAACATTCTTTTTTTCCCAAACAACTGGATTTTGTTGTAACCTAATTCCTGCCATAAACCCTCTCAGGGTTTGTGCAGTTAATGACACTTTGATCAACAATCTAAACAGGGCTCTCACTAGAGGGATACTTTGGAGAAGTAGTATCCCAAAAGTGACCAGACTTCTCCCTTCTTTGAGCTATGGGAGAAGTCATTTTATATAGACTATATAGGGAAAGAATGCTGTTGACTGCAGACTTCTCCATAAATTATTAAAGTTATGGTAAAACTTCTCCCTGATTTGCAATTCTAGTGAGAGCCATGCGAACCTTATTCTTTATGCCATGGGACATAAATTTACTATTCAATGCCTTACACTTGCCTCATTAATTGTCTGTGCCATTACCCTAACTGAATAGCATTGCTGGTACTTTTGAAAGTTTTTTAAGGTAATCATGGTGTCTTTAGACTGAGTCTGTTTGGGACTATAAACTGCTTTCAGGTCTTAACCCTTAATTCTTGCTGTAAGCAGTCACTCTGATATTCGTTGCATTTTGTTTACCTTTTATTTCAAGCATTGAAGGTTCAGTTGAGGGATAATGACCATTTTGCAACTCGGCCTTTTTCTTTAAAAATAAAATCAATCATGCATTATTTGTAATAATCCAGAACCTGGCGACATTGAATTGGATGCTACCCAATGATACCCCTGCTTTGAGCAGATAATACTGCATGTTCTTGAAGCAGAAACTAAATTTTTGCTTTGGAACATGTGGGGGGACTAGGAAGCTTGGATTTGATCACACCTTTAAGGAAAATACAACTCTAATTTGCCTAAAGACAGAGTTTAAATGTTAATATTCTCACTTCAACTTCATCCTCTACTATGAAGTTTTACTCACCTATTTAACAAAAAAGTCCTTTGATTGTGTTATTTATGTTTTCATTTAAGTTTCCGTGAAACAGTGCCATTACCAGGTTATTCTCTGCCACCCCGAGTCAGTGCTACACACACCTGAAGGTAGAGATCTCCTGAATGACGAATATCTTAAAGCAAATGTTTTAGCAGTTGTAATAGATGAATGCCACATCACAGAAAAATGGTAATATCTTTTGTCAGTTCCCTGCAGTTTTTATAAGAGTTTTAAAATTTTATGAAAAACAAACAAAAATATGTTATCAACATGTTTTAATGTTGTTGGTTTCTAAATTTTCCTATTTCATTTAAGAAATATACAAAATGTATGTATCATACAAAAATATTGTTAACAAACAGATAATTGTGCATATTTAACATAAATTAATGATTTTATCTGAGACATGTAACTGAAATTAACACAAGATAACCCTTTCCTCCATAAATATGTCTTTGTAACATGGGTGATTAATGCTGTCTGATCAGGATCTACACTGTTCCTTTTAAAAGTTTTTTTTCTAACTAAAATGCAATCACTTCAGATCCATATCTGATGGCATGGAAATGCTGACTGATTTGGATGCACAATGGTTGCATTTGTGATAAAACACTTTTAAAAGAAGAAAAGGGTTAACCTAATGCTTCTATATATATCTCAAACCAATATTCACATAGTTGCTTCGGTACCACATTATGTCCTTGTGCTACTATATAAATAATATTATCACAACCCAACATTAACATAATTGAGTTGGTATCACACTATTAAATTGTCAAAACATAGACTTCTGAAACCAACACTTACATAATTGTGTTAGTACCATATTATGACATTGTGCTTCTTTAAACATTATCTCAACGGAACATTTACATAATTGTCCTTTTATTACATTATAACATTGTCTTAATAGACAAATATTAACCAAACATTCACATAGTTGTGTTGGTTCCATATTATAACATTGTGTCACCTCACACATATATTAAACCAAAATTCACATACTAGTAGTGGTGTTGGTACCACATTATTACTTTGTCATACTATTCAGATATCAACACAACATTCAATAGATGTGTTGATATCAAATTATTACATTGTCATACTAGACAAATCTTAACCCAACATTCACATAGTTGTAGTGGTACCACATTATTAAATTGTCATACTAGACAAATCTTGACCATACATTCACATAGTTGTGTTTGTACCACATTATTACATTGTTATATTAGACAAATCCAACATTCGCATAGTTGTGCTGGTACCACATTATTACATTGTCATACTAGACATTGTTTCATGGTCCTACCAACCCAACATTCATATAGTGAATTTAGAACATCTTTTCAAAAGCTCGGTAGTCTGAGAGCATTTTACCCTGGTGTTCCATTTGTTGCGTTAAGTGGTACATTAACTGTTCAGCAAAAACAAACGATTCCAAGGTATTTAGGTATGAAATCATGTACCATTATTGAACACACTCCAGACAGAAAGAACATCTACTTGGAAAAATACAAAAAAAGATTCAGATCTCGATGTTTTGGGACAATATGAGAGAATTGTGCATCCCATTTGTGATGCATTGTATCAGCAAAAGGAATCATTTCCCATAACTTTGATTTTTATTCCAGTTTTTTACATGAGTCAGGGGGAAAATTCTAAAATACGCCTGGTTCTGACCACGTCAATTGCTGGTATGGGGTTTGACCCAGATAATGTAACTCAAGTCATCCATACCTGTCCACCACGTAGCATGTCACAGTACCTGCAGGAGGTGGGCAGGGCAGGTAGACGTGGCCAGTCAGCCAAGGCAATACTTTACTATAGGAATAGTGAAATTTCTAAAAATTTGCCAGGTATTGTAGATGATATTGTTGAATATTGTTTGAACGATACTTCTTGTCTTAGAAACCAGATGTTGTCTGTGTTTGGATTTGAGAAAGAATCTGGTATTTCTGGAGCTGAATGTTGTTCGTACTGCAGTATGCAATGCTAATGTGTTAAAACCAGGTAGCAAGGTGGCCATACCACATGGTTTGTGATGCCATTTTTTGTATTAAGGAAAGAATAAAGAACATCGATTCAAATCTTTGAAGCCATGTTATTACTTTATATATCTCTAGTTTCTTATGGTAATACTAAAAAATTGGCATCAAAAAGCATGTGGTTTGGAGCGAGTTAAGGAGCGACAACTCTGGATAGAGATTGGCTTTTTCGCAGCTATTCGTGGCAAAACGTGCGTGCTCGGCGACGTCATACGACAAAACATTGTGCACCGTTCAATAGACAGTTCCCAGTTCTACTGAAGCCACGCCTTTTAAAGTAATACGTCACACTGTTTACCATCAGAAATTATTGATTCGTTAAACAAATAAGACTGCATCGTAGAGGAAGAAGTTGAAGTGTAAATAATGATAATAATAAGATATTTCTTATAGGGATCTCCAGCCTGGAGTATTCACATTTAGGAAAATTTTGATTCCACTTTCAACATGCTTGAGTTTATACGATACTATGCTGTCAGAAATTAACAATAATTGTGTATGTATTTATTACGATTATAAGTGTTCGGTGCGCTATTGATTTTGGCTCGAGAATACGTCAAATTGAATGTTTTTACTTCATCAGTGTTTCTTATTCTCTGCGACGGCGGTACTTTCTGAATTGCGCTTTGTTTTTCTAAGGCTAGAAATGCAATTTATTTTATTTATTTATGCAAACATAAAGTAGACAAAAGAGTAAACAATGAGAGAAACTGACTGTATTCACGTTCAAAATTTGTAGAATGTAGTCCTGATATATTTTTGTTAGACGCACAGAGATTGAAAAATAAATTACTTTTCTTGCCTTCGATGTATGTTATTAACTTCTTAGTGATACAAACGATCTATTACAATTGTTATAAAGTATATACATGTGGCAATAAATCTATAAAAACATGTCTGGTACCCTGCATTTTCCAAAACAGTTAGTAAAATATTGTTTCTATTATAATTATTTAACGATTAGACTACTTGAAAATTCTTTCACATTCTACACTGTACAAGCAAATTTATATCTACAAGGAATCTACAAATCAAATTATAAGTTATGACGAAATGTCCGAAATAAGTTTCATTTTCGTTTGCATTTTGTTTTATGTATGTTTAAAACATATGCCTGATCGGAAAATAATAACATAACGTTATATTTAATTGAATGCGGCATTTTGTTTGAAATAAAGTATTCATTCAATTAACAAGATTGGTATTAAAGGTTTCGCATCACTGGTAATATTAATTCTTTCATTTTGTCTATGTAAGAATATTAACATTACGAAACAAAAAGATATATATTAAAGTGTTATTGGACGGAAGTTGTGGAAATTATTAAACAGGTACTTCAAACGACATTAAGTAAAGATACTGATGATTGAAAGTCATTTTAAGTGTTTAGTTTGCGTATTGGAGTGTACGAGTAGTTAGAAGAATGCACGTGTTTTAATAGGACATAATACCGGAAGTATTCCGCGTGATGGACCGCGCGATTCGTGAAAAGGTAAAGAAATGTCAACAAAACAGAAATGTTATCGTCGGTAAATAATATTATATTTCGATTGTATCTTATATATCTGTTAACCAAAGCTAATAATAAATCTTTATAGTATGCATGATAACAACGGAGAATAAGAATAAACCACCTTAAACAAACTCATATTGACAAGGCAGTCGGAACGACAGCAATATCCGCCGCATGCAGGAATGTTGAAAAGGTCATGGATGCTTAATTGCAAATTAACAAATATATCTCCTGCAGTTTCGAAGTTATGGAGCAAATATGAAAAACATGGTTAAATATGAACCTTTAAAGACAACCAGTGACCTTGACCTTCAGCCGGCCAGGTTGGAACATGGGTTCTGCACATCATCTTGGTGGAATGAACATTTGACTAAAGTTTGATAAAATTCATTTCAGGGGTTCAGAAGATATGGACCGGACACAAAATACATAGTTCAAATCTTCAATGACCTTGACCTTTAGCCAGCCAGGTTGGAACATGGGTTCTGCACATCATCTTGATGGTTTGAACATTCGATAAAAGTTTCACGATATTCATTCTAGGGGTTCAAAAGATATGAACCAGACACAAATTGCATAGTTCAAATCTTCAAACATCACTGGTGACCTTGACCTTGATCTGGCCAGGTGGGAACATGGGTTCGGCACATCGTCTTCATGGGCTGAGCATTTGACAAAAGTTTCATGAAATTCCTTCTAGGGGTTCAGAAGATATGAACCGGACATGAAGTACATGGTTTAAATCTTCAAACACCACTGATGACCTTGACCTTGAGCCGGCCATATTGGAACGTGGATTCTGCACATCGTCTTCACAGGCTGTGCATTTGACTAAAGCTTCACGAAATTCCTTTAGGGTTCAGAAGATAGGAACCGGACACGAAAAATACATGGTTCATATCTTTAAACACCACCGGTGACCTTGACATTGAGATGGCCAGGTTGGAACATGGGTTCTACACGTCGTCTTCATGGGGAGAACATTTGACTAAAGTTTCATGATATTCCTTCTAGGGGTTCAGTAAATATGAACCGGACACGAAATACATGGTTCAAATCTTCAAACACCGCTGGTCTCCTTTATCTTGAGCCGGCCAGGTTGGAACACGAGTTCTGCACGTCGTCTTGATAGGGAGAATATTTGACTAAAGTTTCATGAAATTCCTAGGGGTTGAAAAGTTATGGACCGGACACGAAATGTGCGCGCACGGAAGGACGGACGGACGGACTGACGAAGACCATTCCTATATCCCTCTAGCCGCTTTGCGGCGGTGGATAAAAATTATTTTCAAAGCAGTAGCTTCTTGGGCTGATTAATATATTAATCCAAATTCCATTACTCTGTAAAGACGATGTTTTGTTTAACATGATTATTTCAATGGTTAATTTTACTATTGGGTGTTTAAGATCCTCTCTTGTTAACTTATTTCGATAAAAAAGTATAAAATTACTCGCGCGAAATCAAAGAAAAATTGTGACGTTATCGGTATTCGAACCAACGACTGGCAGATCCGGGACTCGAAGATAATTTGTTGAGGAACGGTGTTGACCACTCGGCTTATGCGGATTTTTTTACATATTAATCAAAATATAAACCTGTTTTGGGATAAAAAGAAAATTAAGAATCATGATTATAGTCAGGGATGATATTTTGTCAAGATTATAGTCCGGCCACAGAACGTATAATAATTATGTCACAGAACGCACATGTCACGTAACGTATATGTCGCACGTGTGAAATATTCGGTCAATACAACACACTCTTCAGCCAAAATATGGACATTAAATGTGCCATATTCGGATGAATTTAGCTTTTATATGACCAACAATACATATTGGTCACATACAAGAAATGCGCATGAAACTACCAAGGTATATGTCACAAAAGTATTTTTTTAACGATGACGAATTTTAATGAAGATGATGATGATGAGGTAAATATAGAACGCATATTTTCATTTATTTACATAAGATGTATCTCACACGTTAAAATATTCTTTTCGACAACAGTATACACAATGTACTCACAAACACAAAAGAAGTTTTAAGGCTAGGCTGTTTTTTTTTCAATGTTCTTTTAGTTGTACGAGATACTGCACGGAAAAAATAATGTATGCATATGTGCAGTGTGCGCCGGAAGGCAATAACTAGAATACATGAAGATATGATGACGAAACCGTGAGAACACGAAATAAAGAAAGTACCATGACGAAAACGCGTAGTTACGATGACGACAAAACGAGAGTAATGAGCATTATCAGCATGGTGTTTTCGCGTTTTCGTCATCATACTTTCGTGTTTTTATCATCGTAGTTTCCTGATTTCGCGTTTCAGATGCTTTTCTTCATATCGTGAATGTATATTTTCGCGAAAACACATATACTCTAAACACGAAGATGATAATGCGAAAATACGAAGTCACGGAAACGTGAAAACTCCAAATTACTATGACGAAAACGCAATGATCATAATGCGAATAAATATCGCGTTTTCGTCATCTTTTTTTCGCGTTTTCGTCAACGTTCTTTCGTGATTTAGTGTTTACTTTAAATTCAAAAGCCATATATTTCAAGGAGAAAGTTCTCACAAATGGTTCTATTAAATATGATAATTGACTAACAAATAATATCATATTAATTATGAACGGAGGTATGGAATATTCCCAATGATATCTTTGGTGAGTGGAAAATAGCGGACACGGATCACGCATCACGGAGCTATGGAATACCGGCCTTATACATGTGAATATGTAGCGTAAACGTGGTTTCACAATCAACGGTTTCTTGAAAAGATTACTGCTAATTTTAATTTAATAAGGATTTCAACAAAAGCCGAATGATCCAGTTTTATTATCAATAATAGAAAATCCAAGAAAAGGGTTATTCCCGTAAATACATATACTTAATGGATAATGCAATTATATTGCGAACGCGTTGATAAAGAAATGAAACTCTGCCAAGGACCTGTCAGGTGGTACAATTACTGTATCCTATGTCGCATAATGAGATTGCGTAACGATCGGGAAAAACCGTGAAATGGGAAAAACTAGTCATCTTCAAAGTTTACCACGTGCGTTTCGATATCCCTTAGGTAAATTTCGAATTTCACAAAAGCCTATTGATATTATAACGGTTGTTCTTACAAAGCCAAAGTAATGGGATCGTACATTTTGATAATAGATAAAATTATTGTAGCAATTATAGTTTAGATCGTATTCAGGGAAAAGATATTCCTGAACCATTAGCATGTTCAAATAATGATTATTAAATAGTATAGTTCAAAATTTAGCACACACTTATTTAATTAACGGGTCCATTTTAGTAAAACACAATTTTATTCGATTTACGTTATTGAATTCTAAAGACTAAAAATTTGGCGGTCCGTTCATAGGAACGTTTACGGAGGATGGTGTTCTCGTGTTCTGATTTGCTAAAATGCGTCATAATGGCACAGTGATAACTGTGAATACAGATAAATAAAATGAAACTTATACACATCAAAAACAACAAACTTACTTATTTCTAGTTTTTAGTTTTGCAGTGTTCTGTGACGGACACGGTATAATCCGGTATATGAATGTACACTGTACTACCGAACCGGACCGGACCGGACCGAATTTTCCTCGTGATTGATTCGTAGACTCTTTCACAAGTGATGTAAGGCATTTTTATAATTTATTATATAATATATTTATTAGTATTAAACGAAAACATGAAGATTAAACTTGATACACAGATTGTATTGCCATGTTGAAAATATAAGACAAATTGAGATATAAATGAATGTATTGAAAGACAAAATGAGAATCAAATGTACCTAAGTACGTTAATTGCGCATCCATTCACATACAATCAGGAAGCAATGAAACAATTAGGGTATCATTGGTACGAACAGATCAAAACAATAACAGAAACCATATTGCAGCTAACAACAAGTTTAATTTTGTCATTTTGTCGAACTTAACATTGAAGTATAATTTACATAGTAAATAAGTATCGTGCTCAACGAACTTCAAAAAACGTAACGGATGACCGCACTAATGGAATGTACGGAGAAACACATGGCCGCCACATGGCACAAACAACGCTACTGTTTGTAATAAATGCAGCAGAACGAGCAACACTAATATGTATTTGTCTGTGTATGCTGCAGAAAGAGGGTCGAATAGTTTCAGAAAGCTGTAATAAAACAATATTATTTATGAGTAAATGACAATGTTTTAAGGAAACATAAAAAAAGTAAAAAAAAAGTTTCTCAAAATAAATACATGTTTTAATCAGAATAATGCAAACATTTATCATGCACGCTATTGCATGAAAGAATTAGTTTGAAACAGTTTTTCGTTTTACGGGCATGCAAACAATATAACTGCTCACACCGTTAGCTATATTCATACCCGTTTGCAAAACTGACAATTTTTTTTGTAAAACCGACATAATTGGAAAACTTGTAGATGTTACATTAAAACGGGAAATACGATCTAAAATGCAACATTAAAAATATGTAGAAAAGCCAACAGGGGTCACAGTCAGTGACACCACAAAATGCGACACCTCCTCAAAGCACTTATTTGATGTTTCATAAATGAAGTAGTGTGTCACTTAGCCTAGTTCACACTGTCCCAGTGCGTCCCGGTTAATTGTAGCGGGTGATCAGTGAGAATCGGAAAGATTAGTGAAGTCTTGTTGACATGTCCCGGTAAGAACCACTTGAATCGAGAAAAACGTGTTGAACCGGCGAGTGGCCCAGTGGTGTTGTAACAAGAAAAGTATAACACACACGTGTTATATGTAGACGACATTTATGCTAATGATGTAATGTCCCTGAGCCAAGTTGTGGTTGGATCCATTTGATTGTAGATATGAAGTGAATAGTTGTTTGACCTATGATCAAGCCACCACACCATCACGGCATCAGTCTACCAGTCCACATGTCCAATAATGATTCCTAAATCTGCCACACTTCCACAAAATGGGTAGTCTTGGCTATTCCAAATCACACCTACAAAAAGTAAGTTATTTTCCATTACAAATACACATGATGTTATGCTCATCTGCTTGTCAATAGGTTTGGGATCAGCCATGCAACACATATGTAATTGGTCAAAAACATAAACACCAGAAGCACACAACAAAAAATAAAGAAATACATGAAAATCAACCAAGAGCTTAATAATTGCCAGGGAATGGCTTAGAGGGAGACTTGGCAGAAATAGTCTCCCATATTGTCTAAACTTCTCCCTCTACTTAGCAAACGTAGAAGTTATTTCTATATGTCCTGTGCTGTCACTAGACCAGCATGATCAAAATATCTCTACAGCGTGTGCATTACATGTATTATGAGAATGTGTATTCTGATCGTGATTTTCCGTTACTCTACGGCACATACCGAACTCCGAAATAGTTTTGGAAAATCCGATCGCTGGTATATTTTACAAGTTTTAGCTTTCCAAAAAGCTAGTCGGTCATTAGCAGATAAATTAATAGAACAAATATGTATTCGAGCTTGCATTTATTTTTGGACCAATGGAAGTCAAGGATTTGTCCAGTTTTCAGTCGACCAATGCCACGTAGATTGTATCTGACAAGCCATTTGTGAATTTTGTTGAAATTTCAAGTTTTTTTTCCGTTTACATTTCTCTGTACAATACATAAACAAGAGAACTGATAGTGCTTTTGTTGTCTACCTTATTGTACTTGTCAAAATATTGTTATTGTTTAGTATCGACAAAAGACCGAATCCAGATCCGTTATATTGCATGTGTAAGGGGAAGCAGACATTGGAGTCAGGGGTATATCGGAAAGCTTTTACAAGTTTAACTCAATTTGGATTGCAACTGCGACTAGTCCAGCCGTTCACTAGCACAACTATTTGTGCGCGACAAGGACTTTTCTATATATGTGATGATCGTCCTTCGCGCACAACCCAGTTACTATTCAAATCAATTTAAGCATTTCAAAAACATAAAATACCTCATCATAATTAGTGCTCCAACTTGGACATGAAAAGAACATAGAAATAGATAGATCTCAAAAACAGGCAGTTTTTGCGCAACAAGCTCAAAACTAAACACTTTTATGCAAATCTTTGAGAAAGAGCATTGTATATAAATGTCTTTCAGAATGAGTAATTGCGAATAAAAGGTCAAATGTAATGTTCATAACTAATAACTAATGAAGAGATGGGTAGTCATTAAACCAACTAGGTTTAAACGCTCACAGCTCGTGTTTTAACATTCCCAAAGTGCGATCGGGAAAAGCAACGTTATGAGGTTGATTAGCTGATAACAACTAATTATGGATTGAAATGATTTTTCAACATACTTGACTAACGAAGTACTTGTCAATATTGGACACCAAAACTGAGGTAACATGTCACCATTTATCCTATAAGTTGATATTAGACAAATACAATAAACAAAATCATTATTGATGCTACCCTGGCACTCTGAACGTGTAACCATAAAGTGCAGTTAATCTCCTGTGGCCATCCTAGTCGTTAATCTCTGTCGTTTGCAGCTTATTGAGCGTATTGATGATTGTCTTTTAGCGTTCCGCCGCCCAATTGACTACGCTTACTATATAAGATAAAAATATTGCCCATGCTGATCTTCTATGTTTACTTTATACAATGGTCATGTCACATTCGCTAAACATCCGGTAACCTTTGAGAACATTCACCAAAATTGCACTGGAAATCGCAAACAAATTGCAAAATCGCTGACCTCCTGTGTTTACTTTTAACAATTGTCATCTCACATTCGCTAAACTTCCGTTACATTCAATTCATTTGCACAGGAAATCGCAAAAAAACTCTTTCTTTAAAAGACAGTATTTTGACAATTAGGCACAGTTCTGAGTGTTCGTTTCGTCCTAAATGCTTGTTTAAAACATCTTCTCTTATGTTATAAGCCTCCACTTTTTCACGACCGTATGTTTGGTGATTTATACCACAAGAAAGAAACAATAATGGTTGCGCATGGATAGAAGTTTTCATCAATTTTCAAAATGAACGCATGGACATGAGTTTTTTGGAAACCCGCATTATTTCATCTAACATGGAATACACTGAAATTGACATCACTAAAACAAACAAACAAAAACAAGAAAATGTGCAAGAACCAGCGATATATTGCATGTTGAAGTTCTAAACATTATTGAAGATCAGAATAGTAAATATAATATTTTTGAGTCCCTGTCATGCTTCTCACCCCATCCCCCATCCCCACCCCGCCTTATGACAGTGACAAATTTTTGTTGTTGAACATAAACTCTAGATTTTGGAATACAATTACAACTTCGGGTTCGCTCCCAGCTAGAGGCACTATTATTGATTGTCCTTGCTTTCTCTTTACTTTCTTACAAAAATTGTGTTAGATGAAGTAGTATTTGAGTTTGACAAACCTAACAATTATGGTACTGTCAAGTAAATTATTAATAATGTTTGCAAAAATGATAAGATTTATCACCAGCTAATTAATGCGTTCCTTCATAACAAAGGATATATAAATAAACTAATGTTTGTAGGACATCCAATAGAAATTAAGCGCTTTCATTTCAAAGTGGCTTAAATTTTAACTTCAGTGTCATGTGTTTTTTGGTTAAAAAGTTATGCTAATGACCGGCTAGCTTTTTGTAAACTTTTATTTACAGTCAGCCTTTCCCGCCAGTCGATTATTCGTGAGTCTCTAAGAAAACATAAGCGATGTCTTGCTTTTGACGAACAAATTCAAGATAACGGAACGAATCTATTTCAGATATGGCATCATCCTGAACAGTTGTTTGATTCTAATAAAGTATCAGTTCAACTTATATGCAACTAATATTTTGCTTTAAAGGTTTGCATCACGTGACTTTCTAATAAAATGACGCATAACATTATTTCTATACCCTGTAGAAAATACAACACACTTATGTTTACAAAATTTAACATGTCGTTATTGATCAGCTTAATTTCTGATTTGATGTAACTACAATGTTCAAATATTGTTTCATCAACATTTAGAAGACTTTTCTTGCAAACAGGGGGGACAGAATAGCATTCTCAAGCTTTAGACGGGCGGCTTTGTCTAAAGTGTGGAACAGGTGGCATAGTCTAAATTATCCGTTCTGGACCGTGAGTCATTGTTAACCGGTGTTGAGGCTAAAGATCTCAAGTTTGGTCGATTATAATATGTCGGTCATCAGGAGACCGACAATAATCATTACGATATTCTTACGCCATAGCATGAAACTAATGTTGCTTTTGTTTTAAGTAAACCATGATGTCGAATTTTTTTTTCCAGCGTATTCAAATTTATTATGAGCGAGAAGGGTATATAAAAACAGGTATCTAGAACTACATTCCTGATAAAAAGTAACATTCTTGCGTACGTAAGATGCATCACGCTTGACCCAACTGACGAGGTATATGTTAGCACGTGACCGCTGTTTATAGAATGCTGTCGACCTTTGAGATAACATATTTTGACCTAGTTATGTACTGAATATCGATATAAAACTAGATGTTTATTGTGAAAAACGCATGTCTCCCCCCTGCGCCGCCCCCCACCCCCTGCGCCCAGACCCCTGTGACCTTGACCTTTGACCTACTGATCCCATAATCAATAGGGTTCTTCTACTCAATAAGGGCTATTACCCTATTTAGTTTGAATGCTCTGGTTCAAGCGGTACTCAAGTAAATGACCGGATACGGTTTTTACTCTTCGGGGCCCCTGTGACCTTGACCTTTGACCTACTGACCTCAAAATCAATAGGAGTCCTCTACTCAATAAGGACATCCATCGTATGAAGTTTGAATGGTCTGGGTAAAATAGAACTCCTATTATTGAGTGGAAACGGTTTTCACTCTTCAGGCCCCTGTGACCTTGACCTTTGACCTACTGACCCCAAAATCAATAGGGTTCTTTTAATCAAAATGGGCTATCACCCTATGAATTTTGAAGGCTGTGGGTCAAACGGTACTCCAGTTATTGAGCGGAAACGGTTTTCACTCTTCAGGCCCCTGTGACCTTGACCTTTGACCTACTGACCCCAAAATCAATAGGGTTCTTCTACTCTATCATGGCTATCAACCTATGAAGTTTGAAGTCCCTGGGTCAAAGGGTACTCAAATTATTGAGAGGAAACGGTTTTCACTCTTCGGGCCCCTGTGACCTTGACCTTTGACCTACTGACCCCAAAATCAGTAGGGTTCTTGTACTTAATAAGGGCTATCACTCTATGAAGTTTGAAGGCTCTGGGTCAAAGGGTACTCAAATTATTGAGCGGAAACGGTTTTCACTCTTCGGGTCACTGTGACCTTGACCTTTGACCTACTGACCCCAAAATCAATAGGGTTCTTCTACTCAATAAGGGCTGTCATCCTATGAAGTTTGAAGGCTCTGGGTCAAAAGGTTCTTGAGTTATTGAGCGGAAACGGTTTTCACTCTTCGGGTCACTGTGACCTTGACCTTTGACCTACTGACCCCAAAATCAATAGGTTTTTTCTACTCAATAAGGGCTATCATCCTATGAAGTTTGGAGACTCTGGGTCAAAGGGTACTCGAGTTATTGAGCGGAAACGGTTTTCACTCTTTGGGTCACTGTGACCTTGACCTTTGACCTACTGACCCCAAAATCAATAGGGTTCTTCTACTCAATAAGGGCTATCACCCTATGAAGTTTGAAGGCTCTGGGTCAAAGGGTACTCGAGTTATTGAGCGGAAACGAAGTGTGACAGACGGAGTGACGGACAGGGCAAAAACAATATGTCTCCCCCAGAGGGGGGGGAGACATAACAATAAATAAATATCTCTGGCACTTACCTCATACAATCCACTATGCATTCACAGTAAAAATAACGAATTTATTTCTAAAGCATTCACATGTCGCACGCCATCTTGAAAATCCAGAGGGGCCAGCTCAAAGATATCACGCACAATGACGTATTACGCCGAATCCTCACGAGATATACATTCGCACATCCGAATAAAATTTCCCCGGAAATAAAAATAAAGTTTTATCAAAGAACATCTAAAACATATTTAAAATATATAAAAATAAAAAAATCCACACAATTTACCAAATGCAAATAAATTACTTTGAAATGTTCCCTTATCAAACATAACTTTCGTTATTGAAAGGGATGTTCAAAAAGTTCTTCTACCCCGTCAAAATCACTCAACAATTTCACTTCAAAAACTAAGGTTTCTACCCATATAAACGTTCATAACAATACATTTTATTTCTAAAACAATAGTTTTGAATGTATAAGTAACAAAAATCACGTATTTACCAAAACAACATCTTTTCTGAACTTTTTTTAGTAACCCTCTTATCTCTCTTGGGTCAAACTAGATGTACGTATTAAACATCATCTATTAATAGTTAAATAATAAATATAATACATGACCCATAATTCGTCCAGAAAATGTTAATACGACCGGGAGCAAAACCAACACCGGCTTATTCTGGGGCAGATCCGATTCAATGCGGTTCTTCCCGGCACCGCATCGGTTGTGGTCCCGGTTGGCTTGGTGTTCAAACCGGGACGCACAAGGGCTATATACCCCTTGGCATTGAACAATGCTTCAGTAAGAATATTTTCCTTTCAGAAATAAACGGAGTATGTACATGCAACACAGTAATGGTGAACATTGTTCCTCAAAAGTTGGGAATAATCTGTTCACAGTCACATTTCAACGTCGGTGATAACATTAAGGGTTTCTTTCGAATTTGCACTTGTGTTGACATGTGTGTTTACAGTTAAGGATTTTATAGCGGTAAGTTTACATGTACATTGTTTAAGAGTAATTTGGTCATAATACGTTGTATTGTTAGAAGAAGAAGATAATCAGGGATTTTTAATAATTATACTGTTCGAACACTGATGTCAAAACGTCTACGAAGGCACCCTGATTTCCTCCAGTTTTCCCGAAATGTATATTACTATGTAGTTGACGCCAAAATGATACGAAATTCGCCTTTAACATGCTTTGACTGAGACAACCGAGCTGGTTAGTAAATGAAATGAGCCAAGATCGTACGCCTTTTAACAATCGGACCAAGCACAGTAATAGTAACTAAAGGTTTTCCAAGATAGAAATAGCTGTTGTAAAATATTCGCCATTAAATGGTAATAACTCAAGCGTGACTAGAGCATTCTCGCTGGTTTGCGAGTTTGTCTGATAATAAACACTGAATAATTGTTATACAAGTTAGAGTACAATGCCTAAGCGTACATTGCGTTTTTGATGCAATTTCATGTATTTAAGACACGGGTCGTAACCCAAGATCAGTCAAGATATTATGCCCTAAACACTCTAACAAATTTTAGTGAAGACTGATCAGATGAAAGGCATGGACAAGCAACACAGGTTGGGAGATTCAGATAAACTTCTTACATTTGTAATTTTGTTGTTTATGTTCTGTTTTTCAGTTTTTGGCTTATAGCGGCTACTTGGGAATGCTGCCGGCGATATTCCTAGTTATCACCATAGTAACTGTTTACAAGAAAAGCGACCAGTCAGGTGAAGACATTGTAAGCAGATTATGAGTGGACGATTTTGATTATCTAGAATTAATAATACAACTCCATTTGTGTTTGTGATCTTTAATTTCATGATACATGTGAAGATTTTAAGACAGAATGTGTGAACAAAACAAGATACTATCGTTTTCCGTAAGAAGTTATGATATATGTTCGCTTATTTGACCGGAAACACACCAAGATTGTTCACTAGAGAAAATTGTGACTCGTTGAATATTCTATACAGCATATTCCATATTCTAGAACTATTTTGTTATTTGACAGGATATATTGACGGTCCAAGTGTCATATTATCCCGAGCCATGAGGATATATTGCAGGCCTGAGGCCTTGGCAAGGATAATATGACACTCAGACAAGTCATAAATCCTCCCACACCATTTTGAAGAAACACTCTCACCACTACTAAACAGCTTAAATGGACTATCGATTCGATATTTCCTTTGAAAAATTAAGAATAATCTAATCGTTATCAAATTAAAAAAACGACACAATTATTTTCTGTAACAATTTAAGTTATTTCTAAGCATACCGCTTAAAAGCAGGAGATCGGTATATTAAGGCATGTATTTCATATCGACGGCAGATCAGTGATTACGGACATACATCTACATTAAGGACCTTATTGAAAAAATAAAAGAAAAGGAATAAACTGTGGTACCTGCTATTTCGGTTTTCAAAACAATAAACTGTGGTACCTGCTGTGTTGTCTATTTCGGATTTCAAAACAAAGCACTTTCTACTCAAATACATTTTTTTCAACAATTGTCCCCTGTTATTATCAATATTCCTCTTTTAATAACAATATGATAGCAGAATTCTCGGAAATTGTTAAAAGAACGATAATTTTTGTCTTCAAAATCATCACCTTCAAAACACTACGGTGCACATTTCAAAACGACCTGATGTCTTTACGGAATGTGAACACTTTAATTTTAATACTACAACACAGAACACACGTGTCACCTAAATTGCATTTGAAAGGGGAATTACTAAAAAAAAGGTGAAACCCGAGTTATCATTTTTCAAATATTGGTATGTGCACACAGATGGGGTATTCAAAGTGTTAAGTGAATTGAACAAATACTTTCCATTTTACAGGCAACATTAAGTTTCATGTTAAAGTTGCATTTGAAAGAGACATAACTCGTAAAATATTCAAACAGGAGTTTTCATTCTTTTTGACACCAATGGCGTTGTTCATGCAGGTGATGTATTCCAGTATTAAGTGAGTAGGACAAGTACTTTAAAAGTTATAGGCAACATTAAGTTTCATGTTGATGGGGCATAACTCATAAAATATTCAAACATGAGTTATGATCCTTGTTGTAACCGATGTTGTTCCTGAAGATGATATATTCCAAGTTTTAATTGAAAAGGACGAGTACTTTCTAAGTTATAGGCAACATTATGTTTCATGTTAAAGCTGTATTTGAAATGGGCATAACTCAAAATATTCTGAAACTGGAGTTATCATTCTTGTTGTCACAGATGCCGTTGTTCATGCTGATGATATATTCCAAGTATTAAGTGAATAGGACAAGGACTTTCAATTTATAGGCAACATTAATTTTCATGTTAAAGTTAAATGTAAAAGGGATGTAAGTCATAAAATAGTCAAACAGAAGCTATGATTCTTGCTGTTACCGATGTTGTTGTTCATCAAGATGATATATTCCAAGTTTTAAGTGAAAATGATAAGTTCTTTCAAAGTTATAAGCAACATTAAGTTTTATGTTAAAGTTGTATTTGAAAGGGCCATAACTCAAAACATATTGGAACTGGAGTTATCATTCTTGTTTTGTTGTCACAGATGGGGTTGTTTGTGCTAATGATATATTCCAAGTATGAAGTGAATATGACAAGTACTTTCAAAGTTATAGGCCACATTAAGTTTCATGTTCAAGTTGCATTTGAAAGGGGCATTACTCATAAAATAGTGAAAGAGTAGTTATCATTCTTGTTGTCAGGGAATGCTTCGTTCATGCTGATGATATATTACAAGTTTGTAGTGAATAGAACAAGTACTTTTAAAGTTATAGGCCACATTAAGTTTCATGTTCAAGCTTGGAGACTACCGGACGACGCCAACGCCGACGACGGCGACGTCGCCGGACAAAAGGATCCCTAAGTGTCTACCGCAGGCGACACAAAAATGAAATATTAATGTGTGTAAATATAAGGTTTATTGTGTTTATCTGAGATTTAAAATTTGTAGAAAATTATGGATGGATCCAAATTGTACTGTTTATTGGTGTAAATATCGAGTTGCGCTCAACCCGGGGCTAGGCGGTGTGGGCAGTAATATGCATTTCCATTTCTGCCCATGATCAGGCTCAATCAAACCGAGCCTGCAATATTTTCATATTTGTCGTGTTTGTCGGCTTTCAAAGTTCCCTTTTCATTTATTTAGTCTGCGATAGTAATATTTCTATAAATAGAAATTTCAAGTCAAAACGATTGGTTGGCTATTTACAGAATATGGCTGTTTTTCATAGCTGTACCATAATATACAAAATTGTCTATTAATGGGTGTGCAAAGACCAGTAATAAAATACTCTTCATCAAGTTTTGGCAAGTCCATAAATTGCAATTCTGTCATCTGAAAAAATAGGAATTTCAACGGATATCCGTATCAAATTTAACATTGATATACTTGAAATTTCATGAATTAGCCATTTTTGTCTCATGTGAGCATGCGCTACATAATATCGTGACCTCATAGCACACAGTATCGTAAATTGGGCTTAATGTTGGGTACCGTGTGGTCAGAGTATACCGGTAGTTAATGTTTATCCCTGATCTTTCCGACGACGGGATTCTAACCTATGCATTATGGGTGAGCTTTCTAACTATACAAAACTTTAATTATTATTATTTAATTTTTATTTACTCAGAACTCCTATATGGTACGAGAGCAGATAATTAGGATAAGGACTCAATAATAAAGGACTGGGCGTTTCTGATGGGCATAAAAAAGTGAAATGTGCATATCAGGAAATGCCACATCGAGAAAACACAGCCTCCCACGCAACCAGAAAGTTTAGAGGAAAAGAGAGCATGTGCTTATAAGAGCTATTTCAGATAAGACACCACAAACAACGCAAAAGAGGACCTTTGGGGTTACAGCCTTGGAATGGTCAGTGGACAAACAATTTGCCACTGGGGGTTTAAACCAGGTTCTAGAGTGCACCAACCTCACACTTACCTCAACAGGTTCCCATATGAACAAACGAGTACAAGTTGTCTTGGTGAAATAACTCTTAACCCATCAATTACCTCGACAATGTTGCATGCGAAAGCACACACACCTATTAAACATAAGATTAGCTAAATAAAAAGACAAACTTATTAATCAGAGCACCTGAACCACGAGGTTAACAATTAAGCCCATGCTTCGTATACTGGATTATTTATCTGGGAGACTGAATCTTAATACTATTTGACTCTTGAAAAAATTTCTGTCGTCTCTGCGGTTTTATGTGGAAGTTCGGAGGAAGCTTATACTGTTTTACTTCGACCGATTGTGAATTTGTCAGGATAAAAGAGCATGTAACATTACAGCAATAATTTAATAAATGACAAAACTACAGTTTAATCTTAACAAAATAAATATCTCATATCAATGTGTTCAGTTCGTTTTCTTTAATTTTTAATTATCGGCTATTCACGTGAACTGAGCATCATGAATTGGCTGGTGGTCACACCTCTATAGTAGGTAATTCACTATATCAGTGACATCTGCCTTTGTCATGAAAATTAAAAAAATGCATGCATATTATTGCTCACGCCGCACATTCTCGGTTGAGCACAACTCCAAATTTACGCCAGTAAACAGTATTGGCAAGTTTCAGCAAGATACTTAACTCTTCCAAGAGTATTTTCAGAAAAAAAGTTAACAGTTATTTCCCGTTTTACTACTTTTCAGTTATGCCTAATTATATCTTAAGTATTTCGCATATAATTGATGTGGACCAGAAAACGAATGTCGCTCGTGATGACATGATATGATTGTCCGGATTATATTCTATTGGTTGTCCAGGACTATATTTTTGGAAAGATTGACGACGACAACAATTACTATTGTCTCATTCTCAAACTTCACAAGTGACCACGTCCATTTCAAGTGAATTTCCATACGTTATGTAAAAACTGTAAATGAAAAGTAAGTTGTTGCATAAATTGTCAGAATTTAAACCGCCACAGACAGAAACATAAAACAGAATAAAGAAATAAAACTCGTTTAATTGCTTTACACGGATATAGTTATCAAGTACGAAAATTGATGCCTCACCGCGAGCGATGCAAATTAGGCCGATTTACTATATAATCGCCGTCCCGTCGGAATAGAAACAAAAAAAACTTCAAGGAAAAATGAACAACTACCATACATTTCGTCTTTAAAAAGCCTTATTAGATATTTCTCACCTCTTTAAAAAATACGCTTTGTCGCTTCGGTATCCGTCACGTTGTTGTTGAAAATATTCACGTGACACACTGAATATTAATTAACGTTTATTCGCTCCGAATAATTTGAACTTACATTCTAGTAACGCCATATCACTCGGAGCTTTTGTATTTAATATTTGACGGTGAAATAGTATTATCTTTCTTTATAAATGAATAAAATACTATGGACTGTCACTTTAATCTTCATTTCGCAAACGTTACCTTCAGAGATCTTGAGTTCATTAACTTGGAAATTTCTCATCGGTAAGATCAGCTTCCCACCAGGTATTATTCAGTATTTCTACAAACACGTTGTCTTCAGAGAACAGAAGTTAATACCCATCTATTCATGAATTTTCTTGAGATTGTACATAATCGTTTTTTTTTTTCAAAAATTTAATCAGACTTTGAATGTGGCGATTCCTGATATGCATATTTCACCTTTTTATTAATAAAGCATTAAATAATATTACATAATTTACTTTATAATTACTTTTGATTTTTTTACACACACTTAATAAATATAAGAGTTTTTTTTAATTATTATGATAGTCGATTCGTTGTTTGTTTTAAGTATTTCAATCATATTGTTTATAAATCATTACTCTAAATTACAGAAACCCGTCTTAAAATAATAATTAAGCATATACGAATATGTTTACGTTTAGAAACATTGACCATTGCCTACCTTTGCTTACCAGTAGTCCCGTAGAGTTGCAGATATATTTTTGTTCTTCTCAAAGTATTATTGAATGCTTCACACGAATATTTAAAATCAAAATACTTTAATAGTCTTATCTCACAGCAGGACCTTGAAGCAACATCGTGTCCGGCTTTGTTAACTTTGTTTTTTGAAGTAGGATTTTAAAATTATTTCACAGAAATGATCACCATTATTAGACGACGAGTTGTGTGTAGGGTTGATTATGTCAGATTTTATAGCACTACGCCATTTTCAAAATTCACACCTCAAAAGTTTTACAACTAAATGTTTTTGTGACAAAGTACTCATTCGGGGAGCATCACCCCCGTCACCGACGGTCTCTTGCTATTCTTTAAAATGGTTTCTTTACCAGGAATATGGCAACTTACTACCTTTGGTTAGTGTTTACCGAGATAGTACAGTATAAAGTATGGTCTGGAGCCAGACTTGAATGAGATTTTGAGTCTAAAAGTTTGTTTTCATCTGTTTTAAAATATTTCAGTTTGGCATCTGATCATATTTAAAGAAGTGCAACGTGGTAACAAATATCACAGCAATTCCACGTGCCGTAAACTTACAAATACAAATACAATGTAGCTATCAACATCACATGAATATGGTTGAGTGTTATGATTAGTTGTCGAGTTCTAAATTATACATCCAATATTTTAAAGTTGTACTTGTAGGTTATCGTCCTCCCTGTAAGTATGAACTCAGTTTATTGTCAAACAGGGTGTGTTATCACAGACTGAATTGTATGGATATTGATAAATCAATGTTAAAATACCTTAATTTTATTTTTTTTGTTTTTTTCTTAAAAAAATTGATTCCGACTGTATTTTGTAACTTTTCTGTATACAACTATATATTCAATAACTATAGGATGCAAATGGTGTCTTTTATAATTATTACCTAAAATGGACTGTAATGAAGTCATTTAAGATAGAAATAGCGTGTCAATTGTCCCTAAATACCACATTTGCCCAGTTCAATTTATTTTACCTTATAAATTGGAATATGTTGCCTAAGAGTTCACTCATCTGTGCCCAAGGTTATAAAGCTGAGCATGGATCTCAAATCTCAAGCATCTGATTGGCTGAAATGGCGACTGGTCGCCGTTTCAGCCAATCAGATGCTTGAGATTTGAGACTGGTTTCCAATCTCAGCTTTATAACCTTCAACCCTGCTCTCATCAAAAGTGCCCTCCTTTGCTCTATCAAACACCCAACACTGTATCTAGCAGGTAAAAAACTATACTTCATAAGGGTTATATAAATAAAATACTATTTTCACATGCATAAATATAATTATCACAAGTTATACCAAGAAAATATTTCACAAATAAGATATTTTAGATTTTAGGTTCGAGTTTCTCACAGCTCTTAAATTCAGCTCCTTGGTCAAATTTCAGGACTCCACTTCAACACTCCACTCCATACTTTATCCTATGCCAGTCTGAGAATAATGTGATTCGGATATCTGTTTCAAAGGATAAATATTTTGTTTGCCTTATAACATACAACTAGGATAGTACTGCTCAAATGGTAAGCTATATTAAATTTTTACAGCATTATAATCTTTAAAACCTTGAAATTAATTTTTATGTTCGCAATATTTTACATAAATCTAATTTAAAATGAGAATTTGGAAGCGCAGTCTTAAGGGAGCGCGATCGGGGAAGTTCGGGGAAGTTCTTTGAATATATTTTATTATTTTGTGTATGTATCTTTACTTTCAGTTTTCATTCAAGGGTTAAGATATTACCAACGGCTGTTTTGATGTCAATGTAAGGTTAGTAGGAATGCTACTTTACATATGAAATTTTAGCAGTTACTGTAATCATTAAACGTAAAAATCAGGTGTACATGTACTTGTAATTTAATGGAACAAATGTCTGGAAATAAGAACACGTATGTTACGGACATATACCTTCGGTATAAACCTCGTATAACTTCCCAACATACTAACCTATTGAGCTTCTCACGTCCCTCACACATGTACGAGTTACTATACTGTTATAAGCATAACGGTTAACAGGTTAAAACCAGTTTACGATATCTACCTGTCGGATAATTTTGTATTTTTGCTATCTAAGTCTTCAACTTTTTTCTCTTTTAATACATGTGTTGATCTGTCCAGAGAAATGCGCGCTGTTCTACATCTGCTTAACGAAAATCACTTCCAACAATATCATGGCTATTCCATTATTTAATTAAACGTTGCTAGAACTTTACTATATTTCTACACTCACACAACGTTCTAATTGGTCATCAACTGTATAAGTTTACAATGTGTGCTAGTTTCGTTTCTTGCCTATGTCAAGAGAGGTTTTGAAAAGAACTGTTTTATCTAAGTATCAATTATTAAATTTCTATTAATCTTTATTTTTTTGTTTTCTTGTTCCGGCTAGCTCAGTTGGTTGCGACGCAGGAATCGCAGGGCTAGGCGGTAACCCGTTACCGATGTCATGCAGTGATTGTGACGTATATCAGGGCTATCCGATCAACATTTTTGGGGGTTGTCCCGGCTAGCTCAGTTGGTTGCGTCGATGAAATTGCAGGGCTAGGCGCTGTCGCCGTGACGGTGCGGGTTCGCTCCTAGCTAGAGGCACTATCATTTTACATGAATCCAATACCAGTAACTTAAGCAGAATCAAATTAGAAGTCTTTAATTGAAAGGGAGGTTATTATAATTGGGTATTTTGAAGCAGACTTTAACAACAAAACTGCTGCTGATTAATTAATGTTTATTATTTTCCTACTAAAGAGGGCTCCTATGAAAACAAAACAAGAACTTTATAGCAATATTCTAGTTGCTTGACAGTTTATTTGAATTGCATATTTAGCTAAATGTAGTATTACTCTTGCGAAAATATTTCAGAGTTAATTTTTACAGTTCTATTTTATTAATCAGGTTTTAGTATCAGACTAAAATTACATCCCTTTCAATTTAAAATTCCCTTATTATGAGCCTGTGGTAAAACTGAATTGTATTGTTTTCATTTAAAAACAACAACAAATATTTAAAAATATAAGATAATTCGTTTCGAGGCAACGCAGTTAATTAAAGCCCTTTCTTGACAAAGGGAAGAAACCAAACTAGCAAACACACACTTTGGGTGAATATACCTTTTCCGAAAACCCTTGTAACAGAAAAGCATACTCCGATGAATGATATTTTCTTATTTTATCGCATTAAATCAACTTCGTTCGGGTGACCTGTTAGCGCTTAACGTGTCCGTTAAGTAGGTTAAATGAAAAACAATATTTTTCATTTTATCCCTTTAAGAAATAAAGAAAATGTTTACGGAAAATGATTTTAAGAAAAGTACTATAATATTAGACGGGTGGTGCATGATTCATCAGGATTTATGTTTCATCTATATTGCCTACTATTTTGAGCCTTTTTTCGCAGACTCGGAAAAATAAAGTTGAACCATGGTAAAATTCCATTCTCCACGTGACATGAATTACGCAACTGTATTATTCTTTAAGACACATTAGTCCCTTAGTATTTTTACCTTTCGATTTTACTTTCTGTTAGCTATTTTTGATGTTTTCTGAATGTGTTTTGCTTTTCCCATTCACCCATTCACGTGTGTCCAGAACAGAATGATAATCTAGCCGTTGTGTAGTATCGATACACGTTTAGATTATTGCTTATAAACAGGCTAAATCAAACCGAGCCTGCAATATTTGGATACAAATCGTGTTCGATGGCTTTCAAAGTTCGTGTTTCATCTATTGACAAGATGAATAAGATTTTACAAAACGTTTCATTCTCAGCCAAATTTATTCAATAGGTAAACATATTTGTGTTTTCATTGAATTGATGTATAATTGGACACAACTTTGCTTAACCTTAAAAAGGAACCTGACTCAAAAACAAAGAGAGAGAAGATAATAAGTTTCGTTTTTTTTGGTTTTGCTGCGCTGTTTTAAAACTCGAATTTAGTAGATAATATCAAAATAAAAAGATGTATTAAAATGTAAGCTAAAATATTGGTTTACCTTAAGTTAGTAATACCTTTGCTTTTTTGAATAGATGAAAAAGGTACTTCAACATCGAACACGACAGATATGAAAATTACAGAATCGGACCGATTGAGCAATAATGAAAGTGTATATTACTTTGCCCGGGTTGAGCGAAACTTAATATTTACAGAGATAAATGTATTGTGCTCAATGGCCTTCCAAGAGAAAATGATAAAAGCATTAAATGAATGTACGGAGAGACTTTTAAAAGCCGCCATACAAACGACGCTAGTATGAGTATGTTTGTTCTGCAAAGTTGCTCCCTTGGTGATAAATGCGTTACTTCTAACATTATGCACATTGATGAAAACAACATTGATTCGCCGTTTCTTTTTACATTCATTTGAAGTCATAAATTAAAAGGGAACTTTGAAAGTTACCGAACACGACAAATAAAAAATATTGCAGGCTCGGTATGAATGAGCCTGTCCATGAGCAGTACTGGAAATGCATATTACTGCCATGGAGCCTAGCCCGGGTTTGAGAGCAACTCAATATTTACACCTATAATCATTAAAAGTTAAATCAATTCCACATCTTGAGCTTCATTACACACAAAGTGCTGTATGCATGGAAACCTGTCTGCAGTGCCTTAATATTTGCGTAAATGTCGTTATTAGAAATATTTAGAATGTACACAGCTTATCATTTTGTTCAATCATATAAGCCATAGTATACTCGAGTCTCACTCAGATAAAAAAGACTGTTTCACGTAAAAAACCAAAAGATGACGACAGACGACGGACATGCCGGGCACGATATCTCAAGCTGAGCCTTTCGCTCAGGTAGAGGCTCAGGCCAGCTGAATTAGGTGATAAACATATTCTTAGTAACAACTCTGGTCATGTCGATTCTTAATTTGTAAAAACTAGGCAATACATTGAAAGATATAGATGAAGAGGGAAATTTGAAAAACTACTAAACACGACACATTAATGCCCTGCGTTGAGCGCAACTCAGTGTTTACATCTCGGCACAATTTCAAGCAAGCTCAAACGGCGGTGTGCATATGGCGGTGAACAGCAGCTTTCAATGTTGCATCGTCAGATTAATACTATTTCGTGTTCAGCGGCTTAAACGTAAACAGCTGACGTACGTTTCTTAATAAAAACATGACTACTTAATAGCATATTGTAATATACTCAACAAAAAAAGAAACCTGACACTGTAACTTTGAATAAGTATGAGGTGCATATTCAAAATCTATATATTTTTGCACCATCCAAAAGAAAATAACCACTGAATTACTTGTTTCATGCACCAAACATATCAAAATGCATAATTAAGTTCAAAACATGCACAATTTTTATTACATACCACAATTCAATTAGCTTTAAATCTGATTCCAGGAAAATACACCAAATATAAAGTGTCAGGTTTCTATTTTTGTTGAGTATATTATCATTAATGAACATGCGTAAAAAAGATTTTAAGACTGACGTTTGATTTTGGTGGCCAGGCGGCTAGTTTTCTTTTTAACTTGTTAACATTATGACATAACGGAATAAAAAGCAGAAAGTGCATCATTGCAGTTACAGTCAAACCTGTCTATAAAGACCACTCAGGGAAAAACCCAAAAGTGGTTTTAAAAGCAGGTGGTCTTTGTTCACAGGTAAATTTGTTTTTTAAATAAGTCAATGGGACAAACAAAGAGTGGTCTGTCCACAGGTGGTCTTTCTATACAGGTGGTCTTTAGCGCAGGTTTGAATTATAACATTTGATTTTAATTAATATACTTGATTGAACTGTGACACAGTCGTAGATTGGAAGGCCTTCATAGATCGGATAATGTAAATGTACTTGTAAAAGTGACTGTCATTAAATACATGTGTAAATGAGCTATTCAAAGAGGTAGTCCTACTTTCTAATAGTATAATGTTATTTTCAGTACAAACTTATTAATGATAAAATGTTCAATTAAAATGGTGTCGTCATTACGAAAACAAACGGTCACGACAAATATGAGAATATTGCAGGCTCTGTTTGATTGAAGTTGTTTGTGCTTAGTAAGGGTAATGCATATTGCTGAACATGACGCCTAGTCCGGGTTGATTGCATCTCAGTATTAACACAAGAAATCAGTTCTATTTCGATCCATCCCAAACGACGGTGTGCATATGGCAATAAACATCGAACCTTCTTCGCGGTATTTTCTGATCAACACCATTTTATGCTTAGAGGCGTATTGTCCTCAGATAAAAGAATGGGATATACATTTGTAGCAGTTTTTTTTTATAAAAATTAAAATTAGGTACAAGTTTTCTTATATTTTTTTTAGTTTTTCACCTTTTCAGTTACATACTTACGATAAAATTAACTATGTTATTTGAATTTCTTTCTTTTTCATCATCGACTTGTCAATATTATTCCCATTTGCACAAGAATGTTTGGCCTTTGTACTTTAAATCTGGAAATGAAATAACAACTTAATTACATAAAAATTACCTTAAAATAATTACATCCCTGCAACAATAATTATTTTCAAATTTGCATTTATTTAAAATGAATCGTATAGGAGAACGTGCCGTCTCTACTGTTGTGCAGGTACTATTAAGTTACACAGGTATCGTGTTCAACGACCTTCAATCGACATACATGATAAAAATGTAAGTTTGTGGTTATAGCCATATGACGATCAAGGTTGACCATTGAAATACAGAATTTGTTGACGATTAGATATGCAAAATAGAAGCACAACGTAAATAAATTGACTAGATTAGTTTTATAGGTTCTCTATTTGTGTGCAATATATAGCACAGGTTATAATAAAAGAAATACAGTTATATCAAAGGAGTCATCGGCCCCTTAGATATGACTTGCCGTTCTGACTTATTATCAGCATTTTAGCTAAAATTGATTGTTGTAGTGTTATTGCAATTAAAAAGATTACTCACTCTTTCGTCATCTCAAGTCTTGCTTAAGTAATTCAACAAATTCAATATTAAAATTGCTTAATCAATAACATTGATTATCCGATATTTGCAAAGAAATCATTTTTTTATGCCAACAAATGTCCTCACTCGGGTCTGAAAGCAAGCGGTATGATTTGCGTTGGTTGGTGAGATAGCTTCGTTAAGAAAACTTGTTCAACTTGTGTCAGCAAAGTGCATAACAGTGTTCAAAACCAAGAATAGAAAAGGATACCCTACAAGCTACAAGTATGCCTTGTGTTGTCGAATGTTAAAAGTAAAGGAAGAATTCTCTAAAAATGATGACAATAAGACAGTTAAAAAAACAATTCTATATAGAAAATTTAGTAGATAGCGAAATTATACCACTTTAATCTGCTTAACAAATTTTATCGGAAGGCTTGTATTTTATTTTTACTTTAGAAAACTATGACATATTTATATGGCAGAACTTCTATATTGCAGGAGTGTGTGAGTTTCAAAAGAAATGCACTGGATTTTGACAACAGTGTTAGTGTGTTGTTACGGATTTTTCAAGGACTTTCGCCCATCTGATGGGTATTTGACAGAATTTTTGACCAGTGAATTTAAAAACCTGACATTGGATCAAGTAAATAATGAAATATACCCCTGCAAAACATACTCTTATGCTGTATCACTGCTGCCGATTCTCATGTTTGCGGACTATTTTAAATACAGATCTTTACTGATTTTAGATGTTGTTTTATACAGCATAACATGGATACTTGTTTTGTGGTCTGGTGGAATTCTCGCTATGAAAAGCATGCAAGTGGTGTATGGTCTTGCTTCAGCTGGGGAAATAGGATATTTTTACTACTTGTATCCACTTGTAGATAAAGAACATTATCAAAAATGCTCTAGTTTTGTAAGGTTTTCCTGTTCAAGTGGTCGTTGTTTAGCATATTTACTTGGACAACTATTTCTTTCTTATAATGTGCTAGACTTTTTTGGTTTAAATGCTTTCTCACTTTCGAGCGTTCTTTTTGCATTTGTAATTTCCATTTTTCTTCCGAAATCCAAAACTATTATTATAATTGATCATAGCGCTAAAACAGAAGTAACTGAAAACAACACTCTTAATGAAAATCCAAAAGCATCGTGTGCTAACCATAGCAACAGTGAAAATTCTGAAAAGCAAAATAATTGTACAAGAAAATCAAAAGCTATTCCAAGCCAGGCAAGAGACACAATGAAATGTTCCAATCCAGCTACAACCAGTACAAAGACGGAGTGCTTCGATTGTCCTTTATTTGTTATAAGTAACAACACTGATACACACTTCTGCGATGTCGATTCTATTAATTCAAGACATTTGTCGAGCACTTTCAGACAGGATATGCAGTTGTCACCTAAGCGCGTTACAAATGTAACGTTTAAACAATTTTTCCCATGGTTACGACAAATAGCTCAACAATTTAAAAATCGTGTGAAATCAGCGTACTCGAACAGAACTGTGATTTTATGGTCTGCTTGGTGGATGGCAGCATCTTGTGGAAATTTTCAAATTGGAAGTTATATTCAAAACATCTGGGAATTTATATTACCGCACAAAGACTATGAGGAGCAATACAACGGAGCGGTTGAAGCCACGGGGACTCTACTAGGTAGGTAAATCATCAAAAGGTTTATTTTATCATTTATAATTAACGCATGAATATAAATAAATTAATTGGAGCACAGTCAGGTGTTTGAGATTAAAGACTCATCTCTTTGGTCATAGTTTTTATCTTGGGCCTGAGAAATTTGTTCTTATGAAGATCAGACTTGCACCCAAGCCATATATGTTTTTTAAAAGCCTTTTTTTCACGGCGATTACTCTTAAGTCTTTTTTAGTAAGTAAGTAAATTCTTTATTTATAGAGGGTGACATATTTAGCAATTAACTAATCTTCCATATGACCTTTTATATTTTCGTTGTCTATGTTGTCTTATTTATAAATATTAGGGATGGGAACGAGTAGCAATATCGGTACTCGGGTACTCGGATCTTGTTCCGATCGAGTACTCGAAACCTTTCTCTAACGTAAAAGGAAATATCAGCTTCCATTAGTTTTAACGATCGTACCTGTTATGATCATGTGAGACTGCCTGTCATTATCGATCACTCAAGAAGATTCACAACACATTTAAAGGAAAACAAAAATACCTTAATAATATTTAATCATATTTAATGCATTTCGATTATAAACGTTGAAAACATTTAATTAAACAATCATTAATTAGCCCATGTCACAAACTAGAACATCACTGTAAACTGTATACATCGTGAAAATTGTGTATATTCTCCAATGGGATTTAATTTCAGTTTTGCAAACCTGAAATCAACAATCAAATTTGAATATAATTACTCAATCAACAAAACCAAATAAAACGCCGACGAAGCGTCGTGCTTAAAATATTCAGGTGCTAATGTAAATGATTGCAAATTGTCTGTGTTACGACATCAAACAATAACGTCAATTAGGCGCCAATTATTGGATATTTGTGCCACTAAGTGTCATCTTGTTTATTCGAAACCGGATGCGAGGTATTGACAATTAATTGTCAGACTGCGATTTGTAAGATTCCATAAAGACAACTTTTATAAAAATTGGTTGATTTTTTTGGTTTACATTTGTAATCGGGTACTCGAATACTTTATGAACTACTCGGGTACTCGGACGTTAATCGAGTACCCGAGTAATCTATTACTCGTTCCTATCCCTAATAAATATTAACTGTTGATGCCTCGCTGTCTTTTACTTAATTACTAAGATGGCCTTTGTTTCTGAATTATACTTTTCCCGTTTAACAACTTTTTTGACGTACGAAGTGAAAATGATATCTAAAATTTCAGGTGCCCTTTTCGTTTTTCTTGTTGGGTTTCTTCCGTTGCAATTGTCTAAAGTCGGGCGCAGTGAGGTGTTAATGACAGGCGCGTGTGTGACGAAGGCAGTCCTTTTTGCAGTTCTTGCAACTACAACAAACATCTGGGTAGCTTACGTTAGTTACTGCTTGTTTAAAGTGCTATTCCAAGTGGCTGTTACTATAGAAAGGTAAACCAAGTGAATTTTCATATCACATCAATCATCGGCAAAATTTTCATTAAATCTAAAAACTATATACTTCAAACAAAGGATAAAACCTGAAACGAAAATATACTGTGTGGCAAACCGGACAAAAACTGTCAACAGATGTGCTTCCATTTCAAATGAATCTAACGAAATCTTCTGCAAATCCGAAGTGTATTTGTACAAATAATATAACCTTATACTATCTTTAAATTTGCTTTAGCATGTCTTTTTCTTAAATTAGCGTAAAAATATCAAGTAAACCGTATTTTTTCAGACCAGTCCAACAACACGTATGTTTTTCACTCAAAAGTTTATTGATTGCAATTTTGTCTATCAAAAGTGTATTATAAAAGATCGTGAGAATTTAGTCAAGCATGAATATATTGTCAAAAAGGCCAATACAGAAAATCGTATGCTGTTGTATTGTATTTGTTACGTGTGTTGTATTTTACTTTTGTTGCTTTACAGCGCAGAGATAGCTAAAGCGATAGATGGATCGTACTTCGGCTTTGTTTTTGGTTGTAACATGTTTGTTGCATTGGTTGTAGAGACAGTCTTCACTGCAGTTATTGTCGACGAAGCTGGACTCGGGCTTGACGTGCGAAAACAGGTGCTAATTTCAGATTTTAAACACCAAATACGTTACGTGCGACTCGAAATAAAGGGGGTATCAGTTTACATGTATGTTTAACAACATCTTGTAACGATGTCCGAACTCTGTCAAGCAGTTTCTGCAAAAATACATGCCTCAGATAAGCTATAATCAATATCATCCTCGCCAGGATACTTTGTACTTGATACTGAAATACGTTTTATTTATCAAAACGCTAACTGGCATTACTATCAACATAATTTAGATACGTTAGTCAATTGAAATTGACACACTCCACAAAAAATAATTTATTAAAATCGAAACCCAAGGGGTTACCGCCTTGAAATGATCGGCGACAAAACCAGGTTCAAATATGCACTAATTGAACAGATAGATATTGTGGACTACTAGATGGGTGTTCAGTTGAACACTTGTGTCGCCCTCTGGTGCTATGTCGGAATAAAAATGCAAGTACAAAAAGGAGCATAACTCCATCAAAGAATTTGGCATCATCATGAGCGTGATGTCATAAGCAATATAATTTGAAAGTTTGATGTAAAAATATTAAGAATTGACAAAGTTATAGCCAACGTTAAGTTTTCGTGTAAAAATCCAAGTACAAAAAGGGGCATTACTCCATCAAATGTGACATTGACCTTGAGAATTTGGCATCATCTCGAGCGTGTTGTTATATGCAATTTAATTTGACAGTTTGATGAAAAAATATTAAGAAATGACAAAATTATAGCCAACGTTAAGATTTCGTGTAAAAAACCAAGTACAAAAAGGGGCATAACTCCGTCAAATGTGACCTTGTCCTTGAGAATTTGGCATCATCTCGAGCGTGTTGTCATTAGCAATATAATTTGAAAATTTGATAAAGAAATATTAAGAAATGGCAAAGTTATAGCCAACGTTAAGTTTTAGTGACGGACCGACGGACGGACGGACGGACAAAGCGGTCCCTATGTAAAAAAAGTGAAATATGCATATCAGGAATCGCTACATTCAGAAAAAACAGCCTCCCCACATAGTCAAGAAGAAGAGAGGGGGAGAGAGCATGGTTAATAAAATGATCAGTTTCAAAAAAGACACCACTAACAATAAACAAAAATGAGAACCCGAGGGGTTACCGCCTTGAAACGGTCAGTGGCAAATCAAATTGCCTCTGGGGGTTTGCACCAACCTCACACTTGCCCCAACAGGTTCTCATATCACAAAACAAGGACAAGTTGTAAAGCCATTTCTTCAAAAGGGAGACACAAAAATGCCAAAAAACACATGTATTCAATAAATTTATTTTACTGGCTTGTTATGTTGAAAGAAAATTAATAATCCAATAGATATACAATCGAATGTATGGTACTTCAGAATACCAAGTGTTCCAACGCTGTCTCTTTGTTGTTTTTTTCTCGCTTGCATTTTCCTGCCAAAACCAAAACCTCAAGAAAAGGTATCATTTTAATTCCAGAGAGGCGCGAGTCCGCTTTTACCGCTTTTTTCATGTCGACATCGAGACAATAAACAGTTATATATTCTACGACAAGAAATGGAGCCCGAATACTGTTTTTTATTGTTTAAACCAAAATATCGATTATTTATTGAAGAAATACATGCATTACCAACAATGACTTTTATTAATTAACAACGACAATGTCGACCTGGAAATATTGGGAAAAGTGAATGTTCGCCTTTCGCACTTCTCTGTAGCTTGCTAGATATGTTAGCGTAATGCATTTAAATGAAGCTACAAATAAAAGCAACAATTCGATGTATTCTGTAGGCAAAATTAAAGTGATACGAGTTATTTACCTGTAATGTGTGGTTTCTGATTAACATTATGGTATTATATCTGGCATAGTTTGTTTTGTAAACTGCAACAACCAGTTAGAAAACAAGTAAAACAAATAGTTTGAGAATCTTAGAGCATACTACCCAAACTGTTTGCGCTGTACCTGCATAACAAAACGCAATTCTCCTTTAAATCGATCAAACCGTCTATTATGCTCTCAAAACAAAATCGGGACTTCTGTTGAAGAGAAAATTAAGTTAAGTAAGTTTTACATCAGTATGAATCTTATAGAATAGGAAAAATATTTAAAATGGGTCTTTACAGTAGAAAAGCATACTAAGCCGGGATATTATAACAAGTTTAAAATATCATGCTTATTAGGAAGAAAAGCCTGTATGAGTAACGTTTCAGAGAAAGTTCTGACATTTGTACATTGTACCTTATCAGTTTTAATTACCTCCAATATTAATCACTATGTACAACCATACATAATCATTTTCTTGGGAATACGAATAGTATGAACTGTCTGTCTCTTGCATGACTGGCGATGCGCTTCCGTCGTATTTAATGATATTTGGATTATCTACTCATTTAATGTAGTGCTATGTGGCGGTTGTAAAAAGTCTCCCCGTATTTCAATCCACTTTAGTTATGACTTTCAATTACCTGCCTAGATGGTAATATGCTTATGTCAAAACATGCATAATGTCAATCATTGTGGATGACGGGATACATGCATACTTGAACTTTTTGGGAGAATCGGATGGTATGTACTGTGTCTGTCTCTTTAATGGCTGGTAGGCGCTGCCGCTGTACTTGTATGACCATTGGATTATATAAACGTTTATTAATTTCAATTTTATTCTGTTTTTTTTTCAGTTTTTGGCTTATAGCGGCTACTCGGGAATGTTGTCGGGGATATTCCTAGTTATCACCATAGTAACTGTTTGCAAGAAAAGTGACCAACCAAGCGAAGACATTGTTAACAGATTATGATTGAATGATTATGGCAATGTATAATTGCGACATAACATTTTATGAATAATTGTGTCATACATTTCTAACTATTTAATAAGATGCTTGTTGTTTTTGTTGATATCATTTCGGTCAAAAGCTATGCATGTTAGTCATTTATCTTTCATTTCGACAATATGTAAACGTTTATTCTTTATCTGATATTATTATTAAATCATATTGGTTTGACGTTTCTCATTGGATTAAACGTGATCACATGTTATGCGATAAATTTCGATATTGACTCGTAGGCGGAGTCTAAATCAAATATTGACCTGAGCGAAAAATTTCACGCGCGAATCGGCTTAGGTACGAAATACGTCACAGCGCTGTTACGTCACAATGAATACAACCGTTGTAAACAAATGGCTTCGACTGTTGGAGACAGAAAAGTAAAACTGCTGCTAAAAGCACTGGTGGAAGACATAACTGGCTTAATTTATGATATCTGGGTGTTGCAATGTGTAATTATATCAGGCAATGCTTCATGGTAAAGTTATGTCGCCAGTTGCAGCAACGAAACGGACAAAACATACTGTATCGGGTACAAAGGTATGTGACAATTTTGGAAATTATTTTAAAATTAAGATTTAATAATAAAGCAATTGTTGCATTTCAGTGTCGGTCAATATGGTGATTTATCGACCTGACGAAGCAATATCGACCTCGGGCTACGCCCTCGGTCAATATTGCTTCATCAGGTCGATAAATCACCATATCGACCTCAATGAAATGCAATAATTGGATAATATTCATTCCCTTTCTGATTCAAAAAATCCGCGGATCTGGAAAAAAGTATTTTAACCAGGGCGTTTTCCAGTCGTTAATCTTGTTGCATGATTGTACGATATTTCCTGCAGCGTTTATGCTAGGTGCCCTTACTTTATAATAATTGAAGCATTTCAAGAGACATTGTTTACGATTAAGTATAATTCATCTAACGAATCATAAATACCGTTGTTGTTTGGTGTAACACATATACAGAAAAAGATGCGTATGTAGTGATAAGAATCTGTTTAAATCGACAAAAACAAGTATACTAGCCTAGGTTTCCGCTCTTCATCCTATACTTTTGCTCCGCATCCAGCTCTTTTACTATTTAACTTCTTGAAAAATGAGCATAATTCGTTGGTTGAGGTTTCACTACTCAAAATGCATCGTTCACTAGCAACCGGTATTTGATTTATACAGAAATACTTCCTGAAGAAAACATTGAACACCATGAAGTCGAAAAGAAAGTTTGTTGAAAGATTTTAACACTGTTCGCCGGAAAAAAGTTCTAGCCGGAACAGTGCATTTTTCAAAATATGAAACTGTGTTATCATTGAAGCCCCAGCATTTTTAAACGGCACTTCATTCAACAATCTTTGAAATGATCCCGTTTTCTTTGTTATACAGAGAAATAAAAATTGCTCATGTTCACTTTTGCATCCAAACAGTGCGTTCGTGCTAGTCCAGAAGTATTATGGATGTGGGGCGAATGTTTACCGCGCGTGAAAAAGAGTGAAAAAAAACCCCAACAATATTAAATTCATTTTCTCAGCCACAACTTGCAATTATTTTTACGTTATTCATTTTTCATTTCATGCACACATGCAACTGCAAAATCCATAATGACTACTTCGTTACACAAAAGCAAGAGTCTTGGCAATTACTCATGAACATAAATGATTTCACATTTCATGTTAGTGGTGACTGCGTTTTAGTCATTTTCAATGAAATTAATACAAAAATCCATGGTCACAGCCATATGCACTCCATCCTTTGGGATGAATCGAAATTGTACTGTAAACTTTTGTAAATATTGAGCTTTAACCCGGGGATAGGCGGGCGTGGGCGGTAATTTGCATTTTTATTACTGCTTGTGAACATGCTTAATCAAACCGAGCCTCCTATATTCTTATTTGTCGTGTTTGGTGGCTAACAAAATTCCATTTCCGTCTAGATCAAGCAAAATCCCACATCTAGTAACAAACATATGATTTTCCAAATCAACTTTCGGAACTTAAAACTGAACACGATATTTTGTTTTTGTCTGTTATTGTTTTTGTTGTGTAATGAGGAAAGAAATGTTATAATATTATGATACATTTGCGAACAAATTAATGTTGACATAATTTACATGTGGCATTATGACGGAAGATATGCACCATACAGTAAATAAAAAAATCGAATCGTAAACATTTATTACAAAAAAGGTCAAAGCTAAAATGGTTTAAGCGCAGTCATTTTTAAACCGCATCATCTGTGTAAGTTTGAGAGATATCCGCTTTAAAGGGAAATAGTCTATGGTTACACAAACGGTTTTAACAAAACTCAAAAAAGGATAATAAAAAGTAAAACAAGATATCCACAGATGTCGAAAGCTAATTTTAAACCGAAAAAAGTAAAAAATACGGCCTTGTCAAAAATTATGTGTAAAATGAAGAGTGATACGAAAATGAACTTTAAAAATATTCGCAAGAAAACTAATGTGACTTTAGTTACCTATTTCGTAGGTGCGCATTAAGTTAAGGCCATTCCTCGGCCAGTCTTTAGTTCTTCTACAACAAATACAATATCTAAGCCCGTAAAATTTTGCCAAGAGCGAGTCAACATAGGTGGTCAATGCCCCACCCCATTACGTTTTAAAGACGGCCTTCATTAAGAAACCATATATGGTTAAAACACATCAATGAACATGAAACGTGGCCATGCCACAAAACCTGGTCTGAAGGTTATAAAGCTGAAAACCAGTCTCAAATCTCAAGGATCTGATTGGTCGCCATTTCAGCCAATCAGATGCTTGAGATTTGAGACTGGTTTCCATGCTCAGTTTTATAACCTTGGGGCCTGGTTTTCAACGCTTGTACTAGATATCTAAAAAAGACAGCAGTTGTACGGTAGTGATTGAAGAAAATCATTAGATATAGGGGACATCAAGCACGAATGCAGATGTAAGGCAACAAAGCATTTGCAATCTTCACTACATGCCTTGCTAAGTACGTTAAACAGGGAGAAGTTAACCAGGATGATAATAACTGGCATGAATGTGTTGTAGATAATGCGACGGTTGTGATACGAAGAATAAGGTACAAATGATTTTGGCTGGTTTTCAGTTCATGCTGGAGTTTCACAGCGAACCTTTACTGTCTCTCATCTTCTTGCTCGTCTCTTCCAAAATCAGTGACCATATCCTTGAATTCTAGCAATTTTAATTTCTTACGTATTTTGTTGATGGTGCTGTTCGCTGTCTCTTTGTCTGATGTGGACACTCACGCCCACCATACTCCAACCGTATAATCAGGTTTTTCTTTGAAAAACCTGGTTTACGAAATTGGGAATGCAAGTGGGTCGAGCTTCCAGTCCGTTCTTAGCCATTCGCCCAGTAGATTTGTTTGTTCATTTTTGCGGCTGTAAAATGTCAGTAAGTACCATTCGTTTATCTGTTAATAGTACTTTGAACATTAATATGTTGTGTCATTTTGCACATTGGCGAGTTGATGGGCGAGTTGGAACTTATTCACCAGGACAACTCATACTTGTTGGTTAATATGTGAACCTGGGGCAAGTGTGAGGATGATACACATTCTGGTTTAACCCAACCAAGTGACAAATCGTTTTGCCTTTGGCCGACCCAATGAGTAACCCCTTCATGTTTTTGTTTTGGTAATTGTTTGTCGTGCCCTATTTCAAATTGATCATTTGAATTTTTTGTTAACACATGTTCTTTTTTCTTTACTTTTTGGCCGCCTGGGGAGGGTGTGCTTTCTGGGCGTTGTATTCATATTTAATTAGCTTTCCTAATTAAAGATGTTGTTTTTTAAAACCTAGAAAGTTATTTTCTGTCAGTTCACGGCCTTGTCTGAGCGTCAACCTGAGCTAAAGGCTAGTTTAATCGAGTTTTGTCCAGCATATCCGCCGTCTGCCGTCTACTTAGGTCTGTAAACACGATGCCGGCGAATCTTTGGATCTGATTGTCTTATTGAGATAGATCGAGACTCGATAATACTATGACTTATTATACTGAATAAGTTGATAAACATTCTACAGTGTATACATCCACATAATTTTAAGGCATTGTACACACGTTTTGATTGAAAAGACATTGATGTCAAATAACGCTCAAAACTTAAAGGCGGAATGTAGATTTAACGAAAGGCGGACGATGTTTTCATACGGTACATAATGTCAGAAGTTGAGCATTAATCACCAAGAGATATCTCGCGTTGTTTGTGCCGTTCGGCGGCTGTACATTCAGTTCGTGCTGTAATTGATTACCCCTTGAAAAGCTGCTGAGCACGGTACATATTTTTGTGTTTATATAAAGTTGTGCTAAGGGTAAGGGGCTAACAGTAACCGGGCATTTCTACTACCAAACCAAACCTTCAATATTTTCATATATTTGTGTTCGCTGGCTTTCAGAGTTCCTTTATCACCAATTTCATTTCAAAAGAATGAGGAATATGTACCTTTTAGTTTATATTATAATATTTTAACATTTTGCTATATTGCACATCTAGAAAAATTCGAGATTTTAACTGCGCGGCGAAATGAAACAAAACGATGAGTACACTTGTGTTCAAAAACTTCCACAAAAAAAACGCCAAATAGTTGTGCATAACATAAACAAGAAACATCTGTCTACTAGTAGTTGAATCATGAACCGTTATGACTGAATTGATTTAATTGAGCGGTTTTATAAGTTCGTATGTAATGTTTGTCTTGAGTGCAATGCAATGAGTAGGCACTGATCCGACATAGCTTAAAGTCGTTTACCGTAAACATTGTATTTATTAGTTCATAGCATTAAAGCAATATTTTTGTTTCTCATTTAACCTACAAAAAGGACACGTTTATCGCTAACGGGTCTTCCGGAACAAGGAGACAATGCAATAAAATGGAAAAAATTAGTCGAAGATTGCTTTTCTAGTACAAATAGTGTTTTGCGTAAGTAAATCCAACCAATGGGGGCCTACCGATATCCAGAGTTACCTCCCATTGAGAGTGGCTTCCCTTGCTGATTGGGTAGTTCCGGTTTAGAAGCGGTAATAAAGCGTAGCGTTAAAAGTGTAGATAAAAACTTTCAAAGTGCTTTTGAAGTTAAAATGCATTGTCAAATTAACAATAAAAGTGAAACAGGCATATAAGGAATAACCATCATCTTTGTAAAGTGATTTTAAGTTAATAACTAAATGCATCTTTACCTATTTACGTAACTGCACGTATCCTTAACGAAAATTTATTTATTGGCTGGCATCGAAATTTTAGCTTTTTTTAAACGTTCACTTAAGTATTCATCCAATCACCGTTAAGTCATGCAAACAATGCTTATTAAGAAAAGGGCCTGGTGTTTTATGATCATGTTACGTAATCTAATTAGCAAGACTGGGTTTTACCAGCTGGAGGTGTGATAAAGGCCTTTTGAAGTTTAGTTGTGGATTTGTAAGAGGTCGAAAACGTTGCTTGTTGGGGGTAAAAGTGTTGTTGTAGGAAAGTGACTTGAGATTAAATATTCTAATTAATTGTCACACTGTTGTTTGAGACCCGAGACATTCATTATTTGATATTTGCAACTCAAAGCGCTCCGATCTGAATTCAATAAAATAGCATTCGGGAAAGTTTTACCCAAACATATATAAACTTTATTAAATTATTTAAAATTGATGGTAAAACTAAATGAAATAAAAAAAATGAAATAAAGAGAAAAACGTGAAAACATTACGAAACCAGGTTTGAATATATTCTAAATTGTATAAGAATAAGAAAGAAACTTTTGGAGAAAAAATAGCAGTATATTGAAAAATACGTTCATACGAACATGGCACAAATCTATGAACCAAATGGTGTGAATTTAATTTGTAGGAAAAGGTTCAGTTATTAAAATAATCTTAGACTATTTAATTCCTGGCCAAACATTTTGCATGGACATGAAAGGACATGTATAAAAGTGAACGGGCGTTTCACTGGCGGAAGTCAAACTTTATTTTACATCATGGGTTATAAATTGTACTAGTCTACCTTTTTTTCGTTAACGGTTTCTTACTTTTCTTTTCCTCAAATCTGCCATTTTTGAGCATAAGAAATGCGTATTTTTACTCTTTATTACCGAAGGGGTCGAACATAACGATGGTAAACACATACCTCGCAACGTATAAAAATGGGTAAAAGAGAAAATTTAAATATTATGCGCTGCACTATAAAACTATCTATTTTTTCCATTCAATGATAGTAATCAAACAATTTTATGCATTATGCTGATCTCTGACCAACGAGACCCTATTAAAACGTATTTGAAAGGACCACGGATGACTACTGCATGTCTGTTTTAATGTCAATCTCAGACCGGAACTACCCAGCGTATCAAGTAAGTGGTCACCGCGAGAGCTGGCCGAAATGTTCTGCACATATGTTAAGCACAATGCAGCACACCATTCCACGAATTCTGAGCGATTGATAGTAAGTTTCCGTGTAATTTTTGAGCATCCATGCCAAAAATTCCATCGAACAAATGAAGAGTGAAATCATGACCAGCTACGGCAGTGAACAAGCAACTGGATATGCATGAGTAGTTTAGTTACGCCTGAAAGATTTCGTAGTTGTGTGGCATAAAAAGTAGCGCATTTTAAGAAAATACAAATATTTCGAGAAGGAATGCGAACTTTGAAAGATAATGCTACAAATAAAAACAAGAAAACAATTTAATGTTGTTGTTCGAACAACTTTGAAAGGATATTAAAAGAACGATTAAAAACAAATCAGTCACGTGACAAGCGGCAGAAAGCGTGGGTTGCCATTTCGGTTAGGTTGAAGCAGTTGTGGATCGAGATTTTGCTCGGCTATCAAGGACCGGGCCGGATCCCAGTGTTCTCCCCAGACAACCGTTAACAAGATTTGATCTATTTCCAACAAGTGTTAAATTCGCCGACATCCGTTTATTCAAAATCGACATGTCATAATTTTCTGTTTCTTGCATTGTAAACACAGGTCGCTTTTCAATACACACCTCATTCAAGGTTAAGCAATGGGCGATTTGACCAATCACAATCGATAACTCCGCCTCTCCACGTGGTGAATTTGCAAGTCTGTCGGTGTCGTTTGATCGTATTTTGGCTCTGCCGACTGTTGATATTCTCAATTAATAGCGGAACCCGGTGTGTTGGACATAATGTTCAATGATTTTAATGAGATGCGATCATGAGTAATAATTTGGTTATTCTTAGTTCTGTGATTAGAAAACAAACACTTCGAATATTGTGCGATAATGAATTTGTTTTAAACAAATCTATTGACAAGTTGCAGTTAGAACTTAAATTGCAAAAGAAATACATTCTGTGGCATTTTACTGCGCTATCATCGTAACGATCAGTTCATTTTCGTCGGACACATTTTCAAGTATGCATGCGCGAAAGAACGACGACTCGTCAATTCTATCTTATTTCAAGAGAAACCGGCCTTGTGAGGCTGATGCCAACTCCATCGGGCATTCTGAACTTCAAAATTCTAGAAATGAGATCGAGATCATTCCGGATAGCCCTTCAAGAGCGATTCTGACGACGCCAAGTACCCCTTCACGTCGTGAAATTACTATCCCAAGCGGAAGAAAGTCTACTCCTGGTTGCAAGAAGTTGGAAATGGTTTTTTTAATTTATAATAATATTTACTTAGCCTTGTGACTTGCATTAAATAAATAAAATAACTCAATTTCATGCTTCTATATATAAAAAGGGAAATATGCATATCAGGAATCGCCACACTCATAAAACACAGCCTCCCCCTGCAGCAAAAAGAAGAGAGGAAAATAAATGATTTGATTGTTGATTGTTTAACAAAAAAGAGGAACCGTGTGGGTTAGCGCCTTGGAACAGTCAGTGACAAAATAATTTGCTACTAGGGGTTTAAACCAGGTTCTAGGGGTGCACTACATAATTTATTATACCTGTTTGTGTTAACTGAATACCTATTATGATATTATTTTTATATATGTGAAGCTGTCTATATGTTTACTGGTATCGTAAATTAATTTTATTTCAGATTGTGAGTGGGGTTTTTCCACCTTATCAAGAGTGAAGACAAAGCTTAGAAGCAGGCTTAACAATTCAACATTAAATTCATTGGAAGGTCCTGATGTAATGAAGTTTGATTATAATAAGGCAGTCAGCACTTGGGCCCAAGAAAAAAAGAGGCTTCTGAAAGTTTAATCCTAATTCTGTCAGTTGTAATGAAACACTGAGTTTGATATGTGTGAGATATCTTGGACAATGAAGGTGAAAAACTAACTTCACAGAGTTTATAGTTGACATTGTAACTTGATGAGATCAGATCAGTTTATGTTATAAAAACACATGTTGACATACTGTTTACACATTGTTTCAAATTATTTATGTTTTTTAACTTTGTACCTTTCTTGGCTCTAAAGAGATAAAAAACATCTATGTACTATACACAGTTTTTGCAGTAAACTATGGTACAAATAAAGTCCAGCGACAACCCTTCCAAAAATCCTGGGGAGACCGTTAGTAAGTTGGCGAATGTTTTTGTTAATGCATTGTTGCGATCGACGTAAGAATTAAAATTGTAACTGTTTCAGTCTCTTAAGGTACGCGAGCCTTGTGCATTTCATTGTTGACACTACTCAGTTGTGGCGGAGCCTGATCATCGTTATTCTAGCAAAATTTAACCACTAATCATACACTCCTGCATCAAAAAGACTCCCAACCTAAGATTCAGGTGAAAAAAAAGTGCAAAACCTAATTTCCTTGCATCAAAATACAAGTACCTGCATCTATTGAAATCCCTGAATATACTGAATTATTTGCTAATGTTGATGATATTAACTGTCACAAAGTTTAACGAAAAAATCACACATAGTTTCTAATGTTTAAAGTAATGATATCTGTGCAGGGCAAGTTTGATTCAACCAGCGCGCCAGTCTTTCAACGCTTTCAGCGCTTTGATTTCCGTACGTGGGCCGTAAGAACGCAGAACGCGGTTACGTCATTCACACAAAAGTTGTAAACACAAAATTATGCAAACATGGAAAGAAAAAGACGAGGAAAAATAGAGATTCTTTAAGTTTTAACTTCATTACAAGATAAACAAAGAAAGATAAAAATGTTATACGACCCATCCCGGTAACGGCTTTTAGTGGGAAATACGTCATAAATTTATGCACTTCTGCATAATTAGCGACCGTCGCCTGCCCAGAGTTGCCGAAAATCAGCTCGGAAAGATTCGATGTTTGTTATGTAAACAAGATAAACGATCCGCAAAACATGCTGCAAAACAATAAGATAATACCCTTTTCTTATTGTAAGGTTTATTTTTTGTGTTATTATGCATACAGGTGAAATCTAAAATGTTTAGGTTAATAAGAAAATATGCTGTTTGACAAGTTTATTGGGCCTTTAATATTGCATAACACAGATCTAAGCAGGAAAGTTCAGTAGGTCATTTGACCAGCAACCAGCGCAATGAACTGGAAAATGTATCCTAATACATCTTAATATAGCTGAAGACAGGTAGAACTATTAAAATTTTGACACTTGAAATTTTCACTCTATTAAAATTTTTGTTTCAAATTTTATCACTGAACAACCAGTGAATGAATTGTTCAGGAAAGATTGACTTTGAAGATGGTATAAAATGTGTGCCAAAATCTGGTTGATAACTGTAGAAAATCAAAGGTTAAAAACATAATTTAAAAGAAAAACAAGAAAAAATCGTCGCCACGCGCCGAAAACCAGGTTTTCATTTAATACTTATACGTTTGTAAAGAAAATATCTGATATAACGAAACTGAACTTCTATTTTTAGCAACAGTGAACTTGATCTTGATCACATACTTCTGAGTAGAAATCCCGAGTTGCGTCTTGGTATCAGCTACCCAAAGAAAGTTTGGTGTCAATAGATCACAGCTAACCCAAGTAATAAGGAGAAACCTAAATTTCTATTTTTAGCAAAAATGACATAGACCTTTATCACAGACACCTGGGTATCATTCCTAAGTAGTGTCTTGATATAAGCTACCCACAAACCAAGTTTGGTGTCAATAGGCCAAAGAAAACTCAAGCTGTTGAGCAGAAACTGAATTTCTATTTTTAGCTAGTAACCTTGCGCTTTATCACAGGCGCCTAGGTAGCAATCTCAAACTGCATCTTGATATTAGATACCAACACTAAGTTCGGCGTAAATATACCAAAGCAAACTCAAGTTATTGAGGGAAAACTGAATTTCTATTTTTAGCAACAGTGACCTTGACTTTGATCACAGATACCTGTGGCAATCCCAAGCTGTCTTTTGATATCAGCTACTCATACTAAGTTTGGCATCCAGAGGTAAAAGCAAACTCAAGTTATTGAGGGAAAGCTGAATTTCTATATTTAGCAAGTGACACTGACCTTTATCACAGACACCTGGGTAGCAATCTCAAGCTGCCTGTTGATATAAGCTACCCACAAACCAAGCTAAGCGTCAACAGGCAATTTGGCATCAACAGATAACATTCACAAAATACTTAACAAAAAATCTAAGTCAAAAAGGGGCAGAACTTTTGCAACACAGTCAGGGGTTATGAAACTTGACCTGATAATTGGTACTGTGATGTCAAACAATTATGTAAAGTTTCAAAGCTATACCTTGAATGGTAACTGAGAAAAACACAACTTTCACAAAAAACTTAACAAAATTTCTAAGTGAAAAAGGGGCATAACTTTGTCAAAATAAGTCAGGGATTATGAAACTTGTCCTCATAATTGGTATTGAGATGTCAGATAACTATGTTAAGTTTCAAAGTTGTACCTTAAACGGTTACTGAGAAAAACACAACTTTCACAAAAAACTTAACAAAATTTCTAAGTGAAAAAGGGGCATAACTTTGTCAAAATATAGTCAGGGATTATGAAACTTGTCCTGATAATTGGTTTTGAGATGTCAGATAACTATGTTAAGTTTCAAAGTTGTACCTTAAATGGTTTCTGAGAAAAACACAAATTTCACAAAAAACTTCACAAAATGTTGACGCCCGCTCGCCCGCCCGCCCGGCCAACGACATACCCCAATCTAATAACCAGGATTTTTCTAAAGACTAGAAATGTGTCCATAAGACACGGATGCCCCCGCTATGCATGTTTGTCATTGTGAACATTTATGCAAAGTTATTTGAAAATCCAATAAGTAATAACAAACTCACAGCCCAGACAAGAAAATTCTGGTTTTAGTAATAGTGACCTTGACCTTGGACCTACAGGCACGGGAATTGTACACAACACAACGCCTTGTCATAGTGAACATTTGTGCCAAATTATTTTGAAATCACTTTGTTAATAACGAAGTTATAGCCAGTACAAGAAATTTCTATTTTTTGTAACAGTGACCTTGACCTTTGACCTACAGGCATGGGTATTGTACACAACACATTATCTTGATATAATGAACATTTATACCAAGTTATTTTAAAATCTAACAAGAAATAACAAAGTAACAGAGCAGACAAGATTTTTCCAACAAAATTCTATTTTTAGTAACAGTGACCTTGACCTTGGACCTTAAGGCATGGGTGTTGTACTCGACACACCGCCTTGTCATGGTGAACATTTGTGCCAAGTTATTTTGAAATCCCTCCATTCATAAGGAAGTTACAGCCCGGAAAAGAAAATTCTATTTTAAGTAACAGTGACCTTGACCTTGGACCTACAGGCATGGGTATTGTACGCGACACACCGTCTTGATATGGTGAACATTCATACCAAGTTATTTTAAAATCCAATAAGAAATAACAAAGTTACAGAGCGGACACGATTTTTCCAACAAAATTCTATTTTTAGTAACAGTGACCTTGACCTTGGACCTACAGGCATGGGTGTTGTACGCGACACACCGCCTTGTCATGGTGACCATTTGTGCCAAGTTATTTTGAAATCCCTCCATTCATAAGGAAGTTACAGCCGGGACAAGAAAATTCTATTTTTAGTAACAGTGACCTTGACCTTGGACCTACAGGCATAGGTATTGTACGCGACACACCGTCTTGATATGGTGATCATTCATACCAAGTTATTTTAAAATCCAATAAGAAATAACAAAGTTACAGAGCGGACACGATTTTCGAACATACGAGTACACACTGACACACACACCCACCCACACACAGCCAGGGTGAACACTTTATACCCTTCCGCCATTACATGGCGAGGGCATAAAAACATGCTTTAAAAACCAGGGCGGGGCCCCTGGGCAATTCAAGAACATGATTTTAATAATTTGAGTAGAGATCATCAATATCAATATTCACACCAAATTTGATGACAATCTGATAAAAAATGTTACCTCTATTGCATTAACAAAATTGATGCTTTTATCTGACCTAGTGATCTAGTTTTTTACTTAAGATGACCCAGTTTCGAAAGGGATCGCCACACCACCAAGACAAACATTCTGGCCAAGTTTGATGAAAATCGGTTAAAAACTGTGGCCTCTATCGCATTAACAAACAAAATGTTGACGGACGACGGTCGACGACATCTGGTCCCCCTCTAATCACAATAGCTCACTCACAGCCTTTGGCTCTGGTGAGCTAAAATACGAATGGGATATAACAAGATTTGAGAAGTGCTGGAGGTGGACGTTGCCACTAATATAATCAAATATCATGAATCCAGAACGCATATCACCATCTTTTTGTTTCTGTATATAATGAATATCGGAGACAAATAAAAAAAGTTGAAACTTCTCTGGATATGAAGAAGTTGAAAGTTAAAATAGTTGTTTTTTTCAAATTAGGCGAAGATCGACTCGGGAATTCCGACAAAGTATGTTGGACAGATGGATAAGGCAATCACTAGATATGTACCTGATCCTTTTGGATCGGGGTATTAACTGGTGCTAAAATAATAAGCGAGTGTTATATAACTTGGTGAAAGAGATATATACCGGTATCTGTGTGTCAGAATGATTAATCAAAATTACTCTTAATAGTGTTTCACACTCTATTTTCAACGTTTCGGCATTAAGCCTTTTTCAAGACTATATTACAGATAATTTCTACATCTTTATTATTGTTTTAAAACACAGTCATGAAATAGTAAACATATTTACGTCAATAATAATAATAATAATAATAATAATAATAATAATAATACACTAAACAAAACAAAATAAGGGTCGGTAATGTAGTTTAGGATATTTTGAAAATAAATTTATATTCAAATTTAAATGTTATCACCTCGTCTTGTTGTACCCTTGCACTTTCGCTACCGAATCTCGATACCCATGAAAACATCGAAAAACCCGTGCAAAACGTTTCTAACGACATGTACCCTCAAAATTTGAATACAAATTGAAGACACCATATCCGAGTGGATCAATTATTGCTGAATATTGCTTCAATTTTAGCACAAAGGTTTGTTTGTAAGCTTACACTTCATTGATTTTTGAAATTGACATGCCGCGGAGACACATGACTGCAGATGAGGCTGCGCAAGCCCTCGGACGTTTGCTAGCTGGTCAGTCAGCGACAAGTTGCACAGGCCATGAACGTTAGTCAAAGCGTCATTCAACGGTTATGGGCAAAGTACCTGGAAACTGGGTCTGTTTCTAGACGGCCCGGAAGTGGTCGTTTGAGGGCAACGTCTGCCCAAAACGACCGTGCAATGGTTTTAATGGCAAAGCGGAGGAGGTTTGATTCTGCTGTTACGTTGAATCGGGATTTTGCCAGGGTGACTAATGTGACTGTTTCGGTGCAGACGTACAGAAACAGACTCCATGAAGCTAATTTACACGCTCGGAGGCCAGCTGTACGTGTGCCACTCACCCCACGACATCGAGTAAACCGGTTGGCATTTGCACGGGATCACCAGAATTTGAGGCTACGTCAATTTAGACACATTTTATTCACTGATGAATCAAAGTTTTGTTTGGACTTCCATGATGGTCGGCGACGTGTTTGGAGACAACGTAATGAGCGTTTTAAAGACTGTTGTATAGTCGAACACGACCAGTGGGGAAGTGGGTCAGTTATGGTTTGGGCTGGCATCTCTTACGATGGACGTACGGACCTACACGTGTTTATGAACTCTGTTACCGCTCAGCGTTATAGGGATGAGATACTCGAACAATATGTTGTTCCTTACGCTGGCGCTGTAGGTCAGGAATTCATCCTGATGGACGATAATGCAACTGCACACCGCGCCAGGATCGTAAATGCTTTTCTCGATGAACAAGGGATCGAGCGAATGCATTGGCCAGCACGGTCTCCGGACCTAAATCCCTTGGAACACGCCTGGGACATTCTACAGAGGCGAATTAAATCCCGAAATCCACAACCATCAACAAGGATTGAGCTCGCAATCGTTCTTGTTGAGGAATGGGCACTTATTCCACTTGCTGACATCCGAACACTTATCAGAAGCTTTCCGAAACGTATTCAGGAGGTGGTCACGGCTAGGGGAGGACACACTCACTATTGAGACAATTTGTACCACAAAGAACTCACAATTTTAAAACTTTGTACCCCACCCATCACCTTATTTCAGTGAACATTTTGTCGGAATGAACGAAAACTTTAAATCTAACTTATGGATTAAATTGAAAATCTTGGTTTTTGCTCTGATATGTCTCAGTTGATATTGAATGTTCTAATGCATATACTTTACAATATGTAAAATAATTTCTTCATATTAAATGATTGTACGTTTAACTTGTTTGACCCCTATTTTGTTTTGTTTAGTGTAATAATACCGTCGAGTAACCTCAAATCGTGATACCGTTGAAATCGTGATACCTGATATATTTATATCTAGCTCGCGCTTGTTTTTGTTTTATGACGTAAAAACACGGAAGTCAACTTCAGAAACGTCAAGTGACCGTCTGCAACAAAAAATGCTTCGTGTAGTTCTTGGAGGCGTAAGAAAACTGTTTTACTTCCTAAACTACTATAAAATAGTATGAAAATGTTAATGCAATAAAGTAGCATACCTATTCCATTCAATTTTAATGAATATATCGATGTTTTCCCCAAATTGCACAATGCAGCCGATTGTTTACAAATGTGACAGCTAGGTCACGGTCAGTAAAGACTGGTTTAAATTGCTGACTTGTTATTATCGAAATGGAAGGTAATGGTACCTCCTTATATGTGCGACTAATGTAAGAGACGTCAAGAAGTGTCGTTATTCAATATAACGTTCTCAGTTAATCAATTGACGTTTGCTTGGTGTACTTGTAAATCGCATGCAAAAATTTTTTTATATAGCTTTATGGAAGCCCACCTCCTGCAAAAAGAAAATACAGGCAGTACTCGCCTACAACCCTGAACAAGGCTTATGAGAGCGTTATTGAGGGAAGTCTCTCTGTGCGGAAGGCATCGAAAGTATACAATGTGCCGATGCAGACCGTGAGGGATCATGTGTTGGGACACGTGGACCCCGAAACTACCAGGTTAATGAAAATAAATTCATTAAATTTAAAGATTTTGATTGGATTTGTTGATTTATAACTCAGTTCATATAAATTGGTGAGTGTTCACTCTCCTATTTTATATTATTTACAGGTCCGGACCAGGGCCCCTGCGGACGCAGCTAGAGGAGGCTAGGCTCGTAGAGCACATTTCTTATATGGCAAAGGTTGGGTACCCTTACACGAGGGCAGAGGTGATTAATATAGCCTCAGAATTTGCTTCCTGCCTAGGTAGAAGAGACAGGGATAATAAACCCTTGTCCTACAAGAGGTTTTATGCCTTCTTATATCGGTGGCCTGAACTTAAAGTTCAGCGACCCAAGACGGTTTCTGAGTTAAAAGCCAGGGCAACATCACAGGAAAGTATAAATAACTATTTCTCGGAACTAGACAGGGTCCTAGCCAAGCACAATCTGAAGGAAAGTCCCGAGTTAATCTACAATGTTGATGAAAAGGGAATTCAGCAAACGTTTAAGCCTTCCTATGTTGTTGGTCCGGCTGACACAACGACGTGTGTGGTGACATCTGAGAAGTCCAACACGACAACCATACTTGGATGTGGAAATGCCCTGGGACAGCAGACACCGCCAAATTTTGTATTTAAAGGTAAGCATTAAGCATATTTTTCGCACATTTATCTTTGATGTCACATTGCCAATGTAAATTGATTAAAAATATATATTTTAGGAGCCAGAATGAGAACAGAGTTGTTGAAGGGAGCATCGCCAAGGGCACAGGGTACGGTTTCCAGCAGCGGATGGTCGAATGGAGAAGTGTTCCAGAACTATCTGGAAACACATTTCATAAATTATGCCGATGGCAAAGCATTACTTCTTCTCTATGATGGGCATTGCTCACATATATCACCCAGTATTATTGACTCGGCCATTGAAAATGACATAATTCTATATGTCTTGCCCCCACATACGTCCCATATTTTACAACCAATGGATGTAGGTTGTTTTGGTCCGTTTTTCAGCTATGAATGTAGTAAATTTCAGAGGGAAACTGGCAAAACAGTCGATAGGTACAGCGTATCTATGATTGCTAGCAAGGCTTATGCCACAGCCCTTTCAGCAAAAAATTTGCAGGCTGCGTTCAAAAAAGCAGGTATATACACATTTTGTCCTGAGTCCGTAGATAATGATCTTATGGAAACAAATCGACTGAGATCAGAACTTCAGTCTTGCCTCACTAAATAGGTCTGTCAGTCTTGTCCTGATAATGTTGAGTCAGGGTCTGATTCAGGTGAAACCATTCCATATGGTGATGAGGTATTGGTAGCTGTTCCCCTTGCAACTGAAAACGTAAGTAATAGTGACCATTCAACCCCAAATGCAGTGGCGATGTAAGCCATGATAATGAAAATACTGAAATCGCCTCATTCTTTAAGAAAAAAAGACCTGTATTTCAACCCCCTTTCAAGACTGAGAGAAAGTCAATTAGCAAAATCATTGCAGGTAAGGCAATTACAGAGTCTGAAACCAGCAAAAAGGTCAAAGAATATTTGACGTCAGTATCTGCTCCAAACAAGTCGAAACCTACCCCTGTTCATAAAAAACTTCCTGCTTTCAGACCCCCTGTCCTTGTAAAGGAGTCTTTTGCCAAAGTTGTCCGCTCCAAATCTAACATATCTGCAGATAAACTGTTATAGTTATAGTTATAATCTACATCTGACCTGCAAAAGTCTGGTGGTCCCATTGATCTTAATACACCACAATACTCAGAAGATGATTTTTCTGATATTTCTGATGTTGAGGGCGATGAAAAACGTTGCATATGCGGGAAATTTTAACCAGATGAGCTCGTCAATTGCCAGAGTGTTGTGTTTGTAAAGTGGGCACAATGTGACATATGTAAGAATTGGACACACTTGATCTACTGTTCGAATGTTAGGGTGATTAGAAGGGGCGATGTTTTAAAAGCCCACATTGTGCATAAAACTGTTGATTTGTCTTTAAAATGTTAATGATACCAATACAGGTGTAATCGAAGGTAAAAGAAAACAAATATAAATCAAATGTTAAAGTGTTTCTGTTATTGCAGTACCATCCATTTCGCTCTAAACAACCATTTCGTAAAGCTCACGAAAACTCCTTTACCATCCTAAATGGAAGGTCTTTCCGGTACATGTATAAAAATGTCAGCCTCCAGTAAGATAGCAACGCAGAATACTTTCAGAATATGTATGGATTGAACGAGGTAAGATGTGATTTTTATTAGATCATTCATTTTGTTAGCGCATACAAATATTGTTAAGGAAATCGAACGTTGTTTCCTTATCGTTACTCGAGGGTAATAATGATAATAATAATAATAATAAAAACAATAATAATAATATTTATAATAATAATAAAACAATCATATTTTTGATATTAATTAAGGCTACCATTACATGATCTAGTGTAATGTAATGGGGAAATTATATTAATAATTTATCGCATCATATTATAGGTTATTTATGTATTCTAAATTTTAAAGTTTAATTCCTTATCTTCTTAAAAGGTTTCAGGATTTTATTTTATTAGGTTTCTTTTAAAAGTTTAAGTGTTAATCATATAGTGTTATAAAATGTACATGTAGGTTAAAACATCGTACAAAGAAGATTCATTCATTTATCAAACTGTCAAGTAAATTTTTATCGTATGTCATTTTCATGCATTGCTAATTACTGTTACGTCAATTTCTTATTATTATTAAATATAACTGCACTTTTATATATATCGAGTGAGCGACGGAAGTACATATTAAAAACTGTCATCATGTCAAAATGATTCTTTCGGGTACTGTACGACCGTCTCGGGGATTTCTAATATAAACCGGGCTAAGGACCGGCAGAATTCAATTCACATTCGGACTCTTTTGGCTAGAAAAATTCTAAATTATCAAATTAATATAAGGGGAAATTATGTCAGTCGGAATATATGCCGATAGTAATTAGACATATCTTATTAACTATGAAAACTGTTTGAAAATTAAAGTAATTATTTGGAAACTGTAAACTTAAGAAATCAGAAAATAAATCTATTTAGAAACTTTAATAAGTGTTCGTTCAATACACTTGGGATTATTTAATTATTACGCTACACTAGCATAAGTGCAAACCCATGTTATAATCTGCTTAAATTTTCGTAGGTTTAGTTGATCATGTTAAAATGGAAAGGTCGTTAAACATGGATCAGTCGACATCCAAGGTTACAAGGCTAATTCAAAGATGAAAACGTGCAATATAAATCTCCAATTTCATAAACTATAAACCGTTCTTTTTTCTCTCCTCTACCCTGATATAGTGACACATCGTTGTTGAGCATAGACTGTAGCTTTCAGAATATATTTACAGCTTAATTATTGTTGCTTTCAAACAATTTCTGACACAAAACTACTGTTTGAAAATACTCATCAATTTTGGTTGTTCAATTAAACTATTAGAGCGGGTGCGGGTTTTTCCGAACATGCTTGTATTACCGACCGGTTTTTTCAATATCATATAATGTTTTCTATGAAATAAAAGTACATTATATGACGTAGTTTTTATGACGTAATATCCTTTTCCAATCGATCCGACATTTTGATCACACCACATTTTGCGCGAAAGAAGAAATATCACCTACATCGCCGATACCATCCTACAGTGAGTACTTTCTTGCGCAGTTTCGAATTCCGCACTAGTGACGTCATAAGGTTGTACTGTTGACTGTATTAAATGTTCTAATTTTAACTCGCTTTTTTTGGAAAACATGTTTATACAGTATAATGGGAAACAACTCAATGTAGCAATGAGATAAATGCAGGACGAGTTATCGGGGTGGTCGGTAATAGAAACAGCACAGTTTATGTGTGTATGAATTACCGAACACCAAAAATAAGTTCATTCAAATATGCATTTTAAAAGAAAAATACTGTATTATCGAACCAATTTCAAACATAAACATTGTTTTAAACTCTTTATTTAGTATAATCAGTGTCTTCATTTTAAAGTTTGTATTAAATAGCACGTTATGCTTAAAAAGTGCACCGAATTTTTAGACTATAAAACTGTGTTATAAAGTAGATCAACATTAATGCGAAAAATAATTATTTATAAATGTTTTACAGCTCGTACACAACATAAATGTACAGCTGTAATCATTTTTTTTTTCATATTAAGGTAATATTTCATTTAATTATATATTGTAGGAATCATGAGTGGCCAAGTAGGTGCAAAACGCCAGAAGTACTCACCCGATGTGCTAGTTCATGCAGCGGAACTTGTTCGTTCAAACTCAATAAGTCTCAATCAAGCTTCAAAAAAGTATGGAATTCCGAAAACAACTCTGCAAAACACCGTCCATGGCAAATATAGTAAACATAAGGTTGGACATAAGACCGTCCTTACTGAAGCGGAAGAGCAACGCATTGCCGAATGGTGTGTGCACATGGCGCGCATAGGATACGGTCGCACGCGACAGGAGCTTCTTCATACTGTGAAAACCATCATAGATGAAGACAAGAGACCAAATCCCTTTCATGATAACAAACCTGGTCGTGCTTGGTTAGATGGTTTTTTCAAGCGTAATCCACAACTAACCGTACGGACAACAATTCAATTAGGCAAGGAGCGGGCAATAATCAACGCCGAAAAGATCAAAATGTGGTTCGGCAACTTCAAAACGTACATTGAAAATGAGGTGAGGGATTCTGACCTACTCAGCGACCCAACGCGTATTTACAACGCAGATGAGACGGGTGTAAGTATGTGTCTCAAGGGAAATCAAGTAATTGGGATGAAGGGGGCACCTGTCGTATACCATTTTGGTAACTCTGATAAAGCTCAAATCACTGTTATGGCTGCATGCAGCGCCGCTGCACACTACATTCCACCCATGCTTGTCTTCCCTGGTCAAAGATTTACCTACAACCCCTTAGAGGGCTTCGAGGAAGCTGTTCTTGGACGCTCGGACAATGGTTGGATGGATTCGACGCTCTTTTGCAGCTGGCTGGAGACGGCTTTCATACCAGCTATCAATGAGCGAAAAGTCAAGAAACCGGTGCTTCTCTTAATCGACGGCCACAAAACGCATGTGACAATGGAGGCTTCTGACATATGTTTGTCAAACGGTATAGAACTATACTGCTTATTGGAGCATGCGTCACACATCATGCAACCTTTAGACCTGAGGTTTTTCGCAGCTCTTAAAAGGAACTGGAAACAGGCTGTTAGAGACTGGCAATTGGAGAATATTGGCAGCTATGTAACCAAAGCAACCTTCGCTGGTGTTTTTAAGCACGCGTGGACTGCCAGTACCAGCATTGATGCTGCGGTTAAGGGCTTTAAAGAAGCCGGGCTCTTTCCACTTGACGAAAACATCGTTACGAGTTCGGTGAAAATTGATCCAAGTAAAACGTTTTCCCCGAAAGAAATCAACGAAGAAGATGATAAGGCCAGCGACGCGAGAGAAGAAAGCGTGGATGAAAATGAAGCTGTGCTGTCAGATATCACAAATGAACAGGTGACAGGGAAACCCGAACCGTCAATAAATGCACCGCCATCCCCGTTTTCAAAACACCTCAGTCTTCCGTTGATTGATAAGTGCACGACGCCGCGTGTTCAGAAAACAACAATTCCAAAAGCAATAACAGGATCAGCTTACCGGAAGCTTTTACAAGAAAGGAAAATCCAGAAAGAAGAACAAGAAAAGGAAAAGGAACAGCGCAAACAGGAGCGTATTGCCAAACGTAAAATGAAAGAAGACGAAAAGTTAAAGAAAAGGGCAGAGAAAGAGGCAAAACGTAAGGAGCAGGCTGAGAAAAGGCGAAGGAAACGAGAACTGCGCGAAAAGCTTTTGCAGTCACTGGAAAACTCTGATGAAGAATCCGATGGGGGTGTTCAAGATGACACCAGTGCGTGCTTTACGTGCGAAAAGCCGTATGACACCGACTTCATGGAATGCAGTAACTGCTTTCGACGTTTTCACATCGAGTGTGCTTGCGATGATTATATGGCTGTTGAGGGTCTTCCATTTGAGTGCAAGTACTGTTAACACTACTATGTGTTAGTATTGTTATCATGCATCTAAAATTGTTCGTTTGAATAATTGAAAGACTTTATGTTGACATGCAATGCAGATACATGTTGTTTTCTCTATTGCGATTTTCACGATGTCAACTTGAATAAATATCGCTTGCTTTAAAGGTCTGAACATGTATTTTTTTAAAAATCACGAGGTGGTCGGTAATACATACACATGTGTTCGGAATTACCAACATTTGTTCGGTAATATAAGCAGTTAGTGAGCTACGTAAAAATACAATATCTACTTTACTATTGGTCTAAGATACGCCAATATTGCACGTAATTATCACTGAAAGCTTATATTCGTCATATAAACTTCAAAAGTCAATAAGTGTGCTTCAATTTCCGAACTGTCATTAATTATTGCTTAAGTGTTCGGTAATACCCGCACCCGCTCTAGATTCTAATTTTTTTTAACATGATTTATCACCAGCTTGAATACAGTTTCTTCAAAAGAGGATACACATAACTTAACAAATATATTTGTATGACATCCACTAGAAATGAAGCACCTTCAGTGCCGTCGTTCTGATTAAAGGTTATGCTAATGACCGACTAGCGTTTTGTTATAGTCTTTCGTTTGTAGTGTAATTCATCGTAATGAGATCATCCGGTTATATATTTTTCTAAAAATAGAATAGGTTCATTATAGCTATTGGTTATTTGCAATTCTGTAACTATTTGATTGGTTGGTAGGTTTTAACAGCCTTTCATTTTGTTACCTTCCAAGTTAATTTCTTCATACATTGTTTTGGGGGTGACTACGATGCGTATTTTGCGGTTTCTTTCATGCTCTAACTTTTGTTACGTTATTGACGACAATAAGCCAGCAGCGAGTTTTGTGATAGGTAGTTGCAGTTCGCTGATTTGGCCGCATAAACCACACAAATAATTGGATATTCAGAATTTTTTTGAATAGAAAATTTTCAGGGGACTTCGAATGGATACAGTCTTTTTACGCAGCTTACACATTATGTTGTTTCTTTTGTGTAGTTATTTCGAAGTAAGATGATGGGCCTTGTTATGTTGATCATTTTGAAATTTCTCCAAAAGTAGTTCTTGCCTCGCTAAAACAATAGTTATAAAGATATTGACCTTGACCTGAGAAGTAGGGCAAACCAAGTCCGAAAACTTAAAACTAACATTCCTTATGCTCGTACTTCCAGTCATTACACAACACAAGTGCAATCCAGTCATTACACAACACAAGTGCAATGCAATTTGCAAAAACACTAGCGGCGTGTGCTTCTTTCTAGTCTTTGAAAAGAAATTATTTTTGAATTCTCAAAATACCCATTACCTAAAGAATAATAAAAATGATGTGAACGTTCAACAAAAATCTGTGTTTACCTGATAAAAGAGTGCATTTCATTTCAAACAGTTACAAAATGTTTAATCGCAAGTCCTGGATTTAGAGAGAACACTACAGTTCTCTGACCTACACATGATCATACTGTACAATCTGGTCATCCCATAAATATATCCTTGGCAAAAGATTAAAAATAATTAGACCAGTGTCAAATCTTCAAGCCCCAATAAACTTACAAAAACGTTGTTTTTTTCATTGTGAAAATTAATAAACCACGTTGACCCTTTTCAAAAGAAAGTATTAATGACCAATGATTTATGTTCTCAAACAATCCCCAATCAATAGACATTTGCGAATGTAAGTGGACGTGGGATTAGACACCGGGATAAGGTAAAATTTATGGGGAAATCTCAAACGTATTTTACATAGACAAATACGTAAGACCAGTTATATTTTCGGGAAACTGTTTTTTACAATCAATAGTTTGTTGTTTCTTTCAAAACACAGTAATAATTTTTTAAGTATCCGGAACAGCATTTAATAAAAGTAAATCACTTATAATATTATTCTAGTTGATCAAACACTATTTCATGGAAATATCAGGAAATGCTGGTCATAAGATTAAACTGATATGCAACAGTTTGTTGTCCCGAACACCGTAATTCTTTATGCAACCTATATAACCGAAGGTCACAGTAATTTGCGTATGTATGTAGTGGTATGACTTATAGCTTTAATAATACTGTTGTTGGTTGTTCAACGGTTGGTAAATTTCGTGGTAAATTGAAGGTCTCATATTTCATATTTACGGAATTCCGTTAGGGTTATCGCCATTTTCTTCTTTGAAGAAAACAATGAATAATTACGAAATCACCAAACTACGATGACTGACGAAAACAAGAAAGTACGATGACGGAAACGCGAAAACACGCGGTACATGTGATAATCCGAAATAATCTCGCGTTTTCGTCATCGTATCTTCGCGTTTTCGTCATCGTACTTTCGTGATTTCGTGTTTTCTTATTTTCGCCTTCCTGTTCTAACAGCACATGCGTATACAGCAATTTTTTGAATACAGTCGCTAAATAACATTTAAAAGGTCAATACTTCTTCATATTTGTTTGTTAATTGTTTGTGACGTAAAGTTAACGCATGCCCGTTAAGCTAGGTCAACAGGTTCATGCATGTATGATAGTTGGTTTGTTGTTAACTGAAAATATAGTTTTAAGCTTTCTCATACAATGATAAACTCATCCAAAAGATTTGGTAAATAGAGTCAGCCATTTTACTCATGCGTGCCTGAAGGCGAAACACGAGGACAAGGAGATACGAAGAAGAAAAAAAGTCAAACTCACCAAAGTACGTTGTCGAAAATGCGAAAATTCGATGACGAAAACGCGAGATAGTTCGCATTATCATCATCATAATGTTTTTGCCTTTTTGTCATCGTACTTTTGCGTTTTCGTCATCGGAACGTTTTTATTTCGTGTTTTCGCGTTTTCGTCACGCAACGTTTTCTCGTTTTCGTCATCGTACTTGCGCGTTTTCCTCAAACGGACCTCACACATTGTTGCTTGAATCATACTACTCATTCGGACATTTGAATTGTTGGCTTGTATTTCTTAGCTTTGTGTTTAGATGAACATAGAATTGTTTGGACATTTTAGATAGATCTAGATATTTTTTAATGTTCCAACTTTACGTATCGTAGGTAAAATAGATAAATTACTAAAATTTAGTTGGACACATTTTTATTGAACCGCATTTTGCCGATAATATAATTATGATTTTCTAGATTTTCTTTTTTTATCGACAAGAGTGCAATGACCCTTAAATGTGTTTAACCAATGTTAACAATCACTCGGAGAAAAGTTATCGGTTTTTTTCAGTACGTGGGCCGTAAGAACGCGGTGACGTCATTCTGCTTAATTAGCGACCGTCGCCTGCCGAGAGTTGCCGAAAATCAGCTCGGAAAGATTCGCTGTTTGTTTTGTAAACAAGATAAACGATCCGGAAAACGTCCAAAACATGCTGTAAATCAATAAGATAATACCCTTTTCTTATTGTAAGGTTTATTTTTTGTGTTATTATGCATACAGGTGAAATCTAAAATGTCTAGGTTAATAAAAAATATGCTGTTTGGCAAGTTTATTGGGGCTTTAAGCATCTTTCTGGCTGAAACAAAGACAAGTTACCAGTTTACCCATTCAGTTTTGAGACTGTTCTTCATTCTCAGTCATATAATCATTGAACCTGATTTCTGTTTTTCTTACCTCTCTTTTTATATATTTCTGGGCTTTATCTTGTCATATTCGGCTCCTGAAAAAAATAAATAAAAATATAAAGCTGCCAATGCCCAAATAAATGCACAAACATGCTAAAGTAGTGTAAACGTTTTAGTCCAACATTATGCAGATAGCAGGGATCCATCGTTTGTCATTAGTGCTTCGATAATAGCAAGTGCTACTTCTTGCACAAAAGATGAAGTTAAGATGTCCTTTATTAGTTCATTAGTTGTCCAATGTGTGATAAGACTATGAAATTTTGAATAAGTATAATTGGTCAATTACAACTCGCACTTATTATGTGATAGTTGATATTAAACATGTTAAGTTTATAAAGTGAGCAAGTGTAACAAGCTATGGGGTTTCTTCACCTATTAAACAATAATAATTTAAAAGTTTAAATGTTAGCTAATTGATTGAATGGAACATACTGGTAATCACTGCGGATATGTTTAAATAACAGTCCGTTAGCACTACCGTGCCTAAACGCTGGTGACGATTTTAAATCTTAACAATTTTATCATGAATATTTAGTTTAGAATTTATTTACTGAAGAAGCATTATGTACTGATTCTTGATGGGCGCTCAAATCTTTAAAACTTCAGTTAATTAGTTTAGAACCTGTGATAACAGAACATTTATCTCTGAAACATTTGTGATTTTTGCAGGTAATATATGGCATTTTGTTGCCGACATTGAACATTATAATTGCATTATATTTTGTATTGCAGCCACGTGCTAGTTTTAAATATATCCTTGGCAAAAGATTAAAAATAATTAGACCAGTGTCAAATCTTAAAGCCCCAATAAACTTGCCAAAACGTTTTTTTTTCATTGTGAAAATAAATTAACCACGTTGACCCTTTTCAAAAGAAAGTATTAATGACCAATGATTTATGTTCTCAAACAATCCCCAATAATTGAGACCCGGTCCGAACAGTATTTTTGTAGCCCACAAAATTATTAACCAATGTTTACAATCACTCGGAGAAAAGTTATCGGTTTTTTTTCGTACGTCGGCCTGCCGAGAGTTGCCGAACATCAGCTCGGAAAGATTCGCTGTTTGTTTTGTAAACAACATAAACGATCCGGAAAACGTCCAAAACATGCTGTAAATCAATAAGATAATACCCTTTTCTTATGGTAAGGTTTATTTTTTGTGTTATTATGCATACAGGTGAAATCTAAAATGTTTAGGTTAATAAAAAATATGCTGTTTGGCAAGTTTATTGGGGCTTTAAGCATCTTTCTGGCGTTTTTCTTACCTCTCTTTTTAACTATATTTTCGGCTTAATCTCGTCCAAGGTGGCTCCTGAAAAAAATAAAGAAAAATATAAAGCTGCCAATGCCCAAATAAATGCACAAACATGCTAAAGTAGTGTAAACGTTTTAGTTACCTCTCTTTTTAACTAAATTTTCGGCTTAATCTCGTCCAAGGTGGCTCCTGAAAAAAATAAAGAAAAATATAAAGCTGCCAATGCCCAAATAAATGCTTAAACAGTTTATTGGGGCTTTAAGCATCTTTCTGGCTGAAACAAAGACAAGTTACCAGTTTACCCATTCAGTTTTGAGACTGTTCTTCATTCTCAGTCATATAATCATTGAACCTGATTTCTGTTTTTCTTACCTCTCTTTTTATATATTTCTGGGCTTTATCTTGTCATATTCGGCTCCTGAAAAAAATAAATAAAAATATAAAGCTGCCAATGCCCAAATAAATGCACAAACATGCTAAAGTAGTGTAAACGTTTTAGTCCAACATTATGCAGATAGCAGGGATCCATCGTTTGTCATTAGTGCTTCGGTAATAGCAAGTGCTCCTTCTTGCACAAAAGATGAAGTTAAGATGTCCTTAATTAGTTCATTAGTTGTCCAATATGTGATAAGACTATGAAATTTTGAATAAGCATAATTGTTCAATTACAGCTCGCACTTATTATGTGATAGTTGATATTAAACATGTTAAGTTTATTAAGTGAGCAAGTGTAACAAGCTATGGGGTTTCTTCACCTATTAAACAATAATAATTTAAAAATTTAAATGTTTGCTTATTGATTGAATGGAACATACTGGTAATCACTGAGAATATGTTTAAATAACAGTCCGTTAGCACTACCGTGCCTAAACGCTGGTGCGATTATAACAGTCCGTTAGCAATACCGTGCCTAAACGCTGGTGCGATAATAACACTACGTAAGCACCGTGCCTAAACGCTGGTGCGATAATACCAGTCCGTAAGCACTACCGTGCCTAAACGCTGGTGCGATAGGTATGACGATTTTAAATCTTAACAATTTTATCATGAATATTTAGTTTAGAATTTATTTACTGAGGAAGCATTATGTACTGATTCTTGATGGGCGCTCAAAACGTTTAAACTTCAGTTAATTAGTTTAGAACCTGCGATAACAGAACATTTATCTCTGAAACATTTGTGATTTTTGCAGGTAATATATGGCATTTTGTTGCCGACTTTGATCATTATAATTGCATTATATTTTGTATTGCAGCCACGTGCTAGTTTTAAATATATCCTTGGCAAAAGATTAAAAATAATTAGACCAGTGTCAAATCTTATAGCCCCAATAAACTTGCCAAAACGTTTTTTTTTTCATTGTGAAAATAAATTAACCACGTTGACCCTTTTCAAAAGAAAGTATTAATGACCAATGATTTATGTTCTCAAACAATCCCCAATAATTGAGACCCGGTCCGAACAGTATTTTTGTAGCCCACAAAATAATTAACCAATGTTTACAATCACTCGGAGAAAAGTTATCGGTTTTTTTTCGTACGTCGGCCTGCCGAGAGTTGCCGAACATCAGCTCGGAAAGATTCGCTGTTTGTTTTGTAAACAACATAAACGATCCGGAAAACGTCCAAAACATGCTGTAAATCAATAAGATAATACCCTTTTCTTATGGTAAGGTTTATTTTTTGTGTTATTATGCATACAGGTGAAATCTAAAATGTTTAGGTTAATAAAAAATATGCTGTTTGGCAAGTTTATTGGGGCTTTAAGCATCTTTCTGGCGTTTTTCTTACCTCTCTTTTTAACTATATTTTCGGCTTAATCTCGTCCAAGGTGGCTCCTGAAAAAAATAAAGAAAAATATAAAGCTGCCAATGCCCAAATAAATGCACAAACATGCTAAAGTAGTGTAAACGTTTTAGTTACCTCTCTTTTTAACTATATTTTCGGCTTAATCTCGTCCAAGGTGGCTCCTGAAAAAAAAATAAAGAAAAATATAAAGCTGCCAATGCCCAAATAAATGCTCAAACAGTTTATTGGGGCTTTAAGCATCTTTCTGGCTGAAACAAAGACAAGTTACCAGTTTACCCATTCAGTTTTGAGACTGTTCTTCATTCTCAGTCATATAATCATTGAACCTGATTTCTGTTTTTCTTACCTCTCTTTTTATATATTTCTGGGCTTTATCTTGTCATATTCGGCTCCTGAAAAAAAATAAATAAAAATATAAAGCTGCCAATGCCCAAATAAATGCACAAACATGCTAAAGTAGTGTAAACGTTTTAGTCCATCATTATGCAGATAGCAGGGATCCATCGTTTGTCATTAGTGCTTCGATAATAGCAAGTGCTCCTTCTTGCACAAAAGATGAAGTTAAGATGTCCTTAATTAGTTCATTAGTTGTCCAAAGTGTGATAAGACTATGAAATTTTGAATAAGCATAATTGTTCAATTACAGCTCGCACTTATTATGTGATAGTTGATATTAAACATGTTAAGTTTATTAAGTGAGCAAGTGTAACAAGCTATGGGGTTTCTTCACCTATTAAACAATAATAATTTAAAAATTTAAATGTTTGCTTATTGATTGAATGGAACATACTGGTAATCACTGAGAATATGTTTAAATAACAGTCCGTTAGCACTACCGTGCCTAAACGCTGGTGCGATTATAACAGTCCGTTAGCAATACCGTGCCTAAACGCTGGTGCGATAATAACACTACGTAAGCACCGTGCCTAAACGCTGGTGCGATAATAACAGTCCGTAAGCACTACCGTGCCTAAACGCTGGTGCGATAGGTATGACGGTTTTAAATCTTAACAATTTTATCATGAATATTTAGTTTAGAATTTATTTACTGAGGAAGCATTATGTACTGATTCTTGGTGGGCGCTCAAAACGTTAAAACTTCAGTTAATTAGTTTAGAACCTGCGATAACAGAACATTTATCTCTGAAACATTTGTGATTTTTGCAGGTAATATATGGCATTTTGTTGCCGACTTTGAACATTATAATTGCATTATATTTTGTATTGCAGCCACGTGCTAGTTTTAAAAAGATCTCCGACTTGCATTATTTAAACATTTTGTTTCGAGATGGCGCACACGAACAGTCTACATAGGTTGCGAGCTAACCGAAGGCCGGACACAATGTTACAAAAATGTTACAAAAACGACTAACGTTCATTACAGTGTAGATTAAGTCGAATGTAGCATCATATTGCAAGTAATTATTAAATAAATCCAACTAAAGTTAACATTATATGTTTAATAACTAGACTGTGTCCTCAGGACACTGATGTCCCCACTGCTGCAACAACAGTTGTAACAAAATTGTTTATGAGGTATAAACAACATGTCGTGATCATGACTAGTAAATGATAAGTAAGTGCCACAAATTTATGACTAACATAAAGAAAGGCGATAACTATGGTGAAAACGGTTGCAAGACCAATTGCTTTACAACAACCTACACATCATGTCTTATCATCTGTGCAAGTTTAATTCAGCCAAATAGGAAATATGGAGTTGATGCCACAAAAGTGTGTAAGTGAAATTAACAAAGGGCAATATCTCTTGTAAAAATAGCCGCAGGAGAAAATCTTTATTAGGATCATTTACACATCCAGCTTGATCATGTGTGCACGTTTGAAGAAATCCATCTAATAGTAGATGAGGAGTTGATGCCACAAGATTTTATTACTGAAATAAACAAAGGGCCATAACTCTGATAAAATTGGCCGTAGGAAAAAAACTTTTCTTTACGATCATGTACACATCCTGCATAATCATCTATGCGAATTTGAAAGAAATCCCTCAGATAGTTAACGAGCAGTTAATGCCTTAAGATTTAATTAGTGAAATTAAAAGGGCCATAACTGTGGCGAAAATTGTCGCAGGAAAAAACTTGTCTTTACGATCATCTACACATCCTGCTTGATCATCTGTACACGCTTGAAAGAAATCCGCCTTGTAGTTAAGGAGGAGTTGATGCCACAAGACTTGGGGACGTACGGACGTACGTATGTACGGACGGACCGACGAGTGCAACTCTTTACTCGTATGTCTTCCACTTTGTGGGGGCATACAAACCAAGAAGAACAAACGGAAACCGCATGTTAAGTCGAATCGTATCAGTTTTTGTTTGTGTTGATAAATAATAATTTTTTTTCAAAAGGAATCTACTAGAGAATGTCTAAACAGCAACAAGGAAGGCGAAAAAAAAATCACAGCACCGCCCCAAAAACATTATTGTTTTGTCTGAAAAATCCGGTTACATGTACATCCGTTTATATCTAAAAAGTGATCCAAAGGTCTTCATTTGGACTTACTTTATAGAGAACATGCAAACAAAGTATCATTCAAATTAAAAATATAAGCTCTATCATTCTCCTTGAAGTGTATGAATATATTTTTTAACTATTGGCATTTAGTTGCTCCAGCTACGGCACATAAATAACATAGCGACTATTCTTAGCAAACGTTGAGTAGTACTTGTCTGTAAATTTCCTATTTATATTACATCGCCGCGATAGCGCAGTGGTTAAGGCATCCGGCTATCATAAGCCCAACTTTTTAGTTAACATGATTAAGGTTGAAACGATAAAATATTTGCTGTTTTTCAGAAAATTTGTTTATTTGACATCAGATTTGTGCCGAAAAAGGAGCCGACAAAATGTTGAAGCAGAACAGCGGTTGAAACTGGGTAGGAGCAGTAATTCGGGATAAAACGGAAAGCGATCTCTATCAAATTTTGAGTAGTATATTAAACAACGATTAAAATTCATATTCATTGCTTACATGTAACGACAAAGTAAACAGGCCAATGTAAACATTATCAACTTTTCTCTGTCGTTTAATAGTCCGTCGTTCAGTGAAGAGCCTTTGTGAAGAGATCAGCGACACATGTAGATAAATTTGGTCACATGTGTGAACATAAGCGATCAATCAATGAAATTCTTGTCTGTGTCACTAGACGCCGCTATAAGCACGGACAACCGATGTTACAATAAAAAGGTGGAAGTATTATTATACTAATACATGTACAGGCATATTTGAAAACAGTGATAATATAAAATTCTGATTAATAAGATTAATATTAAACTGGTTGAACTGCATGAAATACATGATGTACAAATATGTATGATCTGAAAAGAAGAACATATTTGGAACACTGGCGCTTGACCAGCCGCCCCACCCCCTGCCAACGCTTACTAATTCGCCCTTTTTTGTAAAAATGGTGTCACTAATATTATTCCATTCTATTAAAATATGCGAAAATACACCGTCAAAATCGTATTTAAAAAAAATATATTTCTATGTATATAATTGAATAATGGTCAGGAACGGCTCCAGACCCTAGCCCCGTTCGAGAGGCTGTTTGTCCTACAATACTGTGGGTTCCAGCCTGACAGCTGTTTGGTTCAACGCAAGAGGGTTTGATCTAACAGTAAATGTCAAAACGTCTCACCAAAAGCTCGAAATACGCGTAATATTCAACAAAAAACGGCCTCCGAAATGCAGTTTATTTCTTCATAGATTCTTCACCACCGTGCGACTTCCGGAAATCCCAGAAGCTTTTGTTAGGAGCGTTCTGATTGGTCGAACGATTTGTGCGCAAAGTATTTCCCGGACTACGTCAATAGTTCTACCAATCAAAACGCTCCGTTTTCTAAAAATCGCTATGTACTTTTTTCTAAATAGGATATCCTACGATGAATAGTAATATAACAGAAACTTTAAGAATTAACTTAAATGATGAAGAACATTAAGTCCGTTTTGCTTCTTTATGTCACTCTTCACATGGAATACCATATATAACAAATAGCAATAGTTCACAATAGATGTACAAATATTCTTTGTTGGTATAATCAAACAATTAATCTAAAATCCTCAAACGTAATTCAGTTCTTATGGAAAACCATATATGATGTACTTTGGTTATCCAAAATTAGACTGTCATATTAAACAGTAACATATATTAAATAATAAATCTTGACGACAACATCAACCAATAAAAATAATTATAACATCGAGAGCTTAGGAAGGTGGGCTGTAAAATTATAGCTTGGGGATAATTAACCTGGCTGATTGATAATTGCCCCAAGACCGACACTACATGTCATATCGGTGAATGTGGCATCTGATATGAAGACTACCGGGTAACACTTCTTTTGTTATCTTCTTGTCAAACTTAAAAGAACTTTTGAGAAGTGTCTATCACTTAAAATAATGAGAATTATTTCTTTGTTAGCACAACAGATTGCCAAAAGAAACGTAAAATAATCGTTAAATTCTAATGAAATGATTTCCTCAAAAATAGGGATTTTATATTATTTCATTCTTTCCAAATATAGAATTAATTTTAAAATTATAAATTTTCAATATTTTTACAAGGAAATTTGCAATAAATTTTAGGGCATAACATGTTGTTTCTGATTTAGTATAGGTGAATTATCCTTTTTGCATAAAATGATTGCATTAAAATCAACAAGAAAAATACAATGATCTTACTTAATTCTCTACGAGTTTCTTGTAGTTCCTTTTCTGCCTCCATAAAAATCTTAATATCTGCATCTAGTTTCTCGATTGTCTAAAAAAATAAAAATAAACAAGTTTACTAACAAATTTCCTTATTCAGTATAAATAGAGAATGAATATGTTTAACAGACTGCCTTATAACTACTACTGTAAATTGAATTAAAACGGGACACGTCTTAGTAGAATGCCATTGCTTCATATCAAAACCCTGATATTAGTTAACCGCTTAGTGATAACCAGTACTAAGTTTTCGTTGCATATCTTAATTCAAGGAGGAAACATATACAATTTTAAATTTGACCCTGACCTTCAGACTATGGTTACACGGTGACTATGTTTTGTTCGCATTATAATTTACTCCAAATTCAACCAGTTTTAGGCTTCTTGGAAAAGTAATCTGACATTTTAGAATTAAAATTAACCATGCTGACAACATACTGGCAATCATGTGGATTTTTGTAAACGGTTCCGATATCTAAAGCGATGTGAAAATAAATATGCATACCAGAAACGTCCATACATAAAAAACAAAGCCTCCCCACAACAACAAAGCACAAAAAGAAAGGCTGAGTTAAAGCTATGTTTAATTAAAGAAAGGGCAATCAAAACCCTTGTGAAAAAAGGAAATAATACAAGCGACCGTTTGTTTCTCATCCAATGAGACAAAAGGAAACTCAAAGTGTCGCAGTTATTTTCCTTCGAAAACTAATTGTTTGTTTTTATTTCATACATGTTAAATGCTGCAAAGGCTTTTTGCATAGTGCTGTATTTTGTTTTTTAAAATATGACAGTCCATAGTTGCAAATGAAAATGTATTTGACATTCAAATTGGTAGGGTTTTAACTTACAAAAATGTTTGCTCTTTGGAATTTTAATATTCTTTTTTTTCAGGTCCCTTTTCAGGGTAACCCCATTTATTTTGCAATATTTTAACATAATAACAATACAGCACAATATATCAACATAGTTTTAACAATTTTCCATACAATACTAAAAGGAGACTGAAACATTTTTAAGACAAGAAAACACAGTTATGTACATTGATTAGTTGCAACATATTTCATATTCTTTTACAGAATGTGTTAATTCAATACAATAATTGTTACTTATTTTGGACTTAAGACTAATTGACTGGGAAAAAAGAGTCATACAGAGTAAATAATCTTCATTCAAATGAACAAATTAAATGTATTAATAAATTTTCTTCTATGCAGTTTCTCTATAGAGCTGTCTAGTTATTTATGCATGATAACAATTATATTTAAAAATGGCTTATTAGTAAATTCACCTTTTCCCATTTTACTAAGAATTCTTCAAGCTTGTTTTTTCCTAAAGCTATTTCTTTATTTACTCTAAATTGATATTTCAAATAAAATTTTGCACCAGCTACAGTAGGAGAGTAGGACATTATTTTGCAGTGGTAGATATAAAGTCTAATATGTAATAACAATATATTTTCTGAAAGAAGTCTATTATCTTTGAAACCAAAAAGTAAAGCAGTTTCATCATATGCAGGAAAAAATTGTAAAAGACTTAGTAGGTTGGATATAAACAATTTTGTTGTTTGACATCTGCAGAATAGGTGTTCAATTGATTCATTTTCTTTTCTACAAAAAGTACAATAAGAATTCTCTGTCATATTCATTTTATATAAAAGGTCATTTGTTCCTAAACTTCTGTGTAGTATCCTTACTTGAAACCGTTGAACCTTTGTTTCAGTTGTCAGATTAAATGGGAGAGAATAAAAAAATTCCAGTCTTTAGCTTCCAGTGTGATATTTAGTTTATCTGACCATTTTTTTTGACTTGGTATAGAGTTGTTGGCGTTAAGTGAATTATATATGTCTTTACAGCCTCTTTCTTGCCTCAGAATATATTTAAAATAAGGTGGAATACAAGGTCTTTTGTCAACTTGGAGATTGTTTTCATCAATATAAAAACTGTTTAAAAATGATTAAACAGATTTAACCATACTAAGGTAAGATAAAACGTTTGCATTTAAATGGTATTTTGTGTTGAAATCTTTGAGATTAAGAAATGTTTTCTTTTCAACATTATATATGTCTGCAATATAGTGAACGCCAGCATCAAACCATGCTTTTGTGAATAGACTTTTAGAACCAATAAGAATTTTGTGATTATAAAATAAAGGAACACTGCCTGCTATTTTGTCTTTTAGTGGTAATATTTCAATATATTCAGAGAAAGCTGTGAATGTATCTTTATAAAATTCATTTTTTAATTTTTTAACTATTTTGTCAACGTAATGCTTACCACAATGATATAATTCATTCAAGTCGACCTGTTCTTTTATTACATTACACCATATACTATCATTTGTCAATCTTCTTATCCAGGTTAATTTGAGAGCTTTAATAAATGCAGGTAGATTGACCATTCTTAAGCCACCTTCTAAATAATCTTTTACCACTACACTCTGCTTAATTTTAGCATTTGTTTGCCAGATAAAACCATAAAATAGTGTGTTTAGTTCATTTATAATATGTTGAGGTGGACTTGGAAGTAAAATAAATAAATGATTGAATAAGGGAAGAATGAGACTTTTTATAACTGTAATTTTACCTATTGGTGTCAATATTCTTCTTTTCCAAAAACTAATTATTTTCTTTACTGATTCTATTTTTTCTATATAATTGAGTACAACCATTTTCTAAAGATCTACATGAAAGTTTTCTCCTAACATTCTAAATGAATTTTGATTCCACAGAAGTTTCCATTTTGTTTTAATACTATCACTGCTGTACTTTTTTTGTCCTATCCATACAACTTTAGTCTTGTCATAATTTAAATTAAGCCCAGATAATGATGCATATTTGGTTAGAATATATAACGTTTCATCTAGAGATTGTTTCGGCCATCAAGAATCAGTGTTGTGTCATCTGCAAATTGTGATATTTTTAATTCAAAACCATTTATATTTATTCCTTTTATCTTTTTATTTTCTTTGATTTTCAGTGATAACATTTCAGCACAGAGAATAAAAATATAAGAGGACAACGGATCCCCTTGTCGGCAGCCCCGGCTTATTTTTACAAAGTTTGAAAGATAACCACATTGAATAACTGCTGATTTGGCATCTTGGTAAAAGATTGTAAGCCATTTTTGTATTGAAGGACCAAAATTGAAAAACGATAAAGTATTTTTTATAAAGTCCCAGGATAAAGAGTCAAATGCTTTTTCAAAATCAATCAATAGAAGTAGGTCAGGTATGTAATGTTCTTCAGTATATTGCATTATATCATTAATTAGTCTTGTGTTTTCACCCATATATCTATTTGGTATAAAACCAGTTTGTTCTTTACTAATCAAGGAGTCAAACACACCTTTTATTCTGTTTGATATACTACCTGAGCCTATTTTATAAACTGTATTTACATGTAGTAAGGTAATGGGTCTCCAATTCTTCAAAAATAGTTTTGATTTGTTTTCTTTTGGAATACATGTGATTACACCCTGCGACTGAGTTGGTGATAAACGTCCTGAAGAATATGCATGATGTAGAGCTCTTACAACAAAACACCTAATTTACACCAAAAGACTTTAAAAAATTCTGCACTGAAACCAGATGTACCAGGGCTTTTATTATTTTTCATGTTAAATAGAACTTTACTTGCCTCAGATACTGTGATATGACCTTCCAGCATATTTGAGATATCATCTGACAGTTTTGGGGCTGTTAAACCACTTACAAAATCATTAAATGTGTCTAATGAAAAACTATTTTTTTCTTGAAAAAGGGATGAGTAAAACTTTTCACATTCTTTGAGAATTTTATGTTGATCTGTTATTAATTCATCATCAGTCTGCAGTTTCGAAATAGTTTTTGTTAGATGAGATTTTTTTTATAGATTTCAAAAGAAATTACTAGCTTTTTCGTCATCTGTAATTTTTTGAATTCTTGCCCTTATCATGTGGCCTTCAAGTTTCAATTGTTGTAAGTCGTTTATTTCATTTCTAAGTGGATGTTATTCTTCTAAATTATTTTCATTCAATTGTGTTTCGATTTGTTTGATATTTTCCAAAATTGATTGTTCTTTTTTATCATTGTTTCTCTTTTTAAAAGCTGAATATGAAATAGATTTCCCCCTAAGTTCCATTAAAAGTGTATCTAAGAATTTTAATATTCACTTTCTTGCTAAGCTTACAACAAAGGCAAATTACCAAACTTACACTCTGTAATTTTTCCACAGCCTGATTTCGTGCTTCATCGTACTTTAGAAGTCTGTCTACTATATCTGAAAAAAAAACAACAAAAAAAAAGATCAGTATTCAGTACTGGTTCCGAATCACCCAGGCAGATTGATTTAAAGCAAATGATTTCCAATATTTATTGTACGCCTAAAAGCCATCGATTTTTTCGCCTTTCGATTCATTTTATACGAGGGCACGAATAAATAATCGCTTCGTATTCGTATTCAACGACAGTTCTGTCGAAATGAGCAATTTTCACATCTATGCCATTTTGCCATTTTTTCTTTCTTTTTTAGATTTGTTACTGGATTTTCGAAAAAAACTTTGAATATGACAGGATATTACCGAATAAGATGTCTCCAAAATAATTAACACAATGAAATAAAAAGATTGCAAAATACCCACCTTATAGTGCGCCTACAGTAACTTTAACGCCAAAACTCCTTGTTTGAGTCCTAGTTATTCCCTTTCTTGTTGATTAAACTGCACTCTACCGGAGATATTGAAACGTTTTTGTCTATTTTATCGATGACAGTGGAATGACCACTGCCACAAATATTGTTTTAAAAGCAGCTTAATATTTTTATAAGCAAACATGTTATGTTAAAACATATTAATAACAGTTACAAACGACAATTAAAACACATTATTATAAATTTTTATTCAGTGTGTTACATAACAAACAAGTAGATAAGCAATGTAAAAGTCACAGTATTCATTTCTGATAGTATCGGTGCATTCAGAGAATATCAGTGCATTCAAACCGTTTTGGGGGCTCTTATGAAGTAACAAAAAGTAAGTTTACCAACACATTTGCTAATTCAGTATATTAATAACAGTTACAAACGACAATTAAAACACATTATTATAAATTTTTATTCAGTGTTACATAACAAACAAGTAGATAAGCAATGTAAAAGTCACAATATTCATTTCTGATAGTATCGGTACATTCAGAGAATATCAGTGCATTCAAACCGTTTTGGGGGCTCTTATGAAGTAACAAAAAGTAAGTTTACCAACACATTTGCTAATTCAGTATAAAGAATGGCCTTTTCTTGAAATTACGTTTCAAAATTAGGCAAGCAGATATATGAAAACATATATAAATACAACAGTCATAAAATCAATTAAGAATACAAATATTTACTGCATCTATGTAAAAAAACTCCATTGCACATCGTTGAAATTCATTTTGATCAAGGTCAACTGTGTCGTACCTCGGAATGTTTCCTACATCTATATTAAGTCATTATATTTGTTTAAATAATTTTTATTTAATGGTTGATACATCAAATGACAGTTGATTTTCCTAAAGATATTTTGGATTTGTTATTGTTTCTTCAATAATGTGATAGTATCAATAACTTCTTTCTTTTATCTGCCTCCTTAATCGGGAAATCGATTCATATTATGTCCTCAAGAAAATAAACTTACTCTTTCAAGATTTTCCATATCCTGTTTTCTTCTTTTTGAGGATATATTTAAACATCTGACAAATTTTCCTTTATGCATTTCTTTTGGTTTATTGTAGGGATGGGGCCGAATATTCGGATTGACAACGAATATTCGAATGAGATTTAAGGATTCGAATATTCGAGATTTTTAATATAAGTATGCTCTCTTCCAAAAAGAATGTTAGATTAAAAATACTGGAGTTGTCTGTAATAAAATGTGTCAATACAGGCCAATAGACCACTTACAGGTGGGTAAATACAGTCCTTTCAAACAATTACATGAACATTAATTGATCTTTTGTTCTCAAGGTTGAGCAGGGGGTAAACATCTTTTTCTCTGCTTAATGACTGCACAGGTGCTGTCTGACCAGGATCAACACTAGTTCCAAATCTGACACTATCTTTCTTTATAAAGCTCAATCCTGCATTGTATGATCAATTAATTTTAAGATTAAGTCTATTGGCAGAATTATGTTATTTTCGTCTGCTCCAAGATATTTTCTATTTGTTGTTTGGCTTCCAGATATTTCTGTTGATGATCGATCATTTTTTGCACTGTTGCTGATTTCAGCTTTTTGGCCGGAGGTGGACCGTCGACGGATGTCCCATCGCCTGTGCCTGTGCCTATAAAACTAATATCATCGTCATTTGTGTTGTTGTTTAGATCCGCTTCAGACATGTTATATTTCCTTATCCGTCTTCTGGTATTCAGATTTTCCAGTCAACAGATGTGCTTCCATTTCAAATGAATCTAACGAAATCTTCTGCAAATCCGGTGTATATTTCCATATACAAATGGCTTGCCTTTTCCTGTAATGTGTAACAGAGTTAACATTATTTACTTTTCTCTAAATGTGACTTGTGTACTCAAGATCAGCTGGCATATAAGTACTGTGTGATCAGAATCTGCACTTATTGCTGTTTGGTCAGAAACTGCTCGGATTTGACTGCGCAGGTGCTGTCTGACAAGGATCAACACTAGTTCCAAATCTGACATTATATTTCTTTAAGCTCAATCCTGCAGAATATTACTTAAGCATTTATAAGCAATGATTCGTCTTATTTATACCTCTTTAAGTCGATAAGCTCCTTCAATTCTTGAACTTGGACCTTCAGATCTTGTTCCTCTAAGAAATAATGTTCCTCTAGTTTTTACCTTTTGTTGATTCTTGAAGTGTATTATGCCAATTTTGTAAATTTTGGTCTATAAGAATTTGTTTTATAATGCCTGATATTGACCTGTTTTGTAAATTTTCTTGATTATGCCATATATCTAATCTTCCTACTTCTGTTAAGATATGCTTAATTCCGGTTATCCATATTGAAGAGAAATTTGGCAGTTGAAGCATGAATTTATAGATTTGGAATGAAATTTTGTTCTCATTCCCAGTAATAATTCTATTCCAAAATTGTATCATTCTGCTTTTTATATTAATGCTAAGTGGGTACCTTCCAAACTCTGCATATAGACAATAAAGGGGTGTTGATTTTCGCAAATTTCCAAGTTTTCTTTAAAATTCTGTATGGATTCTTTCGATAATTGTGCTATCTTCATACCCCCAAATCTCAGATGAATATAATAAAATTGGTGTAATTGTATGACCAAATAATTTTAAGATTAAGTCTATTGGCAGACTTATGTTATTTTCGTCTGCTCCAAGATATTTTCTATTTGTTGTTTGGCTTCCAGATATTTCTGTAGATGATCGATCATTTTTTGCACTGTTGCTGATTTCACCTTTTTGGCCGGAGGTGGACCGTCGACGGATGTCCCATCGCCTGAGCCTGTGCCTATAAAACTAATATCATCGTCATTTGTGTTGTTGTTTTGATCAGCTTCAGCCATTTTATATTTCCTTATCCGTCTTCTGGTATTCTGATTTTCCAGTCAACAGATGTGCTTCCATTTCAAATGAATCTAACGAAATCTTCTGCAAATCCGGTGTATTTTTCTATATACAAATGGCTTGCCTTTTCCTGTAATGTGTAACAGAGAAAACATTATTTACTTTACTCTAAATGTGACTTGTGTAGCTCAAGATCAGCTGGCATATAAGTACTGTGTGATAAGAGTCTGCACTTATTGCTGTTTGGTCAGAAACTGCTCGGATATGACTGCACAGGTGCTGTCTGACAAGGATCAACACTAGATCCAAATCTGACATTATATTTATTTAAGCTCAATCCTGCAGAATATTACTTAAGCATTTATAAGCAATGATTCGTCTTATTTATACCTCTTTAAGTCGATAAGCTCCTTCAATTCTTGAACTTGGACCTTCAGATCTTGTTCCTCTAAGAAATAATTGCCTGCCTTTTCCAGTAATGTGTAACAGAGTTAACATTATTTACTTTACTCTAAATGTGACTTGTGTAGCTCTAGATCAGCTGGCATAGAAGAACTGTGTGATCAGAATCTGCACTTATTGCTGTTTGGTCAGAAACTGCTCGGATATGACTGCACAGGTGTTGTCTGACAAGGATCAACACTAGTTCCAAATCTGACATTATATTTATTTAAGCTCAATCCTGCAGAATATTACTTAAGCATTTATAAGCAATGATTCGTCTTATTTATACCTCTTTTAAGTCGATAAGCTCCTTCAATTCTTGAACTTGGACCTTCAGATCTTGTTCCTCTAAGAAATAATTGCCTGCCTTTTCCAGTAATGTGTAACAGAGTTAACATTATTTACTTTACTCTGTGACTTGTGTAGCTCTAGATCAGCTGGCATAGAAGAACTGTGTGATCAGAATCTGCACTTATTGCTGTTTGGTCAGAAACTGCTCGGATATGACTGCACAGGTGTTGTCTGACAAGGATCAACACTAGTTCCAAATCTGACATTATATTTATTTAAGCTCAATCCTGCAGAATATTACTTAAGCATTTATAAGCAATGATTCGTCTTGTTTTTACCTCTTTAAGTCGATAAGCTCCTTCAATTCTTGAACTTGGACCTTCAGATCTTGTTCCTCTAAGAAATAATGGCCTGCCTTTTCCGGTAATGTGAAACAGAGTTAACATTATTTACTTTACTCTAAATGTGACTTGTGTAGCTCTAGATCAGCTGGCATATAAGTACTGTGTGATCATAATCTGCACTTATTGCTGTTTGGTCAGAAACTGCTCGGATATGACTGCACAGGTGCTGTCTGACAAGGATCAACACTAGTTCCAAATCTGACATTATATTTCTTTAAGCTCAATCCTGCAGAATATTACTTAAGCATTAATAAGCAATGATTCGTCTTATTTATACCTCTTTAAGTCGATAAGCTCCTTCAATTCTTGAACTTGGACATTCAGATCTTGTTCCTCTAAGAAATAATGGCCAGCCTTTTCTTGTAATGTGTAACAGAGTTAACATTATTTACTTTAATCTAAATGTGACAAGATTAAGTCAAAATGGATTCAATATGTAAAGTCCCTATTATTTACCAATGGATACGGTAATATATGGGAACACCAGCATAGAATTAATATGAAATGGCTTAAAGCAACATTTAAACAGAAGCTACATGATCAGTGGTTACAAACTTGGAATCAACATTTTTACGGCCGACACACTGCACAAATAGCGCTATTGTGAATTTCAAATGATCATGCCTCTAGCTGGGAGCGAACCCGCACCGTCACGACGACATCGCCTAGCCCCGAAATTCCTGCGACGCAACCAATTGAGCTAACCGGGACAATCCCGGAAAAGGTTGATCGGATAGCCCTGATATACGTAACAATCACTGCATGACATTTTAACGGGTTATTTTTATTGATAAAAGTACTTACTATATGTACGGCGAGACTTTTTACGGCCGCCACACTGCACAAATAGCGCTACTGTGAATTTCAAATGATAGTGCCAGGAGTGAGAAGATAATAAGTTTCGTTTTTCTTTTTTATGGACTGCGTCGCTGTTTTAAAACTCGAATGTCTTAGATAATATCTAAATAACCCTATAAAAACTTCCAGAGCAAAGTTCTTAAAGGCCCAATAAACTTTTTTTTTCATTGTGATAATTGTGATAATTAATTAACCACGTTGACCCTTTTGAAAAGAAAGAATAAATGACCTAATATTTACGTTCTCAAACAATCCCCAATCATTGAGACCCGGTCCGAATTAAAACGTCACCGTATTTTTGTAGCCTACAAAATTACTAACATATGTTTACAATCACTCGATGAAAAGTTATGCGCGCCAGTCTTAAGTAACGATGCCGTGAACTCTGCGACGCGCAGTCTTTAACTTCGGGTGTATCATTGCGACCACGAGAGCGTATCAAGTAAGTGGGGTTAGCACAGGTTAAGCAATGGGCGATTTGACCAATCACAATGGATTTCTTTACTATCAGCTGGATAACTCCGCCTCTCCACGTGGTCGCAAGTCTGACGGTGTCGTTTGATCGTATTTTGGCTCTGCCGACTGTTGATATTCTCAAATAATAGCGGTTGTGTTTGGCATAATGTTCAATGATTTTAAAGAGATGCGATCGTGAGTAATAATTTGGTTATTCTTTGTTCTGTGATTAGAAGACAAACACTTCGAAAATTGTACTGTATATATGTATGAAAATAATGACTGTTTATAAAAATATCAAGTAAACCGTTGTTTTGTTTTTCAGACCAGTCCAACAACACGTATGGTTTTCACTCAAAGTTTATTGAATGCAATTTTGTTTATCAAAATGGTATAATACAAGATCGTGAAAATTTAGTCAAGCATGAATATATTGTCAAAAAGGCCAATACAGAAAATCATATGCTGTTGTATTGTATGTGTTACGTGTGTTGTATTTTACGGTTGTTGTTTTACAGCGCAGAGATAGCTAAAGCGATAGATGGATCGTACTTCGGATTTGGTTTTGGTTGTAACATGTTTGTTGCATTGGTTGTAGAGACAGTCTTTACTGCAGTTATTGCCGACGAAGGTGGACTCGGGCTTGACGTGCGAAAACAGGTGCTAATTTCAGATTTTAAACACCAAATACGTTACGTGCGACTCGAAATAAAGGGGGTATCAGTATACATGTATGTTTAACAAATCTTGTAACGATGTCCGAACTCTGTCAAGCAGTTTCTGCAAAAATACATGCCTCAGATAAGCTATAATCACTATCATCCTCGCCCTGATACTTTGTACTTGATACTGAAATACGTTTTATTTATCAAAACGCCAACTGGCATTACTATCAACATAATTTAGATACGTTAGTCAATTGAAATTGACACACTCCAAAAAAAATAATTTATTAAAATCGAAACCCAAGGGGTTACCGCCTTGAAATGATCGGCGACAAAACAAGGTTCAAATATGCACAAATCGAACAGATAGATCTTGTGGACTGCTAGATGGGTGTTCAGTTGAACACTTGTGTCGCCCTCTGATGCTATGTCGGAATTAAAATGCAAGTACAAAAAGGAGCATAACTCCATCAAAGAATTTGGCATCATCATGAGCGTGTTGTCATAAGCAATATAATTTGAAAGTTTGATGTAAAAATATTAAGAAATGACAAAGTTATAGCCAACGTGAAGTTTTCGTGTAAAAATCCAAGTTCAAAAAGGGGCATAACTCCATCAAATGTGACCTTGACCTTGAGAATTTGGCATCATCTCGAGCGTGTTGTTATAAGCAATACAATTTGACAGTTTGATGAGAAAATATTAAGAAATGACAAAATTATAGCCAACGTTAAGATTTCGTGTAAAAATCCAAGTACAAAAAGGGGCATAACTTATATGAAAATAATTATGTCTTTTGGTGCTGCAAGATCTGAAGAGAGCTTCAAATTAACATAACATCTGTGATATTACGTAGTTATTGTTTATAACTTTAAGGGCTTGCTACTTTTGTCATTGCACTGTCGTGTCATTGTACTTTTGTAGTTAAAAAATGAAAAAAAATATCATCAAACACAAAATCTAAGCACCACAAAATAAATTAAATACCAACATGAGTAATATGATAATGAAAACAAAATGTGAGCCTAGTTATAAAAGAAGTTTTAATTTCAAAGAGACAAATGAACATTGTCATTTTTATCATTTATTAATGTGACAAGAAAAAATATGGTCAAACTTTATACACTTTTACAAAAATGTCACATTGTATACATTTGTTCGACAAAGTACCTCATATATTGATGTCTGTAACATATTGCTCATGTGGGCATTGAAATTGTTTTGTGTTGCTTTTTTCTGTTGTAAATAGAACTTTTAAGAATTTATATGATCTAGCAATTGGTCTTCTTAACATATCTTAAAAAACGTACATTGATATTGTTGATTGAACTCTTTTGCCATTAGTAAGATGTTGATATTTTATTTTTATTGCTGACAGTTAGTAACGAAATTAGCAAGCCCTTAAAATGAAAGTTTACACAAGTCAGTTTGATATTTCAATTGTTGTTACAGTCAACGCCATTAAAATAACATAATTGAAACATCTTGATATTGTTTATACCTCTCCATGCAACACATGGAACTTCCTTTTCCAAACACCAAATACTCGCTCAATAATATTTCGAGTAGATGTGTGAGCTCTGTTATATCTATCCTCTCTCTCATTGGTTGGATTGATGTATGGTGTAAGCAAAAAGGGTCGGCATGGATAGCCACTGTCGCCTAATAAAACCCATTTTTCAAATCTATATAAGAGATTAAACGTGTTCAATAAGGTTTTTATTTAAGGACTGAATCAACATTTGATGGTTTTCTTTTGGGTATGGAAAACAGTTGGGTTGTTTAAAGTGTATGAAGCCCGAATGGCTTCATGCGTACTTTAAACAACCCAACTGTTTTCCATACCCAAATGAAAACCATCAAATATTATTGGTACACAAGTTTATATCACAGTTAAGGGTATTAGCAAACAATTCAAAGCAGATTGGTACTGTATGTGTATAAAGGAGGAATTAAGTAATTGCCTCTCTCTATCAGTCCCCTAAGTTTGGTTTCCTACTGATAACTGACATCAAACAATAACGTCAATTAGGCGTTAATCATTGGATATTTTTGCCCCTAAGTGTCATCTTGTTTATTCGAAACCGGATGCGAGGTGTTGACAATTAACTGTCAGTCTACGATTTGTAAGATTCCATAAAGACAACTTTTATAAAAATCGGTTGATTGTTTTTGTTTACATTTGTAATCGGGTACTCGAATACTTTATGAACTACTCGGGTACTCTTACGTTAATCGAGTACCCGAGTACTCTATTACTCGTTCCCATCCCTATTAACTGTTGATGCCTCACTGTCTTTTACTTAATTACTAAGATGGCCTTTATTTCTGAATTATACTTTTCCCGTTTAACAACTTTTTTGCCGTACGAAGTGAAAATGGTATCTAAAATTTCAGGTGCCCTTTTCGTTTTTCTGGTTGGGTTTCTTCCGTTGCAATTGTCTAAAGTCGGGCGATGTGAGGTGTTAATGACAGGCGCGTGTGTGACGAAGGCAGTCCTTTTTGCAGTCCTTGCAACTACAACAAACATCTGGGTAGCTTATGTTAGTTACTGCTTGTTGAAAGTGCTATTCCAAGTGGCTGTTACAATATAAAGGTAAACCAAGTGTAATTTCACATCAAACCAATCATCAGCACAAATAAAATTTACAAACTACACATTTCAAATAAAGGATAAACCCAAAACGAAAATAAACAGTGTGATCAACCGGACATAAACTATCACCAGACTTGCCTACATTTCAAATAAATATCGCGACATCCTCTGCACATCTATATTTCAAAAAAATAATTAAAACATTAAACATACCTTTCGATTTGCTTTAAAAATCGTGAAACTGTTTTTCCTAAAAAGCATAAAACACAGATATAGTAAAACGGGCCTTCAAACACACGTGAATATTTTACACATGCACTTTTGTCTTGTTACAATTTACAATAATATGAACAAACAAGGACAAAATGAAATTGTGAAAAATAAATAAAACATGAATATATTGCGAAAAAAGCCCAATATGGAAACTCTTGTGCTGTTGTATGTGCTACATAATTTGTATTTTACTTAATTTTTTATTTGTTTTACAGCACAGAGGTAGCTAAAGCGATTAACGGAAAATACTTCGGATTTGTCTTTGGTTGTAACATTTTCATTGGATTGGTTGTGGAGACGGTGTTCACTGCAATTGTTGTCGACGAAGCTGACGTGCGCAAACAGGTTCTAGTTTTAGTTTCTCAACAGAAACGCGAAGTGCTGTTTTCGACTCGAAATTTAGGAGTATCATTTCTAAAAACACATGTGTGTTTCACAACATCTTGCAGATATTCGACAGTTTCTGCAAAAACATAGACTTATTACACACCGTCAATAATTTAAGTATCATTACTATCATACCCGCCAAGATACTAATAAATTATATTTACCGAAACTCTGGCATTACTATCAACGTAATAAAGATGCGTAAGTCACCTGAATCGACATACTCCACAAAAAATTAATTAAAATAGAAACTCAAGGGGTTTCAGCCTTGAAACAATCGGCGGCAAAATCTGGTTCAAAGATGCACTAACCAAACACAAAGATAGTATGGACTAAAATGCCAGAAATACATGTATTTGATATAATGTTTTCTTCTTGTAAAGTTAGCAAAATAATCCAATATAAATAATCCAATATATAATCAGAATCCCAATTATCCTAACGCTGTCTCTTTATTTGTCAGTATCTTTCACACGAATTATTTGTCTCGCGTACAAATAATACCACTTTCTTGCCAACACAGTAAGCTTCAAGAAACGTTATCACTTCATTTATAGAAAGGAGCGAGGGACAGACGTCCATATTCCCGCTCTTCAATAGTCGACATAACCGCGGCAAATAAACAGTCAGTAAAGGTTACGACGAGAAATTTAGTCAAAATACTGTTTCTTATTGTTTGAGCCAAAACAATCTATTACTAAGGTTTAAAGAAACGACATGTATTATCTATGATTTTTATTCACAGCTACGATGTCAACCTGGATATGGAGAAAAATGAAAGTTCGCGATGTGCGCTCTTCTGTAGCTTGCTAGATGTGTTGGCCTAACGCAGTTCAATGAAGCTACAAACATCTGCAAGAAATTGATGTATCTGACTGCTAGATTCGAGTATTGTGTTAATTGTGTTATAGTTATTGGCCTGTAATGTATTTCTGATTAACATTTAAAAAGCAGGAAATATATCTTTCGGTTGATTTTACAATATCCAAATCTGTATTGGCTTGGAAATTGAAACCACCCATCTTTAAACTAGCCGAAATATAAAACAAAAGTTATTTTAGAAGTACATGTACATAAGTATCGTGCTCAACGACCTTCAATGAATTTAACTGATAACAGCATTGAATGTACGGGGAAACTTTTCACAGCCGCTACACGGCACAAACAACGCTACTGTGATATAAGCTAATACTTCAAAATATGTATATAACAGTGGGTGGCAGTATACAGGCATGCTTAGACTTTCCATTTCTCGGGGATCCGAATAGTATGTAGTGTCTGTCTATTGCATGGGTGGCTTGGCGCTGCCGTCGTATTTATTGATCTAGGGATTATCTACACATTTCATGCAGCGGGTGTACAGTGCCATGAGGCAGCTATAAAAAGTCTCCCCGCACTTCAATTCACTTTAATTATGACTTTCAATAAACTCTATTGCTTATTTGTAAAAATGCAGAATGTCAATATTTGTGGGCGACAGTTTACAGACATACTTGGACTTTCTGGGGAATACGGATGGTAATACTATGTAGCTACTGTGTCGCTCTCATGCATGGCTGGCTAGACTCTGCTGCCGTATTAGTATGACCTTGGGATTATCTATACACTTTATTGCTATTCCAGTTTTGTTATGTTTTTCAGTTTTTTGCTTATAGCGGGTACCCGGGAATGTTGTTAGGAATATTCCTTGTTATCACCATAGTGACTATATGCAAGAAAAAATACCAACCCAGCGAAGATATTGTCAACAGATTATGACAAATAATTATGACCATGTAGAATTGTGAATTAATATTTTATGAATTTTCAGTCATTTACATTTTGCAATCTAATTTGTTGCATTTATGTGTATTTTGTTTATATCATGTCGTCACAAGCTATGCTAGTAAATCGTTACCTAGCATACCGACTATAAGTAAACTGAAAGAAAATATCTCTTTTTATTCCAAAAAACCGCTCAGTCTGCGAATGTGTAAAACTGTATTTTGTCAACGAGACGGTTCAAGCCGTAGTCCTTTTGCCTGGTTGTGTAACGTTTACGAGTATGTTAGGTGACCTTTCTTAATAATACTTAAAGCATTTTAAGAGACAATTCAACGATCTTTGAAAAGATCCCATTTTCTAAATATTCACTTTTGAAAACCAACAACAGTTTGCACCAGGAGTGTATACTTCTCTGTTTAGTTGTTGAGCGATTGTTAAATTGACGTGGAACAACGTGCCTTTAAACGATTAAGATGTATAATAAATAACTTGCCCTGAGAAAAAAGTTTCTGCCTAACCCAATCAAACCGAGCTGCAATATTTTCATATTTATCGTGTTCGGTGGCTTTCAAAGTACCCTTGTCATCTTTTTTTTACCGGTCATAGGTACACTTTGCAATAAAACAACGGGTAATAACTCGGCTTCTTGTGGAGGTCGAATTTTGGGTTTTCCACTCGGCACTGGTACATGTAATCATCAATATTTATCTATATCCAAAGTTTGAAGCTAATATGTAAAACAGTAACCAAAATATGTTCCGGACAAAACTTTACAGTCGATGGAATGTAACACTGTATAAGTAGATGGCAACCATTTTGCTACTTGAGAGAGTAGGGTTATAGTTCTTATGCTCTTTACTACCACTCGTCGATATCTTTGTTTCCTTCAAGTTTGTAGTCATTTAAATATATGCTCTTGTCACAACAATCATGATGGATGGAAAGACAAGATGGAAACAAATCAGGAAGATAAAGCACGGAAGGACTACCTGTCGTCACTCATATTCTTTCTAACTTACCTGTTAAAATCTTTTAAGTTACTATAAGTTGCCTCCTGATATGCATATTTCACCTTTTCATAAGAGTCGTACTCTCGTTCCCACCTACAAGTTTGCGTGACAAAACATCGTGACAAAGCCCACTTATTTCAGTACATCATATTGAGAAACTGCATGTTAAAAAAGTTTTCCTACATTCATTATTGCTGAACATGTTTGAACAACCTAGAATGGTTGTATAGTTTGTTACTATATTGCTTTATCAGAATAAAAAAGATAATAAAAAAATTGTATAATAAAGTGTTAGTGATAAGAATTTAACATAACATGTAAATCTGTAAGCTAATGCTCACTAGTGATACCTCCAATTTGAAACCTCTGACTTTCAAAATGTAATTAGCATTTTTCATATGTATAAAGGATGTCAAACTTTTCCGAGTATTTACCTATATATGAAATGTAAATATATAAAAGATCAGGCTGCAGCATGTTAAGTTGCTTAAAAAACTGCGATGATAATTGTGAATGTATGTAATTTATGTGTAACAAGTATTCGGTAAACAGGAAGATGAAGAAGGAGCATAAAATCGCTTTACACCATATGGGACTATAGAATAAAGCAGTTATATGCAAAATATCAGGCCGCTGCATGGCATATTGTAGTTGCTTAGAAAACTGCGACGGAAATTTTGTTACGGACGGAATCACGGACAAGGGTTAAACAGTATACCCCCTCTCGTTCGAAGCGGGGGTATAATTTTGATGATTGACTATATATCAATAACTCTAAAAACAACAACAGTTTTTGCACAAACACCTCAACTAAGTTATTTAATAGGTACAACCGAGACTATTTCACTTTCATGCAATTGTAATGGTTAAATTGTCAAATCGGAAAATTAGTAACCTTGTGAATCGGTGACATGCATCAAACATAAATCAGAATGTCTATTTCACTCATCTGTTATCTGCAACTTTCGACATCGAAAAATCAGAAACCGTACCAGTTACATACGAAGGTAAATAATTGGAATATTCGTCTTACAGAATAAAATATTCATAACTTAAAAGGTTGTAAATAATTATCGTTGTAACTTTAAACTGGTCTTTTTAATCAACTCCACTATCACATTCTCTTTCCATTCTAGGTATTTTACATTGATTTGTAGTTTATTGTAATCTGTTCTCACCCATGTCTTTCATGTTCATGCTGATTTCAATCCTTACCAATAAACTTCAGCATTGAAAAAGCATGTACCATTCGATATTGTACACTTAACCAATGTTCTAACTACACCGATCATATCTTTTAAATTTCTCAGCAAGGATTCGGGATATACACTGCAAAATTGATATATAATAAGGTACATCATTTTCTTTTCTTTGTATGAAAAATTATTAAATTCTCTTTACGCGTTTATAAACCACTGACATTAAATCAAGGTAGGTATAAAACCGAAAGTCACAATATTGTCCGTAGTGGGTATATCCGCCGTTAACGAAAATTCATATTTCATTGTTTAAATATGGATTTTTAAGTTATTTTGGACAATTCTATACAATTCTGCAATAATGCGATTGTTTAGCTGTTACACAAGATTTTTCAGCAGTTTCTGCCGGTTTCAGTATATCCCCTATACAAAAGCTACGGTCAATTTTGTGACTTGGTTTTGCCATCACCTCGATTAAATGTTCTTGGTTAAAGAACGCACGGAGGGATTTAAATGGAAATTTCAGGAAAAGAAGTAAGAATGATGTTAGAACATTGGGTAAGTGTATTAGATATATAACTGTTAATGAATTTGAATTTTGTTTCGCTGTTTCCTGGCAAAAGATACACATTCCAAAAGAAAAGCTTGAAACAGTTATAATTTAGATAATTACTTAATTGTTATAAAGAACATTAATGACGACATATTCTTAGAAATACAATAGCTTTAAACATCAGCTAAATACACACGTGCAAAATAGACTTTATGAAACTCAGCTCTACAACAATTACAATGACACTTTATCGTTTAAAAATCTTCACTCTAAAAAATCTTAGTCATCTAGTTCTAGAGTGGTACGAACATAAACGGCTTCGATATGACATTGTTGTGACAAAATTTACATAACTCGAGAGTCATTAAAAAAGATTTAAACACGATTTTGTTAGTTCACATGATTAATAGGAAATCTGATGTGCAACATACTTAAAAGGGCAAGGTTTGAACGACGCCAGTTAATTTTTCCATGTTTTTCTTTTAAATAAATAAACTAGATTATTATTATCCATTTTAGAAACCTCTTTCATGTGTTCTATGTTCTCTTATGATAAAAGCTTTTAAATTTCTATTGACTCTCAAGAGAAACTTTTCATTTTAATACAAGAAATATTTCATGCATTCTTGTCAAGATGTACGGAACCGTCTGCTTCGGGGTTGTCTGGTCTTGTCTTCTTACGCCGAGAACTTGCGCATAACAAGAAACATAACTCTACCAATTCCAACAGGAACATGACCCGGCATCCAGCCCAGAAACCAAGCTGTCCACCGATATCACTGATGAAGTCAACTTCCTGTATATTAAAACAAAATGTTTGTTTACAAAGGGCGACTGATTACTTCCTTGAAGAAATGAAACATCCACCAAAAATATCTACGTGTTTACATGAAGAGGTAAAAAGTAAAATAGTTAAATCTTTTAACATTATTATAATTATTCTAAGAGTTGATAAGAAAGGAATATGCCTTCATCATCGGTTTTATTTCGGTTATCTTGTCGAGTCAATGTTTTTCCCTCTAACCCAGTTATTATTTACATTATCACAAGCCAGCCAAAGTTTCGAGTTCAATCACAAGGAGCAGGTAAAATGGACAAATTTTGAGGTTTCGTATAATTTAAAAAGGTTAAAGCTAAGACTAATGAAATTCTAAAACCTTTATGAACTACAGTGAAGACATCAGGGCTGAAGGTTATAAAACTGAGTTTGGAAACCAGTCTCAAATCTCAAGCATCTGATTGGCTGAAATGGCGACCAGTCGCCATTTCAGCCAATCAGATGCTTGAGATTTGAGACTGGTTTCCATGCTCAGCTTTATAACCTTGGCACCAGTTTCAAGCACCTCCTTTGAAAGTATTAATAGTATGATTATTTCAAACCATGCAGAATGTTAATCAGTATTAAAGGCATACTTGAACTATTCTTTTTTTGGAATAAAGATGTTATGTTTTGGGTCTTGTCTCTTGCATGTTTGGGCAGGCGCTGAAGCCGAATTTGGGGTTTCAATACATAATTATGATATTAGATAACTGTAGTTTAGTGTTCAGCAATCGTTTTTAAGGTAATTCATTCTTGCACACAATAGAGTTTTACTAATGGCGAGAGGTGAAAATAAAATTATTGTTGTTTTTAACAATTTTGGAAACTACTGTTATTTTATTGTTATAAATATTGATAATTACAGGAGACAATTGTTGAAAAAAAGAAAGAATTTTGTTAGAAAAGTAATGAAATGTGGTACCTATGTTGTCTAATCCGGGTGTTAAAATAAAGCACATTCCACTCAAATAAATCCAATATAATTAATTACAATATCCAGTTCAATGTTCCCTCTAGGGCCAACCAGTTTTATTTTTTACCAAATAACTTGAAAATATTGCTTTTATAAATCAAAATCTAAACACATCATCAAGTGTCCTTTGAGGTCACTCACCCATGCAAAAAGCATGCAAATCACGCCCAAATGCGTTTACCTATAGGACAATTTAATCTCTACCTGTATAACTTTGTAAATCTTGTGTGATGGTATTTGTGTAGTGTTTTGAAATTCATTATAGTCCAAGTTAAAAAAACTTATTTTGAAAAACTAAAACTGGTCTTCTGTTATTATCATCATTCATCTGTTTATAACACTATAACAACACTTGTTTTGGAAATTGTTGAAAAAATGATAATTTTATTTTCACAACTCAACACCAGTAAAACTGAATTGGGTGCAAGAATGAATTACCTAAACTACAGACCTTAGAACTTAACTTACAGAAGCATCTAGGAAAAAATACAACTAATAATTGTTCAGTTACTTACAGATTAAGCATATTCCTCTTTCATGACGCTATAGGACATGGATGACATGTACAACCTAACCAGGACCAGGTTGTCTCTAAATTAATATAACAAAAAACAACACTTATTTTGAATGAATATTCCAAGAAACTGTTGACCAGTCAATTTTGCCCAGCCAACTGTAAACTTGCTTGTAAATGTTTTTTTCGATTTAAAGAAGCGCGATCCGTCCGATAAAAGCAACTATCGCCCTGTTTCACTCTTAAGTTGTATATGGAAAACAATGAATTGTTTAGTTTTTTATGGAGATTTTATTTATTAACTTAAGAAGATCAAAGGCAATGTTAATTTCTCCCAGTTATTCGTAAAAACCATCTGTAAATATAAAAAGAAAGGTTACCAACATGATATTCTACAGCGCTCTGCAGGCCTGGTGATTAACCCATCTACAGTTGATCATTATGCTTACCTCTTTGGTTGCACGACGGTGGCAGGGGTTTAAGAGTTTATGAAGGTTTATGGGCAAATCTTTTCATAAAAGAACCTAGAAGCTCGATTTGTTTCTTTTATCCCTGTCATCGTGTTCTTGCTGATTTAGCTCCAGGTGCTCTGGTCTCGGTAAGATCATTGAGTACCCACCCTTTGGCTTTGCAATGCTATTAGCTTCTTATGTTTTATATGTTTGTGTGCTTTTGCATGCAACATTGTTGAGCCGATGGGTGGGTTGGAGTTATTTCACCAAGACAACTTGTACTTGTTTTGTGATACGAGAACCTGTTGGGGCAAGTGTGACGTTGGTGCACCCTAGAACCTGGTTTAAACCCCCAGTGGCAATTTGTTTTGCCACTGACCGTTCCAATGCGGTATCCCCAAAGGATCTCTTCTTCGTTAATTGTTTGTGGCGTCCTATTTGCATTGACATACTTATATAAAACATGCGCTCTCTCTCTTCCTCCCTTCTTTTTCGCTGCGTGGGGAGGCTGTGTTTTGTGAGTGTGGCGATTCCTGATATGCATATATTGCTTTTTTGATATGAAATACATCTTCTTTTATTTCATAACAAGGCAGTCGGAACGACAGCGATATCCCCCGCGGCTTGCAGGAATGTTGGAAAGGTTATGGATGCTTAATTGCAAATTAACAAATATATCTCCAGCAGTTTGGAAGTTATGGAGCAAATATGAAATACATGGTTAAATATGAACCTTCAAAGACAACTAGTGACCTTGACCTTCAGCCGGCCAGGTTGGAACATGGGCTCTGCACATTATCTTGGCGGAATGAACATTTGACAAAAGTTCGATACAATTCATTGCAGGGGTTCAAAAGATATGAACCGGACACAAACTACATAGGTCAAACCTTATAAGACCTTGACTTTGAGCCAGCCAGGTTGGAACATGGGTTCTGCACATCATCTTGATGGGCTGAACATTTGATAAAAGTTTCATGATATTCATTCTACGGGTTCAAAAGATATGAACCAGACACAAAATACATAGTTCAAATCTTCATCATCACTGGTGAACTTGACCTTGAGCTGGCCAGGTGGGAACATGTGTTCTGCACATCGTCTTCGTTGGCTGAGCATATGACTAAAGTTTCATGAAATTCCTTCTAGGGGTTCAGAAAATATGAACCGTACATGAAGTACGTGGGTTATTGTATTATTAATTACAATTGTATTGGTATATTGATTCACCTGGCATCTCAACATGGCGACAAGACACAGTAGACCAAAACTGTCCTTTCTATCAATTTCAATAGATCACAGCTGTTGTGTCACAGGCTTCAAACTTACAGTAGGGCCGATATAAGTCTAACGATAAAGCAGACTTGTGCAGTTGAAAATATAGTAACCATCGTAAAAAAGGAAGTCAGCTCTACTTTAAAACAAATCAAACAATTAGGTAATCTGCTTCTTTGCTAGTAGCAGAAAGTCTCAATGCAGTACACGATTTTGTTTATCATAACCAATGTTAATATTTTTGTAGGGAAGATTTTTTCATAATATTTGTACAAGCTGTTATTTTCATGACCCGAGTGGCAATTTGATTTGCCACTGACCGTTCCAAACTCATCGAGTTCTCATTTTTGTTAACTTTAAGTAACTATTAGCCAGTATAACTTTGTATCTATTAACCATACTGGCTATACATGTGGCTTTTCCTGATATGAATATTCACCTTTTCATACAGAACCAATCAGAGTCACTTAAATGACCAGAATTTCTCCTAAGCCAATCATGTTATGTTTATAATTTTATAAATAGAAAAGCTTAGTGGAAGTGACTGAATTACAAATAATCAACAAAAGCTGTCACTGAAAGTTGACTTATGCCGCTAAGTGTAGCTTTGAAATCAAATTGCTATATAAATGCATAAAAGCATAACATACTGCATATAATTTAAAAGAAGATAAAGGTACACCTTGCTAGAAACTGACTTATAAGTAAATAACTACTAAATAGTAACAAAACATCAAATGAATTTGCTAGATATACCTCCTCACTCCAAACTTTCTCATTTTGATAGATGTGACCCAAATAAATGTTAATAATACTGATCTTTAACTCAATATTCCTTTTAAAAGTTTGAAGCTTTTGAGAATGATACATTTTAATTTAAACAGAAAATTGAAATTCTTAATTGGCATAAGCAGAGTTGGGCAACATTTTTGACGCCATGTAAACGTGTGTGATTGCAATACGACATCGTTTTTAAAGACTTGTAGCAAATTCATGCACATAAAATTTAATGGCAACAAGTTACAGGAAATTGTCACAAAACCAGGTTTCACTTTTTGCATACTGATGGCCGGCCGCAAATGTGTTTTTAAAGTCAGTATACATAATATATCGTATACCGTCCAGTTTTCAGTACCGTCCTATTTTCGTTATAGGTCGATTTACTGCAATGCACATTACAGAAACACTCTGGAACGCCATAGCTTTCTGCAGTAAGCTGTCATGTCTGAATATCGACCAAAAACAAGTGCAAATCCTATTAGAAACATAATTTTTATGGTGAAATTACAATTGACCATATATTTTTTTAACACTTATTTAGTGATTCAGCAAAAAGTAATGTTTTCAATAGAAAACTAACAGTGAAGGAAAACTCAAAAGGGGCTTCCTTGTTAAGGTCTGCTGCATAAAGTTGCATGATGCCATGTAACTTGCAATCTTGAACTGTAAATGTTTTTGTGTGTCTTAAACCAGTGAACGGAAATAGGACGTACTTCCAAGATGGCCGACAATATCACTGCATTAGTTTTTTTCTCTTTTTTTTGAGTGTACATAAAAGAACAAATTAATAAAATGTGTATAAATATTTAGAAGGATAAACAAATTTAATGTAAGTCATCTAAGTTGCTGTTTATTTACATGACGGAAGTCAAGCTAATCAGTAACTATACTGAAAACTGGTCGGACGATGCTACATGAAAAAATAAATAAAGTTTTATAATAACAGAGTGTTCTCAGAGTGTTTTATACACATGTATACTTAAATAAGGAGACACAAGCGTTAAGCAAGTTAAGCGTTCATCATAGGTGCGCAGACTTGCCCCACACCACTGTATCTTAAGTAATAAACACAGTATGGTAAAAAACAACAATGTTTAAGGTAATCGTGTTTTGTTTTATTATACCCCCGCATACGAAGTATAGCGGGTATATAGGAGTCATCATCCGGTTGGTTCGTTGGTTGGTTCGTTGACCCGGTCTGTCTGTGGCACTTACAGCGTCAACAGTTTTCAAGATATCGACTTGAAACTTTAAACATATGTTCGTGAGTACATTTGCGCGAACTATTTTTTTTCTCATGTGGATCAGTCCATTATTTTTCAGAGGGGAGCACGATTTAACAAAATCTTGTGACGCGAACTACTTCTACAGTTTTTAAGATATTGACTTGAAACTTGATACACATGTTCGGCATGAAGTCTAGATGTGCCTGACATATTTTTCGTGTGGATCAGTCCATTATTTTTTGCAGGGGACATGAATAAACAAAATCGTGTTATGCAAACTTCGACCCGGTCTGTCTGTGGCACTTACAGCGTCAACAGTTTTCAAGATATCGACTTGAAACTTTAAACATATGTTCGTGAGTACATTTGCGCGAACTATTTTTTTTCTCATGTGGATCAGTCCATTATTTTTCAGAGGGGAGCACGATTTAACAAAATCTTGTGACGCGAACTACTTCTACAGTTTTTAAGATATTGACTTGAAACTTGATACACATGTTCGGCATGAAGTCTAGATGTGCCTGACATATTTTTCGTGTGGATCAGTCCATTATTTTTTGCAGGGGACATGAATAAACAAAATCGTGTTATGCAAACTTCTAAATCTTGTGATGCGAACTTCTTCTTCAGTTTTTAAGGTATTGACTTGAAACTTGAAATATATGTTCGGCATGAAGTGTAGATGTGCGTGACATATTTTTCGTGTGGATCAGTCCATTATTTTTGCAGGGACGTGATATAACAAAATAGTGTTATGCAAACTTCTACACTAACTACGTCAACAGTTTTCAAGATATCGACTTGATACTTTAAACATATGTTCGTGAGTACATTTGCGCAAATTTTTTTTTTCTCATCTTGATCAGTCCATTATTTTACAGAGGGGAGCACAATTTAATAAAATCTTGTGACGCGAACTACTTCTACAGTTTTTAAGATATTGGCTTGAAACTTGGTACATATGTTCGGCATGAAGTGTAGATGTGCATGACATATTTTTCGTGTGGATCAGTCCATTATTTTTGCAGGGGACATGATTTAACAAAATCATGTTATGCAAACTTCTACACTTACTACGTCAACAGTTTTCAAGATATCGACTTGAAACTTTAAACATATGTTCGTGAGTACATTTGCGCAAATGTTTTTTTTTCTCATGTGGATCAGTCCATTATTTTTCGGAGGGAGCACGATTTAACAAAATCTTGTGACGCGAACTACTTCTACAGTTTTTAAGATATTGACTTGAAACTTGATACATATGTTCAGCATGAAGTGTAGATGTGCCTGACATATTTTTCGTGTGGATCAGTCCATTATTTTTTGCAGGGGACATGATTTAACAAAATCGTGTTATGCAAAATTCTACAGTTTTTAAGATATAAGACTTGAAACTAAAATTGTATGTTCTGCATGAAGTGCGCATGTAAGCGACATATTTGTTTGTGGATCAGTCCATTTTTTTTGGAGGGGAGCATTATTTAACAAAATCTTTTATTTTTAATCTTATAACGCAAACTACTTCTTCAGTTTTCAAACTTTAAACATACGTTTGTGAGTAGATTTCCATGACATACTTTATTTCATGTGGATCAGTCCATTATTTTTTAGCAGGGGAGTATGATTCAACAAAACCTTATGACACGAACTACTTCTACAGTTTTTAAGATATTGACTTGAAACTTGATACATTTGTTCGGCATGAAGTGTAGATGTGCGTGACATATTTTTCGTGTGGATCAGTCCATTATTTTTTGCAGGGACATGATTTAACAAAATCGTGTTATGCAAACTTCTACACTTACTACGTCAACAGTTTTCAAGATATCGACTTGAAACTTTAAACATATGTTCGCGAGTACATTTGCGCACATTTTTTTTTGTCTCATGTGGATCAGTCCATTATTTTTCGGAGGGGAGCATGATTTAACAAAATCTTGTGACGCGAACTACTTCTACAGTTTTTAAGATATTGACTTGAAACTTGATACACATGTTAGGCATGAAGTGTAGATGTGCCTGACATATTTTTCGTATGGATCAGTCCATTATTTTTTGCAGGGGACATGATTTAACAAAATCGTGTTATGCAAACTTCTACACTTACTACATCAGCAGTTTTCAAGATATCGACTTGAAACTTTAAACATATGTTCGTGATTACATTTGCGCAATTTTTTTTTTCTCATGTGGATCAGTCCATTATTTTTCGGAAGGGAGCATGATTCAACAAAATCTTGTAACATGAACTACTTCTACAGTTTTTAAGATATTGACTTGAAACTTGATACATATGTTCGGCATGAAGTGTAGATGTGCGTGACATATTTTTCGTGTGGATCAGTCCATTATTTTTTGCAAGGGACATGATTTAACAAAATTGTGTTTTGCAAACTTCTACAGTTTTCAAGATATCGACTTGAAACTGAAATCATATGTTCTGCATGAAGTGCGCATGTTAGTGACATATTTTTTATGGATCAGTCCATTTTTGGTTGGAGGGGAGCATTATTTAACAAAATCTTATGACACAAACTACTTCTCCAGTTTTCAAACTTTTAACATACATTCGTGATTAGATTTGCATGACATATTTTTTTTTCATTTGGATCAGTCCATTATTTTTTAGAAGGGGAGCACGATTCAACAAAACCTTGTGACGTCAACTACTTTTACAGTTTTGTTTACATCCGGTGAAAACCCAAGTCGCTATTTTTAAACACAACTTTTGCAACAAATTTTCAGGATTTCAATTATTTTTCAACTTTCACCCATGAAAGATGCAAACATCATTTCTGTATACTCTGACAAAGCAGTATTGCGGGGGTATTAATCACCTTCAGTGATAGCTCTAGTTATTTTTGTGATGATTTACTTATCAGAAATACTGGTCAATGAATACAAGTGTAATGCGGTTTAAAAATACTTTGAAAAAATGTCCCGTTTGAACTTACCTGACAAATTCTCTCATGTCTCTGTCACGTGAAGTTGGTTTGAAATAATAAAGTTTATTCATCAATATTCGTCTGAGAATCGGAATAAAGTTTTTTCCTGGCCATTTTGCCATTGATACATCGTTCTTGATCAACAATTCACTAAAAAACAACGAAAGAAAGAAAGAAAATACGGTATATGAATTACCTGAAACTAAATAAAATTGCGAAGAACTGAATGGTATATTTCGCTGAAAGTTACAATTTCAAAACTGTTATTATTTGCTAGACGAAATTGGTTTGTGCTAAAAGATTTGATAAGTCGCGTTTTTTACCGCCCATAAAAACAGCCTCTGTGAAGCAATATAATAATTATGTTTATGAAGTACAACAGTTAATCCCAAAGAAATTTGCAACTTCACATGGGGCATGTTTGAAACACTGATAGTATACACACACTTCAGCTACTGATTCCACTTTTAATTAAGACATTTAAATATGTCTTATGACCCAACTACAATGCTATTGGATTTTTCCGTAAGAAAGAGGTAACAGCACGGCTAATCGTGTAAAACGATTGAACACAATACGTACTCGCAAGGCGGGAGGCACTCTATACTTAAATCGGGTGCCATCGTTGTAAAGTCTTCCAAACGAGCCAATTTACATGTGTAGTCCTCCTGTGTGTAGCATGGACGGTAACCCGTTTTATTGTCGTATGTGTTGTTTAAAGAAATCGAGTCATCTATGGTGCCGACTTTAAAGAAGTATTGGTAACATCTAAAATGGTTTAAAATGTGTAGGTGTTTGCAGTTTACGCGGCAATCCTACAAAAAGTGTAAGTTAATAAAAGTCATAAAATAATCCCAGTATGAACTCTTACTTATATTCGATTTTTAGCACACATAACTTAGTAATTTTCTGTATAAACGGACGGGTTTATAAATCAGATAGTATGTGTAAAATACGTGTTTAATCATTGACGACTTAAAACAAGTTTACCATATAAGAATATGGCGCAGCAAATTTCCATCTTCTCTTAATTGTCATTGGTGCCTTATTTTTAATTGATTTATAATAAAGGCAATCATCTAGTAAATGAGAAGGAAAATGCAAGAGCCACCGAACACGATAATTAATGGGCAGCAAACGAAATGTGTTAAACTGCCAATGCCGCCTTGTTGAGCGCAAACAACTTAATAGACATGAATAACCAGAACAGAATTTTAACATGGGATATAAGAACAAAAACAAACAACCTGCGTATCACAAAAAGTACATTAAACATGTGTATTCTGGTGGTGATGGAACAATATCATAAGCTTTATTTGCTGGTATATTGAAACCACCCGTAAAACGGACTGAAATATGTAAACAAAACTAGTTCAGGGATTACTTTAAACAAACAATAGCATTTTGCTCAACGACATAGTTTTATTATGCCAGACAAATTTCGAACCCTACAACCATCAGCCAGTGAAATGATGGTGACAATACGTTAGACCTCTCGGAACATGTTTATCACCTCTCTTTTCATAAAACACGAGGATTAAAATACCATGGTGTACATGAAATGCCAATGTAAAGATTGTCAACTTATGATTGTTTGTAAAAATTACCAGAAGTGAACAAGCCAATGCATCATCATTGCAGCGTTTATTTTCTGTCTTGCCCCTTACCCACTTTTGTTGAATCTGTTAGAATATAAATAATAAAGAATAGCATGGTTTGGTGCAGGCATATAATATCGGTTTGCAGGACATTGTGGACGAACTTCAGCGAGCCTCTTTTAACTGTTTTAATATGTTACTTCTGGTTACAAAAATTTTGAAAATTGGTATTATTTTGATCAAAATACGTGCTGCGATAATGGTGTTATGCCGTTTAGTGGAGACTTTCCCAGCTGTAACTCAGGGGTAGACCGATATTTGCAGACAACATTTTCCAGAAATCTTATTATATGACACTCATTTTTCTGGAATTTATTGACACGGCACAAACAACTTCGCTACTGTAACATTCATTAGACGAAAATGGAAAAATCCGACAACCACCGCCATCATAAAGTGATTGCAGGCCTGATCATGGGCTATAATGCCTAGCTCCAAGTTAAGCGCAACTGTATTTACATAGATATATGTATCGTGCTCTAAGACCTTCGTGCTCCTGGACTTTGCGGCGTGTACAGTAATATGAATTTCCATTACTGCCAAAAACATGCTCGGTCAAACCGAGCCTGCAATATTTTTCAATGTGTCGTGTTTAGTGGCTTTTAAAGTTTACTTTTTGAATATTTCAAAGGCGTAGCAGTATGTATAGATATTGATACATGTGTTTAAAAAAGGTGAAATATGCATATCAGGAATCGCCACACTCAGTAAAAACAGCCTCCCCACACAGTCAAGAAGAAGAGAGGGAGAGAGCTTGGTTAATAAAATGATCAGTTTCAAAAGAGACACCACTAACAAAAATAAGAACCCGAGGGGTTACCGCCTTGGAACGGTCAGTGGCAAATCAAATTGCCACAGGGGGTTTAAACCAGGTTTTAGGGTGCACCAACCTCACACTTGCCCCAACAGAAACTTGATTAAATTATGCAGTGGGACGTTTTGTAAAATAAGTGAAACATGCATATCAGAAATCGCCGCACCAAGAATATACAGCATTGTGAAAGCATTTTCCTTTACCGTACATTTTAAGCTTTTTTCTTTTCTCTAATAAACCTTTCCTGTTCTGCGTATTATTTATGACAATAGTCAACGTCTTACAGTCTTGTCCAATTCGTATAAGACAAAATATCAGTTACAGTTATAACTTTGTATTGATTACACATATCCTTACGATGGAAGGCTTTTTGAAAGGTGAACATAATAAAGTAGAAACATTTCGTTTCAGTTAAGGTATTGCGCCTTTCGCCATTGCTTTGCCATAGACAAAAAAGAAAAATATAAAAATATCTCAAACGGCACAATGCAGTGTCTTCAAACTTTTGCACAAACCAATGCTATTAATATATGTTTAATTTACATACGCTAATAAAAGTTCGAACAGTAAAGAACAAAAGTTAGACCTAAAAACACTTCTAAAACTAGATGTTTTTAGTGAAAAACGCATGTCTCCCCCCTGCGCCGCTCCCCACCCCCCTGCGCCCAGACCCCTTGACCTTTGACCTACTGATCCCATAATCAATAGGGTTCTTCTACTCAATAAGGGCTTGTCGTGGAATAAATTCCATAACGTTACAACAGACGTTATATGGCGCGTTAACGCTTACTAGGTATTGGTGACGTCGCAGACGTCACTTCCGTATTATTTTTTTGTTACCCACGTCCTCACAGCCAAACACATTCACGTTACATACTACGTCATGTGAACCGACTCAGGGTGTTTTACTGAAGACAGCACCGACAAGTTACAAGTAGAAGCAAATGTCCTGTTTGATGAGGGTGCACAAAGATCGTTTATAACAGAGAAGTTGGCACACAGACTCCAGATTGCGCGCACCGGAAGTGAGGTAATACACCTAGCATCATTTGGAAATTCTACCCAGTCCGTACGTCGGTTTGACAAGGCGACAATACATCTTAAAACCCTAGAGGGTGAGTTGATTACATTAAGCGTTCTAATAGTACCGACAATAGCAGCACCACTTAATAACAGCACACAGAGGCAAGTCAATCAGCTACCATACTTGAGAGGGTTGACGTTGGCTCATCATGTGACATTAGAAGATATGTTCGAGATTGAAGTTCTGGTAGGCGCCGATCACTTTTGGAACATCATACAGGATACAGTGATTCGCGGCGATGGTCCGACAGCTGTGGCATCAAAGCTCGGATTTCTTCTGTCCGGACCACTTCCGGCCACGCCCATGCATAAGAATAATACATATATCATGAACGTGATAACAGCACCTCCACCGATTTTTGATCTTCAGAAATTCTGGAATCTTGAAAGTATTGGATTGTGTGAACAAATCCCTAAACAGACCGGATGTGACATACTAGAGACATACAAACAGACATGTGTAACATTCGAAAACAACCAGTATGTAGCGAAACTACCTTGGAAATCTGATCACGAACCATTACCGTCCAATTACCACATCGCGAAACGGAGAACAGAGAGCACTATTGCTCGCCTGAACAAGGAACCGGAAATGCTAATGCATTATGGAAAAATCATCGAAGAACAGGAAATTAAAGGATTCATAGAGCGAGTTTCAGAAACTGAATTAAACAAAATTGATGTACACTACATACCACACCATGCAGTGAGAAAGGACTCAACAACCACACCCATCCGAGTAGTATATGATTGTAGCTGTAAACAAGCAAGAGACCAGCCAAGTCTAAATGACTGCTTGGAGTCTACACCACCCGAGTTAAACGACTTGAGCGGCATTTTACTGAGATTTCGACTGCATAAATACGGTGTTTCCAGCGACATAGAAAAGGCGTTTCTACACGTTGGTTTGCATGAAAAAGACTGAGATTTTACAAGATTTCTATGGTTGACAGACCCCATCGATCCTACCAGTGCACTACAAACCTACCGTTTCAGATCGGTATTATTTGGCGCAACGTGTTCGCCATTTATATTAAATGCGACCATACATAAACATCTTGAAAGTAACCCATGCTGGGTGAGTGACTTGCTAAGACAAGATCTGTATGTGGACAATATTCTCACGTCATTACCACAAGAAGAAACGGCCATAGAATATTTTCAGAAATCACGTGACATCATGTCGTCTGGTGGATTCAACTTACGATCATGGACTTCTAACAGTGCAACGCTTAGACAGACAGCGTTAGCGACGGGCGTTTTAGACAGCGACCAGATAACCAAGGTACTCGGCATGCGCTGGAATACTACAACCGACGAGCTAATGTTTACAGGCAAACACATTCCAGAAAGAGATATTTGCACAAAAAGAGAAATACTACAGCAAACTTCACGCATATACGATCCTCTTGGAATTCTTAGTCCCGTTACGATTCGTGCGAAATTACTATTGCAAGAAATTTGGCGGGAAAAGTTTGACTGGGATTCACCGTTACCAGATAACATTCAAACAAGTTGGACTGAAATAGTGAAGGAATTTTAACGTAGCCATAGAAACCACGTTTCAACGCCACTACTTCCGTTCATCACCGGAAGCTGCCATGACATCAGATTCGGACGACAATCATATTCTGCACATTTTTGTGGATGCAAGCCAAAGCGCTTATGGAGCTGTAGCGTACTTGTGTAAACGCAATATCTGCACCTTGATCATGGCTAAAAATCGCGTGGCACCTTTAAAACAGATTACCCTACCTCGTTTAGAGTTAATGGCGGCAGTTATCGGAGTTCGTTTAGCTAAACACATACATAACACGTTACCATGTCAGGAGACTCACTACTGGTCAGATAGCCAGATTGTCCTTCATTGGATCAGAACAAAGAAACCGCTGAACAGATTCGTTCAAAATAGAATACAAGAAATCCGAGAAATAACCGGAAATGACACTTGGCGTTACTGTCTGACCAGTGACAACTAGCAGACCTTCAAACACGCGGTCTTAGTGCCAGCACATTTCAAGAAAGTAAATCATGGCAGCATGGTCCCCGGTGGATACTCGATAAATCAAAATGGCCGACCTGGGAGCCACAGATTCTAACAACGTTGACCACGACTACAGAAGTGTATACAGCAACCACAAAATCTACAACAGTGCCGAGTCAAGATCCAGAACTGATAAATTTCCACAGGTTCAGCAGCTACAAACGTCTGCTACGTGTGATAGCGTATGTGTGTAGATTTTTGCACAATATCAGAACCACTGTTGAACTTCGCAAATCCGGAACACTGACAGTAACAGAGCTACGACAAGCAGAAATACATGTGATACGATGCAGCCAATCTACATCATTCTATGCAGAAATACAAGAATTGGTTGATCCTAAGAAATCACGTCATCGGATTTCCATTGTTAAACAGTTACATCTCTACTTGGACAATGACAAACTACTACGCTGTAAAGGAAGAATACATAATGCAGCGATTGATGAATGCACGAAATTTTCAATTTTGTTACCAAACAGACACCCGATTACGTCATTGATAGTCCGTGACGCGCATGAATCAGTGCTGCATTCCGGCGAAAACGCGACTATTACGCGACTATAACACATACGCCAGAAGTATTGGATACCACGTATCCGACAGTGTGTTAAGTCTATCCTGAGGAAAGGTGTGATTTGAAAAAAGGTTATCGGCAGGCCGTACCCTTTACCAGAAACCCCACCATTGGTCAAGTACAGACTTGAGGAATCGTCACCCTTCACAGTCACAGGAGTGGATTTTAGTGGAGCGCTGCACGTGAAACCCGACAATGGAGGAACCACCAAGGTCTACATATGTTTATTTACGTGCGCAACCACACGTGCGATTCACTTAGAGGTCGTTCAGGACTTAACAGAAGCAACGTTCCTTCAGGCATTTAGAAGATTTTGCAGCCGACGTTCCCTACCTAGACTCATGGTATCGGACAACGGAACTACTTTTCACGCGGCGGCGAACCAAATACGAAAACTAGCAAGTTCAGAATTTCTGCACAACCACCTTGGGAAAAAGGGAACCGAGTGGACATTTATCCCAAACCGCGCACCTTGGTTCGGTGGTTGGTGGGAAAGACTAATTGGGCTTACTAAAACCACGCTGAAGAAAGTATTAGGACGCACCTGCATCTCTATCAACGAACTTCAGACGGTGATTACGGAAATAGAGGCCACCATAAATGACCGGCCATTAACCTATGTGTCATCAAACTCGGACGACACAGAGCCACTAACTCCAGCCCATCTTCTGCACGGGAGAACTATTACACGACTGCCATATCAATACCCAGACATTAAACCCATTCCCATGGCAACCAGCCGATCCGTCCTACTTAAGAGAGCTGACACCCTGCGGAAAGTGATCGGCGACTTTCAAGAAAGATGGAAACGAGAATACCTCACTGCACTTAGGGAACGTTACCAAACGACACACGGTCGCACGTGCAATTTGCAAACTATTAAAGCTGGTGACGTAGTCCAGATCCATGAAGACAAGCCACGTGCGTTATGGAGACTCGCCATTGTGGAGGAGGTCGTTCGCGGGAGAGACGATCTTGTACGGTCACTAAGCTACGGACCAAAGATGGACTGACCAACAGACCTATCACGAAGCTGTACCCCCTGGAAACATCTATTGATCAAGATCTAGATCGTTTAAACAATCAGTGACTGATCTGTGTTTTATATAATTTACATCAGTGACATTTAATTTCTTAAAAATTATACTTTCCGCGTAACTATTTACAGACGTTTCAAGTATTAGAATTTAAAAGCTGATAATTTAACAAAGACTAAACATTTTTCATGCAGTGATAATTTTATTTGACGTTAATTGATTAATGTACCTGTTTCAGAGTGATCATTATTTATGTTCATGATGTATTTAATCATTTTGGCGCCCGGAGTATGTCGTGGAATAAATTCCATAACGTTACAACAGACGTTATATGGCGCGTTAACGCTAACTAGGTATTGGTGACGTCGCAGACGTCACTTCCGTATTATTTTTTTGTTAGGTAGAGTAAAATAAAAGGTCGAACCTGGAATACGCAGTCTAAGTTGTTCTTACACAACCGAGTACATTCATCACAGGGCTATTACCCTATTTAGTTTGAATGCTCTGGGTCAAGCGGTACTCCAGTAATTGACCGGATACGGTTTTTACTCTTCGGGGCCCCTGTGACCTTGACCTTTGACCTACTGACCCCAAAATCAATAGGAGTCCTCTACTCAATAAGGACATCCATCGTATGAAGTTTGAATGGTCTGGGTAAAATAGAACTCCTATTATTAAGTGGAAACGGTTTTCACTCTTCAGGCCCCTGTGACCTTGACCTTTGACCTACTGACCCCAAAATCAATAGGATTCTTTTAATCAAAAAGGGCTATCACCCTATGAATTTTGAAGGCTGTGGGTCAAACGGTACTCCAGTTATTGAGCGGAAACGGTTTTCACTCTTCAGGCCCCTGTGACCTTGACCTTTGACCTACTGACCCCAAAATCAATAGGGTTTTTCTACTCTATAATAGCTATAAACCTATGAAGTTTGAAGGCTGTGGGTCAAAGGGTACTCAAATTTTTGAGCGGAAACGGTTTTCACTCTTCGGGTCACTGTGACCTTGACCTTTGACCAACTGACCCCAAAATAAATATGGTTCTTTTACTCAATAAGGGCTGTCATCCTATGAAGTTTGAAGGCTCAGGGTTAAAAGGTACTTGAGTTATTGAGCGGAAACGGTTTTCACTCTTCGGGTCACTGTGACCTTGACCTTTGACTTACTGACCCCAAAATCAATAGGGTTCTTTTACTCAATAAGGGCTATCACCCCATGAAGTTTGGAGGCTCTGGGTCAAAGGGTACTCGAGTTATTGAGCGGAAACGGTTTTCACTCTTTGGGTCACTGTGACCTTGACCTTTGACCTACTGACCCCAAAATCAATAGGGTTCTTCTACTCAATAAGGGCTATCACACTATGAAGTTTGAAGGCTCTGGGTCAAAGGGTACTCGAGTTATTGAGCGGAAACGAAGTGTGACAGACGGAGTGACGGACGGACGGACAGGGCAAAAACAATATGTCTCCCCTAGAGGGGGGGAGACATAATTCTATTCGCAAATTATCAGAAAAATGAAGCAACACTAAACATCAATTTAAATATCTTGATGAGTAATGAGTTACTGACAACGATACCTAAGGTTCTTTGGTCTAACAAATGTTTACAATGTGAGTTATTTGTTAGTGTTTTTATGCCCCCGAAGGGAGGCATATAGTAATCGGACCGTCCGTCCGTCGCGTCCGTCAGTCCGTCCGAAATAATCTTGTCCTCGCTTCTTCTCCAAAACCGCTTGAGGGATTTCTTTGAAACTTCACAGGAGTGTTTGTCACCAAGCCTTGTTGTGCATATCGTCAGGAATTTCTGCTCGGATTATTTTTGGCTGAGTTATGGCCCTTTTTAGCAAAATCTTGTCCTCGCTTCTTTTCTGAAACCGCTTGAGGGATTTCATTGAAACTTCACAGGAGTGTTTGTCACCAAGCCTAGTTATGCATATCCTAAGGAATTTCTGATCGGATTTTTTTTGGCGGAGTTATGGACCTTTTTATCTAACCCTAACCCTAAGCTTTTTTGAAACCGCTTGAGGGATTTCATTGAAACTTCACAGGAGTGTTTGTCACCAAGCCTATTTGTGCATTTCCTAAGGAATTTCTGATCGGATTATTTTTGGCGGAGTTATGGGCCTTTTTACCTAACCCTAACCCTAAGGTAAATTTTGTTAAATAATAGAGGTTACATTTTTTGTCCGATTGTCATGAAATTTGGTATGAATATTGATATTCATGATTTCTACACAAATGATTAAAATCATGTTGTTAAATTGACCAGGGGCCCCGCCATGGGGATTTTAATTTTTTTTTTCTTTCAAAATCTGTTTTTAACCTTTGATTTTCTACAGTTATCAACCAGATTTTGACATAAGCTTTATACCATCTTAAAATTCAATCTTTCCTGAACAATTCATTCACTGGTTGTTCAGTGATAAAATTTGAAACAAAAATTTTAGTAGCAGAGTGAAAATTTCAAGTGTCAAAATCCAATATTTCTACCTGTCTTCAGCTACATATGATGTTTACCAGTTTATTCATTAATATTGGTCAAGTTGCTGGACAATGACCTCATGAACTTTGCTGCTTAGATCTGTGTTATGCAATATTAAGAACTTTGCTCTGGAAGATTTTATAGGGTAAATTTTGTCATTTTCTTTGGATAGTGACCAAAAAAAACTTTCTTACTTTATAGCACTTTGAAAATCAGGCTTTTCTGAATATGTTATTCACTGTTTGTAAGTAAAACAACAAAAAGAACAACAACAACAATTTTGAAGCACATTCCCAAAATCTTAAGACTAAATTTAAGAAAGTCTTAGATGTATACAGTGTATGTACACAAACGGGCAAGTTAAGGCCACACTTTTTTAAGCTCCCCGCAGAAATTCGGGGGAGCATATAGTCGCCAAGTTGCCGGTCAGTCCGTCAGAACGTCCCACATTCTTTAACACTCTAGCGGTCACATATTTGCCTCGATTGTTTTGAAACTTGGTCAGGATGTTTGTCCCAATGATTTCTCAGATGAGTTCAAATATGGGTCATCTGGGTTCAAAAATTAGGTCACTGTTACTAAAAATAGAATTTTCTTGTTAACACTCTAGCGATCACATTTTTGCTCTGATTGTCATGGAACTTGGTCAGGATGTTTGTCCCAATGATTTTTTGGACAAGTTTTAATATGGATCATCTGGGTCCAAAAACTAGGTCACTGTTACTAAAAATAGAATTTTCTTGTTAACACTCTAGCGGTCACATTTTTGCTCCGATTGTCACGAAACATGGTCAGGACATTAGTCCCAGTAATTACCTGGAACAGTTCGAATATGGGTCATCTGGAATCAAAAACTTGGTCACTGTTACTAAAAATAGAATTATCTTGTCTTGGCTGTAAATTTGTTATTTCTCATTGGATTTCAAAATAACTTGGCACAAACGTTCACCATGACAAGGCGGTGTGTTGAGTACAAAACCATGTCGGTTGGTCCAAGGTCAAGGTCACTGTTCCTAAAAATGGAATTTTCTTGTTAACATTTTAGTGGTCACATTTTTGCTCTGATTGTCCGATTGCAAAGAAACATGGTCAGGACATTAGTCCCAGTTATTAATTGGACGAGTTTGAATATGGGTCATCTGGGGTCAAAAACTAGGTCACTTACTAAAAATAGAAAAATCTTGTCCAGGCTGTAAATTTGTTATTTCTCATTGGATTTTAAAATAATTTGGCTCAAATGTTTACCATGACAAGATGTTGATTCGCGTACAATACCCATGGCTGTTTGTCAAAGGTCAAGGTCACTGTTACTAAAATTAAATTTCTTGTCTGGGTTGTAACTTCCTAATGAATGGAGTGATTTCAAAATAACTTTACATAAATGTTTACCATGACTAGGGGTTGTGTTGCGTACAATACCCATGCCGGTAGGTCCATGGTCAAGGTAACTGTTTCTAAAAATAGCATTTTCTTTTCCAAGCTGTAAATTTGTTGTTTCTTATTGGATTTTAAAAGAACTTGGTGTAAATGTTCATCATATCGGGACGATGGGTCACATACAACACAACTTTGTTGTATTCAGGTGAGCGATAAAGGGTCATCATGGCCCTCTTGTTTCCCTTGATTTTACCAAACTTGCACACAACTCTTACAACCATTGAGCAGTTGTTGACAGGTGAGCCACCCTATGGACCCTCTTGTTGCAAGGGTTATAGGCCCTTACTCTTTACTATTTAACTTCCACAGGCATATTTTTACTACATATGTATACCAATTGGATTTCAAAGCTGCATTTCGGGGGCATATGTCAATTTCAAGTGACAGCTCTTGTTGACCTTCAATTTCCTGGTCGCGAGAATGGATGACATAATAATAAAAATGTTCATTTCTTTCTTCACAATTGGAAGTTTTTTTCAAGGACCTTAGATATTGTTATCGGTATCATTTCACGCATGTTGACATTTGAATTGTTGTTTCGTGTTGCTTCCGTTTTGTGATAAATTGCAAATAGAATTTTAGGGATTTGTTAGGTCTATTGTTCTCTATTGTTCTAACTTTTCTTAACGCATGCAAAATATTCATACACTTGTCGCATTTATTTGTGCAAAGTTTGAAGTTCATTGTGCAGTTTGAGAGATTTTTCTTTTTTTTTTCTTTTTTGTCAATGGGAAAGCAATGGGAAAGGGCTCAATGCCTTAAGGGCCATCTTCAGTAGTCATTTCGATAAAAAAGGAAATTTATTTAAAAAACCGGCAAAATCAAGTTTAATAAAAACTTTACACATTTTATTCTGTATCTCTATTTCAAATTCTTAAAGAAAAATGAAATAAAAGAGTAAAATTGCTTTCCATTTAAACACAAAAACTTATCATTACAAAACACTAATTTAAATACTCCACATGAGTTTTATGATACACTGAGATCAATGTGTTGTGTGCTTTCCAAGAACTTTAAATTATGAAGAGAAAAAACATCAACCTTTATATTCCGTCACATATTTACGCGTCCATTAAGTCAAGGTCGAAAACATGTTGAAGAAATATCTCATATTGTATACATTTGACAAAAGGACATAACATAATGTCTTCAGTGTCATTAAATTAATACTGATGTTGGCGTTACAATTTTGTTTTGTTAATTGTTTGTGTTTGGATGCAAGTACAAATTTATTAAATGTTTGTCCCAATAGTAGCCAGAATAAAATTGAATGATACAACACGTTATAAGAATGACAACTTAAGGCCATGACAAAAGAGTGCTTCTGGTGCAATTTTAATCTTTAATGAATTAGATACGGATAAGTTTTATTATGCCCCCGCCATGAAATGGCGACGGGCATTAAGAGTTGCTCCTGTCCGTCCTTCCGTCCGTCCCTCCGTCCGTCCCTCCGTCCGATGTTCTCGTGAACGCAACTCCTCCTACACTACTGGTGGGAATTTAATGAAACTTGACCACAATGCTTAGCCTGATATGTTGTTGTGCATGAAGGTGGGGTTTCGCTCTTGCATGTTCCGTTCAGAAGTTATGGCCCTTTGATACTTCCATTTACATTAGTTTTAATAGGAGTATATCTCGTGAACGCAACTCCTCCTACACCTCTGCTGGGAATTTGATGAAACTTTACCACACTGCTTGGCCTGATATGTTGTTGTGCATAAAGGTAGGGTTTTGCTCTTACATGTTCCGTTCAGAAGTTATGGCCCTTGGATACTGCCATTTACATTAGTTTTAATAGGAATATATCTTGTTTCTTATATTTTGTGTTAAGCAAAATATGCATCTTGCCCATAACTTTAAAACTACTTGAGATACTGCCTTGAAACTTGAAATATATTTTCACCATCAAAATCTACATCATAACCAACAAGACCCATAACCCTGCTTCCAATATTTTTCAAATTATGCCCCTTTTTCACTTACATTTTGTGTTAAGAAAAATATACACATTGCCCTTAACTTCGTTTGGAATGGAGGGATTTCAAAATAACTTGGCACAAATGTTCACCATAACAAGGCGGTGTGTCCGCACAATACCCATGGCTGGAGGTCCAAGGTCAAGGTCACTGTTACAAAAAATAGAATTTTCTTGCAAAATCTTGTCCGCTCTGTTATTTCATATTGGATTTTTGAATAACTTGGTATAATTGTTCACCATATCAAGACGGTATGTCACGTACATGCCAAAGCATTTAGGTCGAATGTCAAGGTCACTGTTACTAAAAATAGAATTTTCTTGTCAGGGCTGTTACTTTGTTATGAATGGAGGGGTTCCAAAATAACTTGGCACTAATGTTCACCATGACAGGGCGATGTGTCGCGTACCATGCCCATGCCTGTCGGTAAAACGTCAATGTCACTGTTACTAAAAAAAGAATTCTCTTGTCCGGGCTGTTACTTTGTTATGAATGGAGGGATTTCAAAATAACTTTGCACAAATGTTCACTATGACAAGGCAGTGTGTCCGCACAATACCCAAGCCTGAAGGTCCAAGGTCAAGGTCACTGTTACTAAAAATAGAATTTTCTTGTCTGGGCTGTAACTTCATTATAAATGGAGGGATTTCAAAATAACTTGACACAAATGTTCACAGGGCGGTGTATCGCGTACCATGCCCATGCCTGTAGGTCAAGGTCAGTGTTACTAAAAATAGAATTCTCTTGTCCGGGCTGTAACTTTGTTAGGAATAGATTGATTTCAAAATAACTTGTCACAAATGTTCATCATGACAAGGTGGTGTGTCCCGTACCATGCCCATGCCTGTAGGTCCAAGGTCAAGGTCACTGTTACTAAAATAGAATTTTCTTGTCAGGTTGTAACTACATTAGGAATATAGTAATTTCAAAATAACTTGGCACAAATGTTCACCATGACAAGGTGGTGAGCCGTGTACCATGTCCATGCCTGTAGGTCCAAGGTCAAGGTCACTGTTACTAAAAATAGAATTTCCTTGTCCGGGCTATAACTGTTTTGAATGGAGGGTTTTCAAAATAACTTGGCACAAATGTTCACCATGACAAGGCGGTGTGTTGCGTACATTACCCATACTGTAAGTCCAAGGTCAAGGTCACAGTTACTAAAACTTGAATTTACTTGTTCGGGCTATAACTTCTTTATGAAGGAAGGGATTTCAAAATAAATTGGCACAAATGTTCACTATGTCATTGCATTGCATTACCACCAACTTCTTCACAGACATTTCCGTAATGAGAAAACAACAGTGCCACAAATACAAATAATTTACTTGATCATCAAGTTTATGCATATTCTTATAATTACTCGAACATCACTGTCTTTGAAATGCTATTATTCCCATCATTGCACTTGAGTATCTGAAAACGATGCATAGCGGGGCATCCGTGTCCTATGGACACATTTCTAGTTTAACTTTGGTTAACGTCCAGAAGGTTAAGGATGGTGACAATTTTTGCATTATTTAGTATCCGAGATTATAATGGAAACAAACTGGCTGATGTTTGATGTTCATTAGCAAAACTGTCATGACAAATCAAGTGATCTCTTCAGATCATGTTTTAATACCTAAATTATACCTAAAACCTTTTGAATTGCGAGTAAAGTCTTACTTCCTTTTGGTGAACTTATAGGCTTAGTCAAAACATAGTGCAAACCTTAGCAAAGGAACATTTTTGTTTATCCGGGCAATATGATATGACCTAGGAATCAGCCATGATTAAATAATTTTACCTGTATAAGAGCAATGTTTGTCTCAAACCCAGTAGGAATGAACACTCCGTTCTCGGGATGAAAGTTAGTATCGGTGGCCTCGGCTGAAACGACCACTCCTGTCGAGGACGTCACAAACGGAATAATGTCGTATTCATCCGCATTAAGCAACATTTCTAAAACAAAGAATAGAAAATACTATAAAATATATTTTAATCAGAAACAAGGTAATCATTATTATTAAAATTTATCACAACTATAAGGAAAGTTGCCCGCAAGTTCTTTTAAGGAAAACAATCGAAACCCAAATATAATGGTTAGATTTAATTACTTATCTAGTGATGCGCAACTTTTCCAGTTAATGATACTTTGTTTGTCGTTTTAATGTTTGTAATTCATTATTTAAAAGCGTGTTTCAGTATATTCTTTAAGATGTAATCAAGGTCTTTTCACTTTCCTAGACTGCTTTTATCAGTCAAAGAAACTAATAAGTAAATCTCGGCGATGCAGAGATGGTTTATAAACAAGCGCATTACGAAGAGTAAAATACACGACCAATCTTTATTTTATGCTTTGGAATGTCATTCGTTAAACAAGTGGTGAACGAAAGTAAAAGAAATGCCAATTTTGAAAATGTTTTAAAGTTTTGACCATCAAATGACAAGTTTGATCGTGGTATTAGAGATATGGTCAATCGACACGACTTTTTCATTTAGGATAACACTTGAATTATAGTTTCCATTCTAATACGATCGTAAAATTTTGATCATTTTTGTGTCGCCCTTTCGAAGAAATGGCGATACATAGGGACCGCTTTGTCCGTCCGTCGGTCCGTCACGAAAACTTAACGTTGCTTATAACTTTGCCATTTCTTAATATTTCTTCATGAAACTTTCAAATTATATTGCTGATGACAACACGCTCGAGATAATGCCAAATTCTCAAGATCAAGGTCGCATTTCATGGAGTTATGCCCCTTTTTGTACTTGGATTTTTACACGAAAACTTAAAAACTTAACGTTGGCTATAACTTTGTCATTTCTTAATATTTTTACATCAAACTTTCAAATTATATTATTATATTGCTTATGACAACACGCTCATGATGATGCCAAATTCTTTGATGGAGTTATGTCCCTTTTTATACTGGCATTTTTATTCCGACATAGCACCAGAGGGCGACACAAGTGTTCAAAATTAACACCCATCTAGTTACCTTTTGAGATTCGACCGAAACGTGACATGTTTTGTAAGATACATGAAATTTAAAGGAAATGTTTTGAATACTTTTTAAATTTTATTGGGGCTTTTGTGGGGACACACTTAGCAAGAAAGAACATTCTACATATTCTAAAAATCTTATTTGTTTAAATATTAAATATTTTTCGAGATACATTCCAAAGACATCAGGAACCTTTAAACTGTAGCTAAACGTATTTAGGCATTTTGGCGTAAAAATGAGATAAACGGAAGTCGGACCGGGCAGCCGAGGTATACTTACAGTAGCATGTCCACAGCCAGCTCAGCCATACTTACAGTATCGCGGTCCAGTAGCAGAGATTTTCCCATGTGGTTTTAGTCCTCGTTGATTAGCCGAATCGAACTCGTAGCACAATCCGTAGTCGTACGATCGTTTAATAGCAAAAGCCTCTCTAAAGAACACAGGCAGATTTTAGAACGTCAAGATTTCTTCAGTTAATGACAACTATACCTGCACTCAATGTATTTAGTATCAAGTTCTCCGGCAGGAAGGCGGAACAAAGCGTTCATATTATTCAGATAATCGGGGAAGACACTTCCGAAAAAAATCTTATATTCGAAAATGTGTTATTATAAATAAATAACTACAGAATGTGCTATGGATTTTATCATTGCACTGTCACTGATGAAAAAACGGCTTAATGAAGTTCAGTAAAACTTAGCACAAACTAATGTTATTAATTTACGTTTAAGTTACATACGCTAAGAAACTCAAAAATCCCCCAAATTCTATTTGAAATAAATCGCAAAAACGAAGCAACAGTAAACATCAATTTAAATGTCTTCATAAGTAATGAGTTGCTGACAACAATATTAAAGGCTCTTTGGTTTAAAAAATGTATATGTGAGTTATTTGTATAAGTGTGTTTGACCTTCAATTTCCTGGTGGCAAAAATGGATGGCAAACAAATATATTGATTTCTCTTTTAATAATTGCAAGTTCTTTTCAAGCACCTTAGATAATGTTGTCAGTATCATTTCACTCGTGTTGGCATTTGAATCGTTGTTTTGTGTTGCTTCGTTTTTTGTGTTTGATAGGGGTGTTTTAGGTCTAACTGGTATTTTTTAATGTTCTTATTTTTCTTAATTTATGTAAAATAATCATAAATTTATAGCATTGATTTGTGCAAAGTTTAATGGAACTGCTTTGTATCGTTTGGGAGATTTCGATATGTTTCTTTTTTGTCTATGACATAACAATGCCGAACGGAGCAACGCCTAAACTAGAGATTTAAAAGATTGTTTGGATCCACTTAACTGACATTCTCCTTAATACTTAATATTTTAATATATTTAAGTTCTAAAACTTACTCGTCGCATGGTTGTCCCGCGAAATTGCACATCAGCATAAATTCTTCCAGAGGTTGTGATATTTCTTTCAACTGTGGCAAGCTCTTTACAGCTTATTGCATTTTGAATTGTTCTGATGTGAAAAAATAATATACTCAGACCTGAAAGGAGATATCCTGCTTTTTGAATTGACCGTCCAACGTAGAAACAAGGAGAAAGTACAATGTATGGTTTGAACACATTCTCGTATGTCAGAAAAAATCTATCTTTTAAAAGTGCGAATTTCAAACTGCTTTATCGATACCCTTTTTAAAAAATATTTTGGAAGTTTTGCGTAATTAAATAAGATAAATACGTCGAAACTTACTTAAAATAGATGAATTGTAATTATTTGTAAGATAGTTATATACGTCTGGAATAAGGCGAAACAGAACTACATCGTGCACGTCCACCATACGAGCTAAAATGTAACGTTTTACAAAAACGATGTATCAAAATAAATAATAATTAAGAACTGGAACAAGAATCTGGTTTGAATTCCCTGGACGAAATTGTTTTGCCACTGACCAGGTCTGACGGTTATAAAACTGAGTTTGGAAACCAGTCTCAAATGTCAAGCATCTGATTGGCTGAAATGGCGACCAGTCGCCATTTCAGCCAATCAGATGCTTGAGATTTGAGACTGGTATCCATGCTCAGTTTTATAACCTTGTGCACTGGTTATCTTTCTCGTTAATTTTTGTGTTGTTTTTAAGCTCATTTATTGGGGAGGCTGTGTATTCTTTAAGCTGTCATTTATTGGGGAGGCTGTGTCTTCTTTAAGCTCATTTATTGGGGAGGCTGTGTTTTCTTTAAGCTCATTTATTGGGGAGGCTGTGTTTTCTTTAAGCTCATTTATTGGGGAGGCTGTGTATTCTTTAAGCTCATTCATTGGGGAGGCTGTGTATTCTTTAAGCTCATTTATTGGGGAGGCTGTGTATTCTTTAAGCCCATTTATTGGGGAGGCTGTGTATTCTTTAAGCTCATTTATTGGGGAGGCTGTGTTTTCTTTAAGCTCATTTATTGGGGAGGCTGTGTATTCTTTAAGCTCATTTATTGGGGAGGCTGTGTATTCTTTAAGCTCATTTATTGGGGAGGCTGTGTTTTCTTTAAGCTGTCATTCCTGATATCCATAGTTCACTCGTGTTCGTGCTTTACATTTAAACTTTCTGAAACGATTATATCCTCGATAAAAGCTGTGATCGAGAATATATTATTATACTGCAAAGAAATTTGCTTGAATTTGATTGGATAATTTGCCGTTGATGTATATCCGTATTTACGGATCGGCCGTAGATATGAACGCACGTGCCTTAATTTCCCTCTCTGGCCTCTCACCTTTTGTTGTCGTCCGCCATTTTGTTTTGAATTTCCGTAAAAATGCATTATTTGCAGCCGATCTTGTAAATTTTAAAGCGGTATGCTGAGGGATTACTAAAATTGTTACAAAAAATATTTGTGTTATGTTTTTAACGTTGACAACGATCAGATTATTCTCAGATTTCGTAAATAAATATCAAATCGATAGTCCATTCAATTTCTATAGAAGTGACGTCATGCAGGTAAATTAATGACGTCAGACATGTAATTATTGAGGTTCTCAGAGGGGAATTAAGCCGTCCGGCATTAAATAAGAGAAATAAATGAAAAATCGATGTTTTCTAATTATTTTTGTCTGAAAAAGTCTTTGCAGTATAATAAAACAATTATTTGGTTCCCTGAAAGGGTATGTGAGGATATATTGTCGGTCTGGGTGTCATATTATCCCTCGCCTGCAGCTCGGGTAATATGACACCCAGACCGGCAATATATCCTCACATTCCCTGTCAAGAAACCAAATAACTATATAATACTTCTTTTTTAGGTGAGCTATCCTACTCGCCCCGGTGTCGGCGTCCGTTAAACTAATGCGTTAAACAAAAAATGCAGTTTGGTCCATAACTTGAAAACTACTTATGATATCAACTTGAAACTTGGAATATATATTCACCATCAAATTCTACATCATTACCAGCAACACCCGTAACTCTGCTACATATACTTTTCAAGTTATGCCCCTTTTTCTCTTAAATTTTGCGTTAAGAAAATTATGCACTTTGGTCCATAACTTATAAACTACTTGAGATATCAACTTGAAACTTGGAATATATATTCACAATCAAATTCTACATCATTACCAATAAGACCCATAACTCTGCTGTCAATATATTTCAAGTTAAGCCCCTTTTGTCTTATATTTTGTGTGAAGCAAAATATGCATTTTGCCCATAACTTTAAAACTACTGAGATATTGCCTTGAAACTTGAAATATATTTTCACCATCAAAATCTACATCATGACCAACAAGACCCATAACCCTGCTTCCAATATTTTTCAAATTATGCCCCTCTTTCACTTACATTTTGTGTTAAGCAAAATATACACTTGGCCCTTAACTTCGTTATGAATGAAGGGATTTCAAAATAACTTGGCACAAATGTTCACCATGACAAGGCGGTGCGTCGCGTACAATACCCATGCCTGTAGATCCAAGGTCAAGGTCACTGTTACTAAAAATAGAATTTACTTGCAAAATCGTGTCCGCTCTGTAACTTTGTTATTTCTTATTTGATTTTTAAATAACTTGGTATATGTGTTCACCATATCAAGACGGTTTGTCACGTACATGCCCAAGCCTGTAGGTCGAAGGTCAAGGTCACTGTTACTAAAAATAGAATTTTCTTGTCCGGGCTGTTATTTTGTTATGAATGGAGGGATTTCAAAATAACTTGGCACAAATGTTCACCGTGACAAGGCGGTGTGTCCGCACAATACCGATGCTTGTAGATCCAAGGTCAAGGTCACTGTTACTAAAAATAGATTTTTTTGTCCAGGCTGTAACTGCGTTATGAATGGAGGGATTTCAAAATAACTTGATACAAATGTTCAACATGACAGGGCGGTGTGTCGCGTACCATGTCCATGCCTATAGGTCAAAGGTCAAGGTCACTGTTACTAAAAATAGAATTCTCTTGTCCGGGCTGTAACTTTGTTATGAATGGAGGGATTTCAAAAAAACTTTGCACAAATGTTCACTATGACAAGGCAGTGTGTCCGCACAATACCCAAGCCTGAAGGTTCAAGGTCGAGGTCACTGTAACTAAAAATAGAATTTTCTTGTCCGGGCTGTAATTTCATTATAAATAGAGTGATTTCAAAATAACTTGGTATAAATGTTCATCATGACAAGGTGGTGTGTCCCGTACAATGCCTATGCCTGTAGGTCCAAGGTCAAGGTCACTGTTACTAAAATAGAATTTTCTTGTCAGGGTTGTAACTACGTTAGGAATAGAGTAATTTCAAAATAACTTGGCAGAAATGTTCACCATGACAAGGCGGTGTGTTGCGTATATTACCCATGCCTGTAAGTCCAAGGTCAAGGTCACAGTTACCAAAACTTGAATTTACCTGTTCGGGGTATAACTTCTTTATGAATGAAGGGATTCCAAAATAACTTGGCACAAATATTCACTATGACATTGCATTGCATTACCACCAACTTCTTCACAGACATTTTCGTAATGAGAAGACAACAGTGTCACAATTACAAATAATTTACTTGATCTTCAAGTTTATGCATATTCTGATAATTACTCGAACATCACTGTCTTTGAAATGCTATTATTACCATCATTGCACTTGAGTGTCTGAAAACGATGCATAGCGGGGGCATCCGTGTCCTATGGACACATTTCTAGTTTCACTTATATTTTCACTTAAGTGCACTTCATCGATAACTTTGCAAATACTTAAGGTATCAACTTCAAACTTCCATTATATTTTCATTTCAGTTCTTTTTCTGTAACATTACTGAAGTGATTGATATTTGACTAAAAGTAAATGTCTCTAATAAAAAATTACTAACAAGTTTTCTAACAAATTCAGAAATATTTCATAGTTATTCCCCTATTCAGTTTAATATTTATGGTACATTAAGGAATTATTTCTGTTATTCTGTTAATTTTCAGTGAAGATTTCATTTCCAATTACGTCCTTTGTTCTCAAACAAACCAAGCAGAATGTCAGTGATTGTGGGTTGGCGGTTTACTGGCATACTTGAACTATTTTAGGGGAAAAGGATGGTATGTACTGCCTCTTGCAAAGTTAGGCGCTGCCCGCCATAAAATGGCCTTGGGTACATCTATGCATTTAATATATGACTAAGGGAGGTGTTAAGTACTTCGAGGGGGCTGCAAAGGTCTCCGCGTACTTCATTTCAATGTAGTTATCAGTTTCGATTCCGTCCCTTGATGGTGATATTTTTAAACCATGCAAAATGTAAGTCATTGTTGGTGGCGTATATATAGATATTCTTGAACTCATTTTAATTGGTAGATGGTGTGTTGTTTTGCCTCTTGCAAAGTTTGCCCGGCTCTGACGTCGTATTTGTATGGCCTTTAGATAATGTTTACATTTAAAAAACACAATTTCTACACAGACAATGAATAGGAATGTGCACTCTGAAAGTTGTCGACATTCAAAAATATATCAAAAAGTGCATATCTCTTGCTCTTTCAAGGCGCATGATACGTCGTGTAGTAGAGTGTTTGGCCTCTTTATTTTGTTTTCAACCATGAACAATCTATTAAAAATACTTTTCTTGCTAAATGAGTAACTCGAATTATATTACAGTACTGTCGACATAAACTTGTTGAGATGGTAGAAATATAGACACTTTGTCTTTTTCTAATTGTGAAGAAATGTCATTTTTATTTTGTCATTTGAAACCTTTTATACTTGAATTGTTTTAGGTGGTGATGTGTGCAGATTAGAGACGTCTGCAGTCGCCATAAAACTGCAATTATTGATAAAAATGAAATTTATTAAAATTTCCCTTACGGTGTAAATAATTCAATAAAACTGTGCACAAATTATAAATGTATCGTTATTTAACGTATTTTAAGAAAAGTAATAATGGTTTATAGCTACATTCTTACACCGTATTTTGCAATTGCAGGAGGCCGTTACTACATGAAGTTGCCACAAGTCATGTGCTCTTTAGACGGAACCAGTTTTACTTCAAAATGTTTACGAGCTGACACCTGTATAATTAATATTGATGTTTTATGGTCTACACTGGACAAATAGTTTTTGTTTTATTTGATTTAATTTCGTTGTAAATAGACTGATTAAGATTCCTATCTGTCATAACAAAACAAAAACGATGTTTTTGGTTCAATGTAGACCCTATCAATATTGATTATAAAGAGGACAGCTTAAACATTTTTTTACAATAAAATGCTTATGTAACAACTGTAGTATAACAAGAATGTGGTGTTCCTCGGAACACTTGTGTCGCCTGCATTGGAAACGATTACACATATTTGAACATACATGAAATTATTATGAGAGTATGATACATACCTCGATCATGAAAATTTACGTGTATATGAATACAACAGTTTTTGTCACAGTTAATCCATCCACATGTAATGTTTGTAACGATTGTGTTGTAAGATTAACTCTGCACACAATAACACATCTGCAGGTAATGTTTGTAATACTTTTGTAATACTTGTGTTGAAAGATTACCTCTGCACACATCTGCAGGTAATGTTTGTAATACTTTTGTTGAAAGATTACCTCTGCACACAAATAACACATCTGCAGGTAATGTTTGTAATACTTTTGTTGAAAGATTACCTCTGCACACAGATAACACATCTGCAGGTAATGTTTGTAATACTTTTGTTGAAAGAATACCTCTGCACACAGATAACACATCTGCAGGTAATGTTTGTGATACTAGTAAAATTATCTCTGGACACAGATAACACATCCACAGGAAATGTTTGTGATACTAGTAAGATTATCTCTGGACACAGATAACACATCCGCAGGAAATGTTTGTGATACTAGTAAGATTATCTCTGGACACAGATAACACATCCGCAGGTAATGTTTGTGATACTAGTAAGATTATCTCTGGACACAGATAACACATCCGCAGGTAATGTTTGTGATACTAATAAGATTATCTCTGGACGCAAGTAACACATCCACAGGTAATGTTTGTGATACTAGTAAGATTATCTCTGGACACAGATAACACATCCACAGGAAATGTTTGTGATACTAGTAAGATTACCTCTGCACACAGATAACACATCCACAGGTAATGTTTGTGATACTAGTAAGATTACCTCTGCACACAGATAACACATCCACAGGTAATGTTTGTGATACTAGTAAGATTACCTCTGCACACAGATAACTCATCCACAGGTAATGTTTGTGATACTAGTAAGATTACCTCTGCACACAGATAACACATCCAAAGGTTATGTTTGTGATACTAGTAAGATTACCTCTGCACATAGATAACACATCCACAGGTAATGTTTGTGATACTAGTAAGATAACCTCTGCACACAGATAACACATTCACAGGAAATGTTTCCAATTGCAATGACACTCACACCTCCAAATGGTACACTTACTTGTTTGATGTCCTGCAAACGATGGTCAATGAACTTGAAGAGATTGCTACCACACATTGAAATTTCATCTATAAAGAGTACTTTAAGTTCACCAATTTCGAAGGGTGTTAAGTGTTGATGCTTCAAGTGGTTTATATTCAGAAAGGATTTGTTTAGCAGGTACAATAAAAGCTGTGTGTAAAGTGTATCACCCTATCAAAAATGCAGCTTTTCCAGTTGTTGCAGTGAGAAGAACATGTTTCTGTTCTGGGTTTGAGCCTGGGACTGTGTTGTAATGCCTAATTAAAGCTTGGTATAATGTCTTTGTAACACGTGATTTTCCAACACCTGCTCCACCAGTTTGAAAAAGAAAAAATTGCTCATCTGATGTTTTCACTCTCTTAATTACATGTAAAAATACTTCTCTATGTCTTCTGTTCAAGTACCTCAAATCAGCTCTTAATTGTTTATCCGAAACTCTGTTTTTAATAAGCTTTTCTGTTACATCTGTCCCACTTGCAGCAGAACACCCAATGTCTTGACCAATTCATATTCTGTGAATATTGGACCTCCCTCTTCATCATATGCATCAAGTACATATTGTAAATCATGATTAGCTTGTCAAGCTTTCAGAATATGGGGAGAATATCCATTAATCCTAACTGCATCTGGAGACCTCTTCAGGTACACTTTTGGATCAGTGATTGGACTGGAAATGGCTTGAATATTTTGTTGCTCTTACATGTCTATTGATAAAAGAAAGTCTTCAAATGTAATATCTGAGTTTTTGCCAAGGTCCAAAAGGGCACTACGTACGGTATCCCAGTTCTCACGATGTGTTGTTCTTTCTTCATCTGTTAGTTCACCTAGCGGTTGAATGATTTGTGTGGTGCGTGACATTGGTGGTATTGGAAAGTTGAATCTACATTCCTTCTTGTTTTTTTCGGCATGTATGTGAATGTCTGTGTTTCTGGTAGTTCACAATTGGATCAAATGATGAAGATGTAATACTATGCTGGCTGATGAATTGTTCTACTGTTTCAATATTATAGTGTGGGGCATCTTCAAACTAGATCAATGCATGTATGTGTGGTGAACCACGATGTTGAAATTCAATACGATAAAAAAGTCCTATATTGTACCTAAATGAGCCAAATCAATTAAAAAATATTTGAAAGAATTGCTGAACTCTGTAGTCAAAGTATCGAGCCACAGTTACTGGGTCCGATTTAATAAGTCTAGTTTTTGTATCCCAATGAACTCGTTGATTTATTCCAGTGTGTATTGTTTATAATCAACAAGATTTCCCAGACTTTCAAGCAGTGAATTCCAGTAAGTTTCTGCTGCTGATCAACCATGAGAAACCATTTGGGCATTCCTATTTGCCTTATACTGGCAAAATGTCCGTCTTAGCATTTTCCAAATATGGTGGCGATCCTCTTAGTGATCTGAATATTCGATAGCCCATCCAATTTGACCATACTTTCAACAACGTCTTCGTTTCTGACATCTTTAGCAGTGTAATGATTCCCTTTTGTCTGGTTTCTTCTCACTGAAAACCAAACTTTATCTTGTATTAGTTTTATCTGTAGTTTTCTTGTTTTAATAGATGAAAATGGAACTTTGAAGACCCTCGAACACGACAAGTATGAAAATATTGCATGCTCGGTTTGATTGAGCCTGTTCATGGGCAGTAATGGAAATGACCACGCCGCCTAGCCCCGGGTTGAGCGCAACAATATTTACACTAATAAACAGTACAATTTTGATCCATCCCAAACGATGGTATGCATATGGCGGTGAACATGGAACCTTCAATGCGGTATTGTCAGATTAATACCATTCCATGTTCAGCGGCGTATGACCCCCAGATAAAAGAATGGGTTTGCCCTAAACGAGAAAACAATGGGCGGAACTAAACAGAATATAATTTTGAGAGGGGATCTTAGAATATAAATCCTGCATATCACAGAAAACGCCAAAGGCAAAATTTAAAAAGAAGGAAGTATATCCTTGGCGGTGATTGAACAATATCCAAATTTATTTTGGCTGGGATATTGAAACCACCCATCTTTAAACTTGCCGAAATATAAAAATAAAATTAAAAAATACAAAAAGTAAATTTAGAAGTACTATTAACATAGTACATAAATATCGTGCTCGACGACCTTCAAAGGACGTAATTGATAACAGCACTGATTGAATGTACGGGGAGACTTTTTACAGCTGCCACACTGCACAAACAACGATACTGTGTTGTAAAGAAAGTATGTGTAATTGAAGCAACAGCTCTTCTGTTACGTCTTCTTAATTCTGACTTGCATATGTCTGATTATTTAACTGGATCTGATCTGTCTTTGTTGGATGGCCGTGATTCACCACAAAAATGGTTGGAAATGCAAGTTCTTCAATATTTTCAGAAAAAAAATGCTTATTGGTGTATTGCCCTCACTTGGAGCCTCAGAGTAATTATGCTGTATATCAGCATTGATAACAGTGGGACATAACAAACTGTCAATCTCTCCAGAAGGTTGATCTTCATCCTCGCTTCAGTCATCAGTATTAATATCAGCTTTATTTGGAATCACTCCATATTGTGCAGAACTGGAATTGTATATTTTGTCTTTGTCTGTTTGATAAGGCTCAGATATTGCAACAGGTAAATTAATTTGATGCAAATATTCAGGTTGTTCTGTTATTAATTCAGATTCAATTGTATCCTGCTTTTCAATAAGGTTAGTCCATTCAGTGTTCTGCAGCTGTGTGACTGATTCTTCCATTCAGTTCTCATTGAATCCATTTGAAACATTTTTATGCAATCAAGGGTTTTTCAAGAAGATATTTGGTAGCTTCAATACATTTGTTTATTCTGATATTTTTATACATGTAGTGAGATGTATATCTAAGTCGTCGTTTAAGCTTCACAGGAATGGTATCAGAATGATCTAGTCTTCTTGGTAGGCTTTGTACAGTGGTAATATTATCAGCAGGTACGTTTACAATGTTTCCATGAGCACAAGCCTGAGATCCACTTGGTAGCTCTCTCATCTGCATGAACTCATTGACAGGAGACACCAAGCGTTCCTCAAGAGAGTTAAGGCTCAGTTCTGGAGGTTGCAGTGGGAATGTCATCACTGAATGGGCAAAGTACATTTGGGAACAACAGGCAATTCATTGTCACACTCCTTCGACACAGACTTGAAATGACCTAATCAATTCATCTTTTTCTTGTTCAGATCGCACATTTCTGGTAGCCTTTTTCTTTAAAGCATCAGACTTACGTTCCCTGTTTCTATAGTTGGGATCTAATCTTTTCTCCTGTTTCTTCGGACGTTCTATTTCATTCACTTATTTCACTAATGGATTCAATCTGAAAATACGTCTTCTTTTTGACTCACTCTTACATTTGGGTCTTCTCTTGCTGTACGCTTTGCTATTCTATCTTTATCTTTCACTTCTGGGTCTTCTCTTGCTGTACGCTTTGCTATTCTATCTTTCTCTTTCACTTCTGGGTCGTCTATAGCTGTACGCTTTGCTATTCTAACTTTCTCTTTCACTTTTGGGTCTTCTATAGCTGTACGCTTTGCTGTTCTATCTTTTTTTTCACTTCTGGGTCTTCTCTTGCTGTACGTTTTGCCATGTTAGTTTTTTGTTTCACTTTTGGGTTTGCTCTAGCTAAACGTCTTGCCATGTTAATTTTCTGGTTCGGTTCTGGGTTTGCTCTTGCTGAACTTCTTGTCATGTTATCTGTCATTTTAACTTCTGGATCTGCTGGAAAATGCTTCTTTTTTCCTCACAAGAACGTTTTGCCTCCACTTTTTCTTATACTGAGCATCTTTTTGATTTCCTTTTAATGTCTGCCTGTATTCTTTTCTGTTATTTTGTTCCATTGCCCTGAAATCCTGTTTCTTTGTTTTCGTTTTTTTTATTGATTACTTCTTCCGGTTTACAATTATTTCAGAATCTGTAATACCAACCAAAATATTTGATGCATTAGCAGCAATGTTGTTTTTCTGCCGAGTTTACACTTAAGTGATCAAGAGAGGCAGATGTAGTTTGTGTTTCAGTTACTGGATGATGCTGAACACGTAAGCTGTTTGTTGTTGGTAATGTTTAATGGTTTTATTCATTAAACAATAACGCAAATGTCCCCTCATACAGCTTATACTATAATGCTCATGTTGTGACTCTAGTCCAAACAGAACTGACACAGCAAAAGCGACAGCAAAAATACCACAAGCTGGATCATAAGCTGGTTGCTGGGAAACAACGGGATAAATTAAGTTTTGTGCAGAAATATCGGTAGTGGTCTTTTATCATTTCTCAGCGAATCATAAATGAAGATCTGCCTTGTGTAAGGATCAAACACAGTTGTTATCCAGTTATAACATAACTGGTTGTTGTGCTGCAGGTGTAAATTCTCCAATATTGAAGAGCTGATTAACATCATGAGCTTTCATCAGCATGACAACCGCCATAATTACATCATCTTGTATCTCCACAATAACAGGTCCAACAAAGACTGAGACAAAATAAGGGATGTACAAAAGATGTTTCTCTTTTTGTGCAGATTTCACACCTACTGCCTGAAATTTGTTTTTCTCAGCTGTCTTTGTTTGATGCACAGATTCGGAATATAGCCTGTTTGGTCGATTTGTAGATGATTCTAATGTTGATCATTTGTGGCTTCTTTTTTATAACGAGTTCTTGTTGTTTGTTGCACTGAATTCAGTTTGTTTGGGTCGTCATTATTTAAAACTGGAATATTTAGGTGGCTAATATTCTTTTCTTGTTTTTATTTGTTCGTTTTTATCACTGACAGGTTCAATATGCTTTGAAGACATGCTAGTATTCTTACAAATTCTCTTACGAAGAACAGTATTTTGATAAGAGGAAAGCTTCAGTCCGCAAGAACAGGAACAACACTTGTAAAGTTCTAGTTTGAGAGAAGATGAAAACACGTTGTTACATTTGTCAAGATATTTGTGCTCAGATTACAAGTAGGTCCATTGCTTGGAGAGTAAATTCTGTTATGGTTATCAAGCCTTTGAACTGAAGCAAAAACTGAACCACAAAACTGACATACTGGAAATCTGTGACGATTTAAAATCCAGTTTTGTAACTTTTACCATACTTTGAACACACATACTCTGGTCAATTTCCACTGAACATATGTTCACCTTTATTTGTTGTCATTATAGATTTCCAGAAACTGTGCCTCTCAACACTTGGAATTACACCTGTGAAAACAGAAAAGTGCATGTAAATAAAGTTTGATATTTGTGCAACAAATTTGCAAATATTGTGTGACAAACATTCCCAATTACAAGTCCAAGAATGGGAAATCATTAATATCTGGAATGTAGTGAGTAAGAAGCCTATGGTAAAAAGAATTATTACAAAATGTAGTAGAAACATGGTTCGTGGACTTGGCAATAAGCCTTACTGATTTTTCTCTTTAGTCTTGCTATAGTTCTTTCATCAATCTGTTAAGAAAAGAGGTTATTCTGATGTTGCAGATCGACAAGAAAATGATTATATAAACAAAACCCTCTGGGTTGAGGGACATGAATATGCACAATATGTTATGTTGAAGCAAACCAAATTCAGTACACACCAAATATTAAGTTTCCTGTGATGCAACTGTAATTTTCTCTTAAAGAAGCAACAATGTTTACAAAATGATGAAAGATCAACTGTAATATATTGATGCCAAATAAAAACATGAAAAGGTGGAAAGATGAATAAATGTAACATACCTGAGAACATAGGAGTTAAGGTAACATGTAACAAACTCCAGGTGTTGCAAATGAAGTATTCGTAAAACACCATCCTGGTGTTTACATTAAGTGTACATTACACCTCCTTGGTGTCATAAATGCAACAGAATTAAACAGGTACAACTTTTAGTGTAATAGATGAAAGTCATGGAAGCATATTACATATTCTTGGTACCATAAGTGAAACTAAGGTAAACATTTACACCTTGTTGGTGTTACATATAAAAGTAAATAAATATTGACACCTTCTTGGTGTTGTAACTGTAAAACAGTGTTAGTTTTTGCATGAGAAATATTATAACAGTGATAGACCTCGAAAACAGTGAAATTGTCTTAGAGGTAAGGAATAACAGTATATTATAGCTGTGACAGAAAAAAGATAAAATAAATAGAAAAAAATAAGATTAAACCTTAAAGTTATATCACTGTTACATGAAAAGCTTGAAAAAAGCAGCATGTGTTTTACCTACAAAGACTTGGCTTGAAGCCTGAAAGAAATTTTGATAATGTGTTCATTCAGTAAGTTCAAGTAGGAAACACAAACATGTATTATTGAAGGGATTTTGTTTACAAATCATATGGTTATATTCTCAGCGAAACAAAATAAGTGTATGTGTCATGTACTTGCAAGGTATTAGCAATAGTAAAGTAATTAGTACTTTCAAAGTTATTAGCAATATTTAGTTTCAAAGTAAAGTAATTTGAAAGGGGCATAACTCAGAATAAAGTTAAAAGGGAGGTTCAATTCTTGTTGTCAAAGATGGCTTAATTCATGCAGAAGATGTATTATGTTAATCGGACAAGTACTTTCAAAGTTATAGGCAACATTAAGTTTCATATGAAAGTTCCATAATAAAGTAATTTGAAAGGGGCATAACTCATAAAATACTGAAACATGAGTTATCATTCTTGTCGTCACAGATGGCTTTGTTCATGCAGATGATATATTCCAAGTAGTATGCCACTTGGACCAGTACTTTCAAACTTATAGGCAATATTAAGTTCCATATTAAATTTATTTAAAAGGGCATAACTCAAAATATAGTAAAACAGGAATTATCAATGTTGTTGTCAGAGTTGGCCTTGTTCATGCAGATATTATATTCCAACTATTTACTTAATAGGGTAAGGACTTTCAAAATTACAGACAATATTAAGTTTCATATTTAAGTCATTTGAACGGGGCATAACTCATAAAATACTGAAACAGGAGTTATCATTATTGACGTCACAGATGGCTTTGTTCATGCAGATAATATATTCCAAGTATTTTGTCAATGGGACAAGTACTTTCAAACTTATAGGCAATATTAAGTTCCATATTAAATTTATTTAAAAGGGGCAACTCAAAATATAGTAAAACAGGTGTTATCAATGTTATTGTCAGAGTTGGCCTTCTTTATGCAGAAATTATATTCCAACTATTTACGTAATAGGATAAGGACTTTCAATATTACAGACAACATTGTTCCATATTTAAGTCATTTGAAAGGGGCACAATCCAAAAAATACTAAAACATGAGTTATCATTCTTGTCGTCACAGATGGCTTTGTTCATGCAGATGATATATTCCAAGTATTATGTTAATAAGTACTTTCAAAGTTATAGGCAACATTAAGTTTCATGTTAAAGTTGGGGGACTTCCGGACGACGGCACCGCCGACGACGACGACGTCGCCGGACAATAGGATCCCTAGGTGTCTCCTGCTATCACAGGCGACATAATAAACTTACTTATGTTTGTATCTTTTGTTTTCTTGTCGTAAGAAGAAAAGTCATACCCATAAAGGTCCTGAAATAAATAAAGATCTTTTTCCATAATTATTTTGCAGCTAATTGTATATGATCGGGTAGATTCATTATAAAGTGAAAATTAACCTGTGAAGTGAGTGGTGAAAAGTAAAATACAGAATTGTGCCATATGTGAATGTCCAAACGTCGTTTGAAAAATATGTTGTTGTAAGGGTCGCAAATGTAGCAAGTGGGTATCGGTAAAAATATTGATTGTTGCGCCCCTTACATCGTATAGGGGTATGAAGTCACCCTTTTAGCTCACCTGAGCACTTGTGCTCATGGTGAGCTTTTAGAATCGCCCTGTGTCCGTCGTGCGTCGTCAATTTTTGCTTTAAACAACATCTCCTCTTAAACCCCTGGGCCAAAGTTGATGAAACTTGCCACGGATGTTCCTTGCATGCAGAACTCTGGTTGACATGGCAACTGGAAATTGTGAATATGTGAAAAAGGCAAACTTTAAAAATCTTTCTACTTGAAACCTCAATGCCTAAAGCTTAGATATTTGGTATGTTGCAGTGTCTAGTGGATGTCTACCAAATCTGTTCAAATTATGTCCCCTGGGCCAAAATTGGCCACACGCCAGGGTTCTCTTAGTTTACATTGATTTATTTAGGAAAACATGAAAAATCATTTTTCTCCGAAACTAATAGGACTAGACCTTAGATATTTGGTGTTGAGTATTGTGAAGAGACCCTTTTGAGGGGCAGGGACAATTTTGACCCCAGGGCCAACTTTTAAACAAAGTTGATAAAGGGTCTCTACACAATACTCAGCACCAAATATCTAAGATCTAGTCCTATTAGTTTTGGAGAAAAATGATTTTTCATGTTTTTCCTATATACCTATATGTAAACCAAGAGAACCCTAGGGCGTGGCAGATTTTGGCCCAGGGGACATAATTTGAACAAATTTAGTAGACATCCATTAGAGAATGCTACTTACAAAATATCTAAGCTGTACGCATTGTGGTTTGTGAGAAGAAGCTTTTTAAAGATTTCCTATATAAGTCTATGTAAAATGGAGTGACCCCTGGGGCGGGGCCGATTTTGACCCCAGGGAAATAATTTGAACAATCTTTGTAGAGTTCCACTAGAGGGTGCTAAATGCCAAATATCTAAGCTCTAGGCCTTGTGGTTTCAGACAAGAAGATTTTTAAAGTTTTTCCTATATAAGTCTATGTAAAATGAAGTTACCCCTGGGGCGGGGCCAATTTTGACCCCAGGGAAATAATTTGAACAATCTTTGTAGAGTTCCACTAGAGGGTGCTAAATGCCAAATATCTAAGCTCTAGGCCTTGTGGTTTCAGACAAGAAGATTTTTAAAGTTTTTCCTATATAAGTCTATATAAAATGAAGTGATCCCTGGGGCGGGGCCAATTTTGACCCCAGGGAAATAATTTGAACAATATTTGTAGAGTTCCACTAGAGGGTGCTAAATGCCAAATATCTAAGCTCTAGGCCTTATGGTTTCAGACAAGAAGATTTTTAAAGTTTTTCCTATATAAGTCTATGTAAAATGAAGTGACCCCTGGGGCGGGGCCAATTTTGACCCCAGGGAAATAATTTGAACAAGCTTTGTAGAGTTCCACTAGAGGATGCTAAATGCCAAATATCTAAGCTCTAGGCCTTGTGGTTTCAGACAAGAAGATTTTTAAAGTTTATCCTATATAAGCCTATATAAAATGAAGTTACCCCTGGGGCGGGGCCAATTTTGACCCCAGGGAAATAATTTGAACAATCTTTGTAGAGTTCAACTAGAGGGTGCTAAATGCCAAATATCTAAGCTCTAGGCCTTGTGGTTTCAGACAAGAAGATTTTTAAAGTTTTTTTCCTTTCGGTTGCCATGGCAACCAGAGTTCTGCATGGAATTGATTTCTTTGAACAACTTTGGAAGAGCTTCATGCAAGGAACATCCGTGGCAAGTTTCATCAACTTTGGCCCAGGGGTTTAAGAGGAGATGTTGTTTAAAGCAAAAATTGACGACGCACGACGGACGCAGGGCGATCCTGAAAGCTCACCATGAGCACAAGTGCTCAGGTGAGCTAAAAAGGAAAACTAAAATCTTCCTACAGGAAACCTCAATGCCTTAAGCTTACATATTTGGTATGTAGCATTGTCTAGTGGATGTCTACCAAGTTTGTTCAAATTATGTCCCCTGGGCCGAAATTGGCGACGCCCCAGGGTTCTCTTAGTTTAGACTAGACCTTAGATATTTGGTGTTGAGTATTGTGGAAAGACCCTTTACCAACATTGTTTAAATGTTGGCCCTGGGGTCAATATTGGCCCCGCCCCGGGGGCCCTTAATATGTAAAAAGGCAATTTTTAAAAATCTTCTTACTGGAAACCTCAATGGCTTAAGCTTAGATATTTGGTATGTAGCATTGTCTGGTGGATGTCTACCAAGTTTGTACAAATTATGTTCCCTGGGCCAAAATTGGCCACGCCCCAGGGTCCTCTTAGTTTACATTGATTTATATAAGAAAACATAATAATTTTTCTCTGAAACTAATGCGACTAGACCTTAGATATTTCGTGTTAAGTATTGTGAAGAGACCCTTTACCAGCATTATTTAAATGTAGGCCCTGTGGTAAAGCTGAGAGTACTTGAGCGATATAGGGTCATCATGGCCCTCTTGACATAATTGCGTGCAAAATACTCTTCTGTTTCCTATTTCATTTCGATTGTAAACAATATGATTGATCGCCGAAAGAGTTGAGTGTTGACATAAAAGAAACGATCGTTTCACTGTTTTACTCTGGCATTCGTAAAGCTGAAATATCTCGAAGGTTAGGGATTCCCAGGACTACAATTACAGGCATTTTGAATAGATATAGACACCGTGGTAACGTAGAAAACAGAGCAAGATCTGGTGCACCGTCAAAACTGAGTGAGCGGGATACTCGAAATCTTCTTCGAGTTGTTAAACAGAACAGATCGTTGTCGGACATAACCTGTGTTTTCAATCAGTCAAGGGACTCGGTAGTTTCAAAGCGTATGCTTCAACGGAAATTGTACAGCGAAGGATATCACAGGCGGGTTGTTAGAAAGCGCATCAGGATAAGGGAGGTGAACAGAAAGAAGAGATTAAACTGGTGTAGAGCGAACAGACGCAAAACTGTTGACCAGCATTGGAAAAGGGTGTTATTCGGTGATGAATGTAAGGTTGAAATTGGAACTGATAAAGTGTTCATATGGAGAAAGGTAGGGGAAGAATGGTTGCCATGTTGTCTTGCGACTCCACCAACCCTTAAGCTTAAGTCTTATGATACGGGGATGTATTACATATGATGGTGTTGAAAAAATAACTGTGGTTGATGGAAATATTAATGCACAACAATATATTGACATACTTGATAATAAACTCTGGCCTGGTGTTGTTCGCCATTTTCCAAATGAAGATTATATGCCCCCGTCCATAGAGCTGGTATAGCAGCTAATTATAAGCTCAGAAATAACATTCGCTCTATGTTATGGCCCGCCCAAAGACCGGACTTGAATATTATAGAAAATATTTGGTATCTAGTTAAACGTGAACTGAAGGCTTATGAAGAAAGAGTCAACTCTAAGTAGCATTTGGAGCAAGCAATAAGGACTGTGTGGAGTAAAACCCCTGTGAACTATATAAGAAATCTATATTCGTCTATTCCGATGAGGATACACAATGCTCTAATGTCAAGAGGTCACATCACTTAATATTAGGGTACGTCAATTTGTTATACAGTTCGTGGATCAGTTTATTTTTAACAGTATTTACGTCGGCCATATTGAATTTGGACGTTCACTTATGATACAACGCTGTATGTGCAACACATTAAAATAATAACAACGCAATCTCGGTCTTTTTCAAGTTCTCAAGAACATCAGCTTTAGCATAAATGGAATATTATAACAGTATGTTATAACTTTTTGCCGTTTGTAGGTAATAAAGAAGATTGTTTATAATTATTAAGTAGCTAATGGTATATGATTGGTTAGATTAAATACAAAATATATGTTAAAGTGTTAAAAAGATAGGGTAGTAAACAGAAAAAATATTTGCAACTTTAAAATAAAAACGCAATTGCAACCGCTTTCAAGTTCTCCGAGAAATAAGCTTCAGTATCAAAAGGTTGCTAAACTAAATCCAGTAATAAATTATCAGACACCCTGAAACTGTAAAGCTACGTAATATACATTTATTTATCTGTAAAATCGGTGTCCGGATGTTATTTTAAGTGTAACCCGCTACCTACGTTAGGGTATCTACATATAAACACTGCCCAGTGATATATCAATTGATTACATACTAATATCTTATATTGGTTTATGCCCCCATGGGAGGAATATAGAGTTGCACTCGTCCATACATACATTATGGCTAGTGATGTTCCGATTGTCGCCGATAATCGAGTAATTGTCGCTGAATTTTCAAAGTCGGCGACATCGATTCTGACTACAAAGAATCGATTCTAGTCGCTAATTCTGTTCATAGGTAAACACCACTTTGAAGACAATTGACCGATGTCTCCGACAAGGCGACAGTCCAGTGTATATCTTTTTGCGCTTTAATCGTCTTTGTGTTACTTCTTTTAAATATAATTGCTCTTAAACATGGAGAATATATGGCCTGTCCGTGATCGAAATAGTAATCAACTTTTCAAATGACCTGGTAATACAACATCAAAAGCTTGTCGATATTTTGGTTTTTATATGAAACCAGGGTGTCAGGGTTTCGCGCCCGCTAAGGAAAACCTCGACACATCCAAAGCTACCTTTAGAATATCCTTCAAGACTTAGTACAGCAACAAAGGTACCCCACCCACATTTTAGAATTGTGAATAATTTTCGGATTTAATTTTGACGAGCTAAATAATAATAATAATGTACACATCTTCGAAATTGAAAAAAAAGTTTGAAGGCTCTTATTGCCTGAACAAAAACAGAACAGGTCAATGCAGTACAAAAAGCAGTTGTGTCATTAATCTTGTAAACTTAAATAATAAAAGTAGTCCTATAATAATATGATTGAGACAGGTATGCTTTTGGTACAAAATGTACACTGCAGTACGTCTGATTCCGATTCTTTCCGATTAATCGGATGGGACAGGTATCAGAATCGGACCGATTAATCGATTCCACTTCAGCCGTCCGATTCTCATCACTAATTATGGCCCTTTGTTACAAATATTGTTGTAGCAGTGGGTGCATTAGTGTCCTGCGAACTCAGTCTAGTAAATATGATCATTCCGATCTTTGCCAAACTTTAGAGACCGTTACATACAACAAAATGATTTAGGTTTTAACATATTTTCAGTATGAAAGAATGACATCAATTAAGAAAAATTCAAAATGAAACATGCAAGTATCATTAAAAACACATATAGAAAGATATACTGTTCATCAATATTTGGGTCTTCCTATCCAAAGAGTGTTTCATACACCTTGGTTTCACTAAGAAGTTACTTAAATTACATATTTTTCTTCAGTATAAGCCATTTGCAAATTTCTAAGTATGGGTTGATAGTTGTGAAGTTATGCGTGGCAGAGGTCTGCGTATGTTACTTACCGTTACGTTGAAAATTGACAAGTCAATGGAATACTTCAATGAAGCCTCCTGTACCACGCCCTCGAGATATGAGTCGGGCGGTATTCTATAATAGGACGCTGGATCAAAATATAATTCGTGGAAATCTCAAACTTTTTTCCGTTTTTTTCCTCTACCGATGTGTTGATTGGATAGCTAAAACATGTTTTCTCGGTTTATATTGTCAGACAAGCTATACAGAATTTATCTTTATAGTGCAACTTCAATTGCAAACTGAATTTTAGGGATCTTTTTGGTCTAACTAATTTTCTTTACTGTTCTTACTTAGCGTATGTAAATTAAACAATTAACAAGCAGTGACAACGGATCAATGTCTTACGAAAAAAGGCGTGTCAAAACCCAAATCCCACGTTAATAGCTATTTTATCGGTTTACTGCTGCACACGGTGGATTCACAATTAAACAAGTGGAATTTACTTGACAAACAAATTAAAAAGATTAATAAGTACATACTTTATTTACCGTTTAGATCAATAAGTTACATGACTATATTTTAAAGCACAATTCAGACGTTCAGAAGTTTCATAAATCATCAAAATAATGCAATGATTCATAAACACTTGAACATAAATGTTCGTATAATTATTTTGAAGAAGTCGATATGCAACATAATTATAAAACACTCTATAAAAAGCACGTTGTTGTTTTAAGTATCTGCCAAATACTCCAAACCCTTTTAACCCTTTTAACAGAGTATTTTGTGGAGTGCATGACTCTTGTGATTCAAGGACTTTTCAGTACATTCCGTCCAATTGAACTATATTTGCCAAATTTCTAATGGTGTATAAAAATTATATTCATGTGAAAAATACGCAAAGGCTTGGGCATCCAGTGACCTGTGGACAGAATCTAGTTTTATATATATAGATATATATATAGATATATATATATAGATATATATATATATAGCTTATATAGCGGTATAATTTAGCTTTCGTGGTGGATATAATATAGCATTTTAACTATTTGTCGAGTTTGAAAGATGCTTTGTACGCACAAAGCATCTTTCAAACTCGACAAACGCTTTATTAGACAAGAGCTGTCACTTGAAATTGACATATGCCCCCGAAATGCAGCTTTGAAATTGAATAGGTATACATATGTAATAAATAAACATAAGTAATGAAAAATATGCTAGTGGAAGACAAAGCATACAGCATGCATATAATGTGAAAGATGAAAGGATCATATGTTTCAAGTCTGTAGTAAATATATAGTTAAATAAAGTTAAATATTACATTTTTTTAGAAAATTCTAAGATTATTGGGGAGATTATCCTGGAAAATGATTATTAGAGTTATGGACCTTACTACATATGATGTGGGTAATATGAACAAGAGGGCCATGATGGCCCTTTATCACTCACCTGAGTACAACAAAGTTGTGTTGTACGAGACCCAACATCTCGATATGGTGAACCTTTACAAGTTATTTTAAAATCCAATAAGAAACAACAAATCTACAGCTTGGAAAAGAAAATGCTATTTTTAGTAACAGTGACCTTGACCTTTGACCTACCGGAATGGGTATTGTAAGCAACACATCCCCTTGTCATGGTGAACATTTATGTAAAGTTATTTTGAAATCACTCCATTCATTAGGAATTAACAGCCCAGACAAGAAAATTTTATTTTTAGTAACAGTGACCTTGACCTTGGACCAACAGGCATGAGTATTGTACGCGAAACTACAACTTGTCATGGTAAACATTTCAGCCAAGTTATTTTAAAATCCAATGAGAAATAACAAATTTACAGCCTGGACAAGATTTTTCTATTTTTAGTAACAGTGACCTAGTTTTTGACCCCAGGCGACCCATATTCAAACTGGTCCAATTAATAACTGGGACATATGTCCTGACCAAGTTTCTTTAGAATCTGACAATCAGAGTAAAAATGTGACCACTATAGTGTTAAAAAGAAAATTCTATTTTTAGTAACAGTGACCTAGTTTTTGGACGCACATGACCCATATTCAAAATTGTCCGTGAAATCATTAGAAATCATCCTGACCAAGTTTCATGACAATCGGAGCAAAAATGTGACCTCTAGAGTGTAAACAAGAAAATTCTATTTTTTGTAACAGTGACCTAGTTTTTGGACCCAGATGACCCATATTCAAACTCATCTGAGAAATCATTGGGACAAACATCCTGACCAAGTGTCATGACAATCAGAACAAAAATGTGACCGCTAGAGTGTTACAAGAAAATTCTATTTTTAGTAACAGTGACCTAGTTTTTGGACCCAGATGACCCATATTGAAACTCGTCCTAGAAATCATTGGGACAAACATCCTGACCAAGTTTCATGACAATTGGAGCAAAAATGTGACCGCTAGAGTGTTAACAAGAAAATTCTATTTATAGTAACAGTGACCTAGTTTTTGGACCCAGATGACTAATATTCGAAATCGTCTGAGAAATTGTTGGGACAAACATCCTGACCAAGTTTCATGACAATCGGAGCAAAAATGTGACCGCTAGAGTGTTAACAAGAAAATTCTATTTTTAGTAACAGTGACCTAGTTTTTGGACCATAGATGACCCGTATTCGAATTCCTCCGAGAAATCATTGGGACAAACATCCTGACCAAGTTTCATGACAATCGAAGCAAAAATGTGACCGCTAGTGTTAACAAGAAAATTCTATTTTTAGTATCAGTGACCTAGTTTTTGGACTCAGATGACCCATATTCAAACTCGTCCGACAAATCATTGGGACAAACATCCTGACCAAGTTTCATGACAATCGGAGCAAAAATGTGACCGCTAGTGTGTAAACAAGAAAATTCTATTTTTAGTAACAGTGACCTATTTTTTGGACCCAGATGACCCATATTCGAACTCCTCCGAGATATTATTGGGACAAACATCCTGACCAAGTTTCATGACAATCGGAGCAAAAATGTGACCGCTAGAGTTTTAACAAGAAAAGTCTATTTTTAGTAACAGTGACCTAGTTTTTGGACCCAGATGACCCTTATTCAAACTCCTCCTAGATATCATTGGGACAAACATCCTGACCAAGTTTCATGACAATCGGAGCAAAAATGTGACCTCTAGAATGTAAACAAGAAAATTCTATTTTTAGTAACAGTGACCTAGTTTTTGGACCCAGATGACCCATATTCAAACTCATCTGAGAAATCATTAGGACAAACATCCTGACCAAGTTTCATGACAATCAGAGCAAAAATGTGACTGCTAGAGTGTAAACAAGAAAATTCTATTTTTAGTAACAGTGACCTAGTTTTTGGATCCAGATGACCCATATTCAAACTCGTCTGAGAAATCATTGGGACAAACATCCTGACCAAGTTTCATGACAATCGGAGCAAAAATGTGACCACTAGAGTGTAAACAAGAAAATTCTATGTTTAGTAACAGTGACCTAGTTTTTGGACCCAGATGACCCATATTGAAACTCGTCCGAGAAATCATTGGGACAAACATCCCGACCAAGTTTCATGACAATCGGAGCAAAAATGTGACCGCTAGAGTGTTAACAAGAAAATTCTATTTTTAGTAACAGTGACCTAGTTTTTGGACCCAGATGACCCATATTCAAACTCGTCCTAGAAATCATTGGGACAAACATCCTGACCAAGTTCCATGACAATCGGAGCAAAAATGTGACCGCTAGAATGTTAACAAGAAAATTCTATTTTAAGTAACAGTGACCTTGTTATTGGACCCAGATGACCCATATTCGAACTCGTCAGAGAAATCATTGGGACAAACATCCTGACCAAGTTTCATGACAATCGGAGCAAAAATTTGACCACTAGAGTGTTAACAAGAAAATTCTATTTTTAGTAACAGTGACCTAGTTTTTGGACCCAGATGACCCATATTCGAACTTGTCCGAGAAATCATTGGGACAAACATCCTTACCAAGTTCATGACAATCAGAGCAAAAATGTGACCACTAGAGGTTAACAAGAAAATTCTATTTTTAGTAACAGTGACCTAGTTTTTGGACCCAGATGACCCATATTTGAACTTGACCGAGAAATCATTGGGACAAACATCCTGACCAAGTTTCATGACAATCGGAGCAAAAATGTGACCGTTATAGTGTTAACGAACTAAGTGTGGACGGACGACAGACATTCATCGATCCTAATAGCTCACCCTGAGCCAGCTCAGGTGAGCTAAAACGTGTGGCCTTAACTTGCCAGTTTGTGTACATACACTGTATACATCTAAGGCTCTCTTAAATTTAGTCTTAACATTTTGAGAAATTGCTACCAATTCGTTGTTGATGTTCTTGTTGTTGTTTTATTTAAAAAACAGTGAATAACATATTCAGAAAAGCCTGATTTTCAAAGTGCTATAAAGGAAGAAAGTTTATTTGTCACTATCCATAAAATGACAAAATTTACCCTATAAAATCTTCCAGAGCAAAGTTCTTAATATTGCATAACACAGATCTAAGCAGCAAAGTTCATCAGGTCATTGTCCAGCAACTGTACCAAAAATACTGGTAAACATCATACCTAAATATAGCTGAAGACAGATAGAAATATTGGATTTTGACACTTGAAATTTTCACCCTGCTACTAAAATTTTTGTTTCAAATTTTATCCCTGAACAACCAGTGAATGAATTGTTGAGGAAAGATTGAATTTTAAGATGGTATACAGGTTGTGTCAAAATCTGGTTAATAACTGAAGAACATCAAAGGTTAAAAACAGAATTTAAAAGAAAAAAATCCCCAGGGCGGGGCCCCTGGTCAATATAACAACATGATTTTAATAATTTGTGTAGAAATCATCAATATCAATATTCATACCAAATTTCATGACAATCGGACAAAAAATGTAACCTCTATTGCATTAACAAAATTTACCTTAGGGTTAGGGTTAGGGTTTAGGGTTAGGGTTAGGTAAAAAGGCCCGTAACTCCGCCAAAAATAATCCGATCAGAAATTCCTTAGGATATGCACAACTAGGCTTGGTGACAAACACTCCTTTGAAGTTTCAATGAAATCCCTCAAGCGGTTTTAGAGAAGAAGCGAGGACAAGATTTTGCTAAAAAGGGCCATAACTCAGCCAAAAATAATCCGAGCAGAAATTCCTGAAGATATGCACAACTAGGCTTAGTGACAAACACTCCTGTGAAGTTTCAAAGAAATCCTTCAAGCGATTTTGGAGAAGAAGCGAGGACAAGATTATTTCGGACGGACGGACGGACAGACGGAAGGACGGACGGTCCGATTACTATATGCCTCCCTTCGGGGGCATAAAAAACAAATATTGCAGTTGATACCCCATTTATACAATTTCATTTAAATGCATGTAATCATTTTACTAGAATTAGGTGTTCCACGGAGCAGGTGTCACCTAAAATTGTATTTGAAAGGGGCTTCATTAAAACAGTAAATCAGGAGTTATTATTCTTGTTGTCAACGACGGTGTTATTCATGCAGATGGTATATTTGAAGTATTATATATGAATATGACAGTCAAGTACTTGATATATAAAGTGATTCATAAAGTTTTATGTTAAAGTTGCATTTGAAAGAGAAATAATTCAAAAATTGTAAAACAAAATGTATCATTCTTGTCACCAACGGTGTTGTTCATGTAGATGATATAATATTCCTAGTATTAGATTAAGAGGACAACTATCAACTTTTAATGTTAAAGGCAACATTAAGTTGAATTAACTTCAAGGCAACATTCAGTTGAATTAACTGAGTGTTGAGTTAAAATGTTGAAGTTGCATTTAAAAGGGGTATAACTAACAAAAATGAATAGAAGTATATATTGGTTGCAACCAAGGACGTTGTTCATGCAGATGATGTATTCCAAGTATGAAGTGAAATAGACAAGGACTTTCAATGTTATAGACAACACTTGTGACTTAGTCTCATTTTAAAGTTGGGGATTACAGGAAGACGTCACGACGACGCAGGATTCTTGTGTTTCTACCTGCTATCTCAGGCGACACAACAAGTATTTCTAAAGAAAAAATTAATATTTATATATGCATCTGTAACATTGTCTTATAAAGTGTCAGTAATAAGAATTTAACAGGCGATGATTCCTTATATATCAATAGCTGAGGAAATATTTTTGCCCACGAAGCAGCATCCAATCTACATATTAGGCAAAAAAAGAGAGACTGTCACTTCCATGCGATCTTCATGTTGAATTTGTCCAATCAGAAAAAAACCTGGTCAATAGGTCACATGTATCAAACATAAATCAGATAAAAGCTTTCCATTTAGTAAATTACAATATCATTATGAAGAAAAGTAATGACTGCAAAACCAATTACAAATACTTTACTTTCAAACAACAGCTAAATGTACGCGCTGTAGAAAATGAATTTTATATAGCTTAGCTCTAAACAAACAGAGCAGCAGCTCAAGATGCGTTTCAGAAAGAAACGGGGTAATTTTTACATCACAATACAAAATGCATTTACTCATCCTCAATGACTGCATGAAAAATAGTTAACTGTGTTGCATGTTCTGTTTAGTATTAGTCTGTTTCCTTAAAAAAAACCCACTTATTAGGTCTACAAGCAAGTAGTTTTTTATTTGTCTCTCAAGTCTGTCTGTGCACAATATTTTTTTCCATGAAAGCTTGTCACTGCAAACACAGATTAGCTGATATCACCTCCCTCTAGTGTTCATACTTGCACACAGTGTTTCTTAGGACACGACCATTATTATAATAGCTCACACTATAACCTATAAATCACCTTGATACTAACATTTCTTATTGGTACATACCTAACCTATTGTCTGTAAGTTTGGGTTAGCATTGAAGGTATACAATGTATACATCTTTCTATAAAGGAATTGCCATGGATGCCTCGTCAAATGATACTGAAGATATCTGATGCTGTGCTACGAGGAAACTTCAAGAATGTGCAGCTCCCACCCGGTGATAATGACTGTTAGGCCAACTGTATTTTATTTTTTGAAAATATATTTCTGTAAATCTGTTTTCTGACTTGTTGGTCAAGTGGAAGTGCATTGGGAGCCGGAGATTGCAAGTTCGAATCATCCAATCCACAAAACAGATGTGCACCTATGTTATACATAAGAGCATAACCAGTAACTAGGCACTATTATAAGTTATTAGGCATGTAATAACTGTGACCATTGTCTTGTTGTATTGCAAATTATTTGTTAAAAAAATGGCAAAACCCACCAGAACTAAAATGCTACCACAAAATATACTCAAACGCAAAAGAAACTGGGCACTTTTCATTTTTTGATAACTTTGATTCTACAAGTTGTACAGTTCCAAAATTTAGCACATAACACTATCGGATGTCACGGTGTATGCACACACCAAGATATTGGTCGAATAATGGTAGATTTTACGTAATAGCCTGATTTGTAATTTCGCACAATTTCCACGTGCATCATGTATACATAGGCACAGATGGTCAAACTTGCTGTCTTTACATTCATTTGCACATGTATAGTGCGAATATCACTTGAGAATTAAAATTTTTCAAGCAGCTAATATGCCACGACTTTCGGAACGCTAGCGTATTGACGCTTTGATGATGCTCGCCAGAGGTGACTCTGTTGTAGCAGTTTCAATGCCATTTAATTGCCATAGAAACACTATAATGTTGTTGACAGATTTGCGCAAACAGGGACTAATGCCGACAGACCTCGACCCGGTAGACCACGTGTGACGGGCGTCAGATTGGACCGTCACATTGAGTTGACGCACATGCGACGTCGTTACCAAACCGCCAATGCGATTGCAAGACAGTGGGGTATAAGTCGAGATACGGTTCTCAGACGTCTTCGTGGATGCGTTAGACTAGTTCGCCCTAGACGTCCATGTTTACCTTTTCTCACCCAACGTCACCGCGTGGCGCGTATGAACTGGTCTCAGCTCCATTATCGATGGAGAAGAGTTGACTGGAACCGAGTTGTCTTTACCGAAGAATCTCGTTATGCTCCCCGAAGAAATTCGGGGGAGCATATAGTCGGGTTGTCCGTCCGTCCGTCAGTACGTCCTGCATTCGTGTCCGGCCCATAACTTTGTTATTTGAAGTCGGATTGTTAATTTATTTCACAGAAATGATCATCATATTGGGACGACGTGTCGCGCGCAACATCTGGGACGCTACCTTGAAGGTCAAGGTCACAGCATGACCTTGCAGCAAAATCGTGTCCGGCCCAAAACTTCTTTATTAAAAGTCGGATTTTCAAATAATTTCACAGAAATGATCATCATATTGAGACGACGTGTCGTGCGCAACATTTGGGTCGCTACCTTGAAGGTCAAGGGCACAGCATGACCTTGCAGCAAAGTCGTGTCCGCCCATGACTTTTTTATTTGAAGTCGAATTTTAAAATTATTTCCCAGAAATGATCACTATAATGAGACGACATGTAGCGTGCAACATCTGGGTCCCTACCGTGAAGGTCAAAGAATGACCTTGCAGCAAAATTGTGTCCTGTCTATAACATGTTATTTATAGTTGGATTTAAAAATTATTTCACAGAAATGATCACCATTTCGAGGCGACATGTCACATAACATTTGGGTCGCTTCCTGAAAGGTCAAGGTCACAGCATGACCTTGAAGCTAAATCATGTCCGGTCCGTAACTTTGTTATATATAGTTGGATTTAAAAATTGTCTGATTAGACTAGCACTACACTGTTTTCAAAATCCACCTCAATAGTTATACAACTAACAGTGTTTGTGACAAAGAACCCATTCGGGGAGCATCACCCGTCTTCGACGGTCTCTAGTTTTAATCTTAGCCATAATGACGGCCGTATACGAGTTTACAGATGAAGCGGGGAGCGATTTGCTGACGCATGTGTCCTTCAGAGGAACATATTTGTAGGAGGCAGTGTCATGGTCGTACACTTACGTACAATAAAACACGACTACAAAACTACATTTATTAAAAAGACAAATGAATATCTTTTAAAATAATACTAAACATGACAACATTCCATCCGTAAATTCAGAAAAAAAATATAACAAGAGCTGTCACTTGAAATTGACATATGCCCCCGAAATGCAGCTTTGAAATTGAATAGGTATACATATGTAATAAATAAACATAAGTAATGAAAAATATGCTTGTGGAAGACAAAGCATACTGCATGCATATAATGTGAAAGATGAAAGGATCATATGTTTCAAGTCTGTAGTAAATATATAGTTAAATAAAGTTAAATATTACATTTTTTTAGAAAATTCTAAGATTATTGGGGAGATTATCCTGGAAAATGATTATTAGAGTTATGGACCTTACTACATATGATGTGGGTAATATGAACAAGAGGGCCATGATGGCCCTTTATCACTCACCTGAGTACAACAAAGTTGTGTTGTACGAGACCCAACGTCTCGATATGGTGAACCTTTACACCAAGTTATTTTAAAATCCAATAAGAAACAACAAATCTACAGCTTGGAAAAGAAAATGCTATTTTTAGTAACAGTGACCTTGACCTTTGACCTACCGGCATGGGTATTGTAAGCAACACATCCCCTTGTCATGGTGAACATTTATGTAAAGTTATTTTGAAATCACTCCATTCATTAGGAATTAACAGCCCAGACAAGAAAATTTTATTTTTAGTAACAGTGACCTTGACCTTGGACCAACAGGCATGAGTATTGTACGCGAAACTACACCTTGTCATGGTAAACATTTCAGCCAAGTTATTTTAAAATCCAATGAGAAATAACAAATTTACAGCCTGGACAAGATTTTTCTATTTTTAGTAACAGTGACCTAGTTTTTGACCCCAGGCGACCCATATTCAAACTGGTCCAATTAATAACTGGGACATATGTCCTGACCAAGTTTCTTTAGAATCTGACAATCAGAGTTAAAATGTGACCACTATAGTGTTAACAAGAAAATTCTATTTTTAGTAACAGTGACCTAGTTTTTGGACCCAGATGACCCATATTCAAACTTGTCCGAGAAATCATTAGGACAAACATCCTGACCAAGTTTCATGACAATCGGAGCAAAAATGTGACCTCAAGAGTGTTAACAAGAAAATTCTATTTTTAGTAACAGTGACCTAGTTTTTGGACCCAGATGACCCATATTCAAACTCATCTGAGAAATCATTGGGACAAACATCCTGACCACGTTTCATGACAATTGGAGCAAAAATGTGACCGCTAGAGTGTTAACAAGAAAATTCTATTTATAGTAACAGTGACCTAGTTTTTGGACCCAGATGACTAATATTCGAACTCGTCTGAGAAATTATGGGACAAACATCATGACCAAGTTTCATGACAATCGGAGCAAAAATGTGACCGCTAGAGTGTTAACAATAAAATTCTATTTTTAGTAACAGTGACCTAGTTTTTGGACCATAGATGACCCGTATTCGAATTCGTCCGAGAAATCATTGGGACAAACATCCTGACCAAGTTTCATGACAATCGGAGCAAAAATGTGACCGCTAGAGTGTTAACAAGAAAATTCTATTTTTAGTAACAGTGACCTAGTTTCTGGACTCAGATGACCCATATTCAAACTCGTCCGACAAATCATTGGGACAAATATCCTGACCAAGTTTCATGACAATCGGAGCAAAAATGTGACCGCTAGAGTGTTCACAAGAAAATTCTATTTTTAGAAACAGTGACCTAGTTTTTGGACCCAGATGACCCATATTCAAACTCGTCTAAGAAATCATTGGGACAAACATCCTGACCAAGTTCCATGACAATCGGAGCAAAAATGTGACCGCTAGAATGTTAACAAGAAAATTCTATTTTAAGTAACAGTGACCTAGTTATTGGACCCAGATGACCCATATTCGAACTCGTCCGAGAAATCATTGGGACAAACACCCTGACCAAGTTTCATGACAATCGGAGCAAAAATGTGACCACTAGAGTGTTAACAAGAAAATTCTATTTTTAGTAACAGTGACCTAGTTTTTGGACCCAGATGACCCATATTCGAACTTGTCCGAGAAATCATGGGGACAAACATCCTGACAAAGTTCATGACAATCAGAGCAAAAATGTGACCACTAGAGGTTAACAAGAAAATTCTATTTTTAGTAACAGTGACCTAGTTTTTGGACCCAGATGACCCATATTTGAACTTGACCGAGAAATCATTGGGACAAACATCCTGACCAAGTTTCATGACAATCGGAGCAAAAATGTGACCGTTATAGTGTTAACGAACTAAGTGTGGACGGACGACAGACATTCATCGATCCTAATAGCTCACCCTGAGCCAGCTCAGGTGAGCTTAAAAGTGTGGCCTTAACTTGCCAGTTTGTGTACATACACTGTATACATCTAAGGCTCTCTTAAATTTAGTCTTAACATTTTGAGAATGTGCTACCAATTTGTTGTTGTTGTTCTTGTTGTTGTTTTACTTAAAAAACAGTGAATAACAGAAAAGCCTGATTTTCAAAGTGCTATAAAGGAAGAAAGTTTATTTGTCACTATCCATAAAATGACAAAATTTACCCTATAAAATCTTCCAGAGCAAAGTTCTTAATATTGCATAACACAGATCTAAGCAGCAAAGTTCATCAGGTCATTGTCCAGCAACTGTACCAAAAATACTGGTAAACATCATACCTAAATATAGCTGAAGACAGATAGAAATATTGGATTTTGACACTTGAAATTTTCACCCTGCTACTAAAATTTTTGTTTCAAATTTTATCCCTGAACAACCAGTGAATGAATTGTTGAGGAAAGATTGAATCTTTTAAGATGGTATACAGGTTGTGTCAAAATCTGGTTAATAACTGAAGAACATCAAAGGTTAAAAACAGAATTTAAAAGAAAAAAAAATCCCCAGGGCGGGGCCCCTGGTCAATATAACAACATGATTTTAATAATTTGTGTAGAAATCATCAATATAAATATTCATACCAAATTTCATGACAATCGGACAAAAAATGTAACCTCTATTGCATTAACAAAATTTACCTTAGGGTTAGGGGTTAGGGTTAGGGTTAGGTAAAAAGGCCCGTAACTCCGCCAAAAATAATCCGATCAGAAATTCCTTAGGATATGCACAACTAGGCTTGGTGACAAACACTCCTGTGAAGTTTCAATGAAATCCCTCAAGCGGTTTTAGAGAAGAAGCGAGGACAAGATTTTGCTAAAAAGGGCCATAACTCAGCCAAAAATAATCCGAGCAGAAATTCCTGAAGATGTGCACAACTAGGCTTAGTGACAAACACTCCTGTGAAGTTTCAAAGAAATCCCTCAAGCGGTTTTGGAGAAGAAGCGAGGACAAGATTATTTCGGACGGACGGACGGACAGACGGACGGACGGAAGGACGGACGGACAGACGGACGGACGGACGGTCCGATTACTATATGCCTCCCTTCGGGGGCATAAAAATGACAAATGTAGTTTCTTTAAACGCTTCTCATAAAACATATCACAAACGTTTCGGGTTACTTTTAAGATTATCTGAATGTTGAAGACTTATTTTCAGTTCGTAGTGGATACATTCCGGACATCAAGGTCGAGGTCAAGTTAGGGGCTACGAAGTTGCATCACCTACGTAGTGCCGAAGAAAGCTATTTACCTGGGAGCACAGCAGACTACTGGGATTGTATACAGTGGCGGGAAAATGAGTGTACATGGCACAAATGTACAACCAGAGCCGATTTGTTTGCCCTTGAAATATTTCACTGATTGGCTTCAGAAATTTAACAATGCTGTATATATGGTACATAATTGTAGAAAATTTTACTTTCCTGTTCTTGTTACAGCTTATGAAAACTGTAATCTGCTTACTTTTTTTTCTAATCTATCTGGGCATGTAGAAACCCTTTCCCTAGGTGATATTGAAGCATTGAGGTATTTGTATATTGCTTGTAACTTGTCATCAGTGAAACTCGTGGAAGACTCTTTTTGTGCGAAGGCAATATACAATCATCAGCGTTTTTTGAAAGCTAAGGCTAAAAATATGCCAACATAAACACACTCTGTTGGCAAACGGTGTGTGCAACCGGCAACAACAGAAAGCATCGCCGGGTCAGGTTTGACGCTCGCTCACCATTGATATTTTCTCGGGATGGCCAGGATGGACTTCAAGTGTTCAGGGCTGAAAACCGTGAGGGACAACCAAATCACTAATACCAAAAGAGTGATTGACTCCCTTGTACCTAAACCTATGAAATGTTTACGAAAAACGTGTAAAGTGGTTAAAATATTTCCATAAAGCCATCCCCAATCGGTAAAGAGAAGGGTTTCATGTGATAATGCAGAGCAGAGGTTTACATTACATATTTCCATCTCCAATACCAACTGCGGGTGATAGTTTTGTATAAATAAGAAAAATCTGTAATGGACCATTTTGACGTTATTTTTCGCCATAAATTGTCTTGCATTTTCTTTACAGTAACCTTTTAAAAATTCTTTTAATTTTTAAGGTATTGTAAAATGCTTTTAACATCACATATTATGGGCAGTTGATGTTGCAATAAAAAATATCTAGTTGCATGTAACTTTCTAGCTTCAAACATGAGATAATTGCTTTTATATAGAATCTATTAGTGTCCAAAAGAAACGATACCAAACTTTCAATAAAATGTTTGTTTTAGACCTGACCCATCTGTAAATTCTGTGTGTGCTTGTACAGGATTGATGAAATTATTTTTTGAATACATGCATGATGCTGTTAAAAAGTCTCTCGGTTGAATCAGACCAATTCAAGTTCTATTGCATACAATAAATTGTATGTCCTTGCAAACAAGTGGTATCGTTTCGTTCGGCACTAGAATATAGTAAATTTTCAAACATACCCAAAAAAACTCGGATTTTTGCTTCGGGGTACATGAATGCAAAGCCCTGTATTTTTATAAGTATTTGTCCAAAGTGTTATCTTATTGTTCTAATTTATTATGACATGATTGTGAAACAGGAAAATTGCTTAAAATTGGAAGTTTTAAGACGAACAGTGAAATTAAAAAAATAGAATTTTTTTCATTTTTGTCCCATCACAATGTACGGTGTTTTGGAAAACAATAATCACTTTATAAAAATGCAAATAACTTGAGTAACTAAAGGTAAACTTCCTTAACAATTTACCATATAAAGTACCTCATAGTAAAAGGGTAAAATACGCATATCGGCAATCCAGAAAAACAGCCTCCCTACACAGTCAAGAAGAGAAAGAGAGCGTGGTTAATAATATGATCTGTCTCAAGATTTGAAAAAAGAGAACCCGAGGGGTTACCGCCTTGGAACGGCTAGTTGCAAATCAAATTTCAACTAGGGGTTTAAACCAGGTTCTAGAGTGCACCAACCTCACACTTGCCCCCAACAGGTTCTTATATCAACACACAAGTAAAAATTGTCCTAAGTGAAATAACTCCAACCCACCCATCATCGCAACAAGGTTCAATAAACAATATCCTAATCATGATTGTGGAAGGTCATTACAGTTTCAATACCTTAACAGTGCCATGTTTGAACGATAGCGGGGGAATTTTCATTTTTTCATAATTGAACTTGATTTTTGTTATCCATTTTTCAAACAATCTTTAACGGTATTATTCTGAAAATAAAACGTTGAATGTTGCATGTTCACCGCCATATACATACCATTGTTTGGGATCGATCAAAATTATACTGTTTATAAGTGTAAGTATTGAGTCAACCCAGGGCTAGGCGGCGTGGGCAGTAAAATGCATTTACATTTACCATGAACAGGCTCAATCAAATATTTGTCGTTTGGCTTTCAAAGTATCTTTTTCATCTATTTTGATGCGTTTTGTGTTTTGTTAAACGAAGGCTTTTAAAGTTCTATGTAAAAAGAAACATTCTATTTCAGTGCATTCTTGTAAGGATTTTCAGCGTCTTCAGCTTCGGAGTTCTCTGGACTAGTCTTCTTACCACGAAAACTTGCACATAACAAGAAACACAACTCTACCACCTCCAACAGGGACAGGACCGAGCATCCTGCCCAGAGACCAAGCTGTCCACCGATATCGCTGATAAAATCAACGTCCTGAAAATGTTAGAAATGTGTTTGTTTACAAAGGCATCGTTGATAGTCAACGTCCTGTAAAGGTTTAAATATGTGTTCATTTACAAAGGGCTTCGCTGATAGTCAAGGTACTGTAAAGATAAAAATTTGGTTGTTTTACAAAGGGCGATAACACTTGTTACAAGTAGAAAACATGAAAAAATATATACGTGTTTCAGGAAGATGACAATTATTTAGAAGTAAAAGCTTGTATACAACGTTATTACAATTTGTTCTCATTGCTTAAAGAAAATCGTCTTCATCATTGCAGTATTATTTTGGAATCTTAATTTAAAACCAATTATTGCAATTATTGTTTTGCCCTTCTATAGACAAAACGAAACGCCACGCCACCCTATATGCAAGAAGGTTGGAAAGATTCCTAGTGTATACTCCGAGCCATGATTGTCCACAGAAGGCGTTGAGTTAAAAGTCTTTCCAAAGTTCAACGCCCACTAATGAGAAAGGTCATAGTTGGCGAAAAATACCTATCATCTACTGATTAATTTCGCGGTCTATCTGCAATTCATTTGCCTGATGAATGAGAGGTCCGATTACACGCTCAGGAATTCTACTAGAGTTAAAAAAGTTTTGGGGCAAGAAGTAAAAAAAAAATCGCGTTACTAAAGCAAAGTAGAAAAAGGCCAACCCTGTTGCGTTTCGACCCCAATTAGTTTATTAAAAGTCCCATTATGGTAAAGGCCATTAAGGGAATGGCGAAATGTGTCGATGATGCCTATTTCGAAGACCGGTCCTACATATCAAGAATGAATATAATCAGCGGAGCCCGGGCAGGGTCTGTGGCAGGTGCCACAATTGGTGAGATAGAAGAAGCAAATAATAATAGGTTGGTACTCGGACGTCATTTGTGGTTAGCGTTGCAGACCACAAAACGTCGTAATCAGGAGCGTTCCAGATACCATTGACCCTGTGTGAGCATAAGGCGCTGGTCATTCTTTGCACATACGTTAAAAGCAAGCATGAGAATGCAAATTATCCGTTTGTTTCGGGATAGGACGCAAATTTCATCAAAAGCAGAATATCCTATGAACATAACAAAACCTGGGTTAAAACAGGGTTCTTGAAAAGGTTTGTTGCGTTTTCAAGCGCTGACAACCGGAAGTGTATCGCTATTGACATGGGGCAACGGTTCCCTGAGTTAAGGAGAAGAAAAACACTCTGTCGCCGTGGAAAAGGCGATATACGATCACGCGATAGGAGCGAATTTTTCAGTGGAAATTACATCTTTATTGGCACCTGACTAGGCTCGAAGCGAGAGTTCCACCACATCCTCCGATTCTGTCCCCTGCCCCGCACCCTTTGAGTATTGTTCTGACGAGGGTCGTAGCGAGTTCTCTAATGGAAAGCAAACAGCCCAAAACCCCACCCCCTTACCTTCTTCAGGATTGATGGAGAAAACTGCCCCTTACCCCAGCCCAAGCTTAGGGTTTACCTAACCCTAACCCTACTACAAATACCTGAAAAAATGTAATGAGAATCTCCCGTTTGTCAAGTAACGTTTATAAATTCGAACACAAGAAGGATAAATAGGCATATTTCCAGCAAATCAGTTACAATATAAAGCCTTAGTGTTAAAGTTAAGACTAGTGCAATTTTGAAACCTTATTTACTTATTGATAACTTATAAGTGCACATCTCAATGTTTAACTGTACTGAAGAATGAAGGGATAACCGAGGCGGCATAAATTGTTCAGCTACTTACAGAGTAGGCATATTCCTCTTTCATGACATCGTAGGACAAGGACGACATGTACAACCTGACCAGGACCATGTTGTTCCTGAAATTAATATAAAAAGACGCATGTATTTACTTGCTTGATATGCGTGGCGTGTTACAGAGTCCTTTTATCATTAAAAGTGACCTCATGGGACGATGGATGTGTTTGGATTTTCATTTACAAGAGCAATATTTTCAAGTAATTTTGAAAAAAGAAAACTGGTTGGCCCTAGAGCATTGAACTGGATATATTTAAATTATTAATTACAAAGGTTTTCAACAATTATCCCCTTTAATGATCGATATTCATCTGTTGATAGCAATATAATAACAGTATTTTTGAACATTGTTTAAAAATGATAAAATTATTTTCACAGCTAATCATTATTAAATTGTACATGAGCAAGAACATATTACCTTTAAGGCACTGAAATAATCTGCCCTAGTACATTCTCTCTTTTTTAAAGAAAGGTGTCGTTCCGTGTATAATTTTGAATAAATACATAAATTATTCAATTAACTGCTGACCATAAACAATACGCGTCATGTAGTATCGCATTCGGCAATGCGTCTCTTTTTTGCATTTGTGAGAACTGTCTTCTGACCGACCTTATGACTGCGATACTTGTGATTATGTACAAACGCGAAGTGCAAAAGACTAGTACTTATAAAATCGTACTTTAAAGATCAACAATATTCAAGATCATAATGAAAATCGACGAAAAATATGTCGGAAAATGAAATAATATTTAACTGTATTATAAACAGTATGATGTGACTAAAATTATGGTCGGTAATACTAGCAGATGCGGTAATAGCCGCCCGCGCTATACTTTTTTACAACATTCCGCTGTTCCCATCATCATATACTCATCCAAAAACGTTTTCAGAACCTTTAAAGGGGCCTATTTCACATCAATTTGGTGTATTATTTGAGCTGATCCCACCTCTGTTGTCTTCAGAATTCAATGTCAACGTTGGTTATTCTTCGCGCCTTATTTCACAAAAAGGCATAATCATTTTGCTCAAGCCAAAAATGTTTCACTTTTCGAAACAGATATTCACAGTGACTATTGTTCCATGATGATTATTTGTTTATCAGTATTTTCCTTATTTATCTCGTTTAGTTATGTGGCGGCCGTAAACAATTTGATTGCTACTCCGACCACCTGTCGCTCTGAGAGCTATCTATGCATGCCATGAGGACAACCTGTGATTACTAGGCATTGTAAAATGAATAATTGCTAGAAATATGCAATTTACACACCTCACCAAAAACGAAGGCATCTTAGCGCACGGTACTTTGTTTTACAGCGATCGTGTGAGACGGCTTTGACATTGCAGCAGAGAAATTGTTTTAACAGATCCTTTAAATGCAGATTTGAAAGAGAAATATTTTACCTTATCACCGTAGGTGTGGCGGAAAATACAAAAGCCTGTTGCATTGAAACTAGACATAACTACAAGTTTTAGCTTTCCAAAAAGCTAGTCGGTCATTAGCAAATAAATTAAAAGAATAAGTAGGTATGTATTCGTTCATGTATTTACTTTTGGACCAATGTAAGTCAATGATATGGCCAGTTTTCTGTCGATCAAAGTCACACAGACTGTATCTGACAAACTATTTGTGAATTTAGTTGATGTTTCAAGTTTCAAGTTTATTTCCATTTACATTTCTCTGTATGTACAAACATAAACAAGAGAACATATAAACATTGTACAATTCTGTTACTTTAAAGCATGCAAACAAAGTTGAACGGCTGATGTTTGATTTATTGAAACATGAAGAATACGTGTACGGGCTAAAGGCATCAATATAAATAATCATGTCTCTAGTAGACGTAATTTTTTTTTTTTCAGGACGTGTAGAAATAATTACGTTGTTTAAGCACCAGCGAATCTGATGAATATGTTACATTAACGCGAATGCTCAAAGAGGTACCATAGAACTTTCCACAGTTGATACTTATTTGTACATTGAGAGAAAAGCCACGCTTATAATATTCAGTATTCATTACCAACATTCATAAAATGTAGTTTTAGTTGGTTCAGCAGATCTCGTCAAACTTGAAGTTGACGAGCGTTAAAAGACAGTAAACAATAAATTAGGATGCTGATGCATTTATTACTTTCACTTAAGCTTTATGCTGCTATTATCTTTTGTTTTTGTTTGAACGATTTTCTGTAAAACTATTAAAGGAACTCAAGAAGCACTATTTGTATTTAAATTAATCTATCATCATAAAAATTGTCGTTATGCCACTGTTCTGAAAACAACTTTTTCTTTACTTTAAAGGCTGGTTTTGCATTCCTTGCAGTATATTCTAGTAGATCGCCCTTACATAGAAATGATAGTGCTTGTGTTGTCTACCTTACTGTACTTGTCAAAATAATGTTATCGTTTAGTATCCCAAGACCGAAATCAGATCCGTTATATTGCATGTGTATGGGGAAGCAGTCATTGGGGTCACGGGCATCCCCGGAAATCTTTTACAAGTAAAACTCAATTTGGATTGCAACTGCGACGAGTCCAACCGTTCACTATAGACCCCAAGAAGAGAACGCATAGATATATGCGGTTTTGAGAGGGAATATGGGAATCAAAATAAATCAATTCGTATTTCGTTAATAATGCATATATTCAAGGGCAAGTTTTGAACTTTATGGCGGCGAAAGTTTTGTAACATAAATTAAATAGTTAAAGTTTAAATGATAAAAATACAGAAGCACGTATAGAATGGTTACCAAGTTTCTATTTCAAAACAATCGTTTAAGTTTTGTTTTCTTAAAATAGATTAAAAGGTCACTTTGAAAACCACCGAAGACGAAAAATGTGAAAATATTACAGGCTCGGTTTCATTGAGCCTGTTAAAGACTTTAAAGCATATCAAAAACATAAAATACCGCATCGTAATTAGAGCTCCAACTTGGATATCAAAAGGACAGGGAAATAGATAGATCTAAAAAAACATGGCAGTTTTTGTGCAACAAGCTCAAAACGAGGCACTTTTATGCAAATCTTTGAGAAAGAGCATAATACATGTATATAAATGTCCCTCTAAATGAGTAATTGCGAATAAAAGATAAAATGTAATGTTCATAACTAATGAAGACATGGGTAGTCATCAAACCAACTAGGTTTAAACTCTCGCATCTCAGGTTATTTCAATAGTGCGCTCGTGAAATGCAAAAGTGTGTAATTATGGATTGAAATTATATTTCAACAAACTTGACTAACTAAGTACTTGTAACTGAGGTAACGTGTCGCCATTTATCCTATAAATTGATATCAGACAAGTTCAATAAACAAAATCATTATTGATGCTTCCACGCTGAATGTGTAATCATAACCTCATGTGGCCATCCTAGTCGTTTATCTCTCTCGTCCGCAGCTTATTGGTCGTATTGATGACTGTCTTTTAGCGTAGCGCCGCCCAATTGACTACACTTATGATATTAGATAAAAATATTGCCCATGCTGATCTCCTATGTTTACTTTAAACAATGGCCATGTCACATTCGCTAAACCTCCGGTATCTTCTGATAACATTCACCAAATTTGCACTGGAAATCGCAAACAAATGGCAAAATCGCTGATCCCCCTTTTTTTACTTTAAACAATGATCACCTCACTTCGCTAAACTTCCGTTAACTTCTGAGAACATTCGCAACATTTGCACTGGAAAGCGCAAAAAGCAAAATCTCTCTTTAAAAGACAATATTTTGACAATTAAGCAAGTTCTGAGCATTCGTTTCCTCCTAAATGCTTGTTTAAAACATCTCCTCGTTTACTATAAGCCTCTACTGTTTCACGACCGTATGTTTGGTGATTTATACCACAAGAAAGAAATTTTTAAAATTAACACATGGGTAGAAGTGTTCATCAATTTTCAAAGTCAATGCATGGACATGAGTTTTTTTGAAACCCGCATAATGTCATCTAACATGGCATACACTGAAATTGACATCATTAAAACTAACAAACAAAAACAGGAAAATGTGCGAGAACCACCAATATTACATGTTTAAGTTCAGCATTCTAACGAAATTGTTGAAGATCAGAATAGTAAATTTAATAATTTGAGTCCCTGTCAGGCTGCTCATCCCCCCACCCTAGGACAGTGACGAAATTTTGTTGTTGAACTCTAGATTTTGGAATACATTTTTGGTTGAAAGTGTATGCTAATGACCGACTAGCTTTTTGTAAACTTTTGTTTACAGACAGCCTTTCCCGCAAAAGTCGGAGCGTGCTCGATTGGAAATTCCGACATTTAGAACAGGGAGAACTCCAATCGAGTGCGTCGGAACTGTGTTCTGGCAGCGTTCTACCCATTCCATCGAAATAGGTGGTGTGAATCGGTCAGTGTTTTATACTGCACCAAACTGAAATATTTTTAGATACTGTTTTTTTTTGCCATAAAATAAGATAATGGTTACATTTCAGTACTATGCCAAGAATTTCACCAACATAAATACCAGAAATAGTGTTATTTTTCAGTAAATTATAAATATTGCTTTTTGTTGACTGATCTAAAAACTAGGAAAACTTAGTTGAACTATGAAGTATGGCTTATTAAGACCATTAGGAGTTCTTTAGACTTCAAAAGATATAATAAACATGCAATTATGTAACACTTTTTATAAAAACCTATCATGATTCTGTTCCGACATCCAATCTCACTCGTTTGGCAGATTCTTAGACTCTTTCTCCGTCGTTATCAGAAAATAAACGACTGTTGTAAACCAAAAAACTAGAGGCCTCTGATTGGCTTCTGGATTACGTCAAGCCTGTTCTCTGTATCTATTTAAAAAAAATTCTCCAGCTTCTTATCAACTAAGCCTATTGCTCATTACAATAATTCAACATAACACTTGATTAAAGAGTAAATATAAACCATTTGTAAAAAAGAAAAGAAGAGGTACAGCTTATACTGTATTAAACCAGCATCTAGAAGGTGTAAACGTCGCCCTGAACGACAGGATATGGCAAACAGTGTGCAGTATTTGTGCAACTCGAATGGTTAACATTTAAACCCCCGACGCACTACGCCAGCAGTGGTTACAAGCGTCGTAACAATACAGATACAGATCTCATCATAATATGCATTCCAAACATATGAATGGCAATAAATCAGTGACCGACATTTAAGTGGCATCAAATTGCTATCAGCAACTCTGCTGTGATAACGGTAAACATACATCTTGTAATATGACTCCGAGTTCGTTGTATTTTTAAATCTAACACCAACTGGTGTTGTTAATCTCCAGCAGCAGTATGTACTTTACTTGCAAGCTTGGGGAATACCGCCTATTTTAAACCTCGAGGAAAGATAACTGAAGCTCGCTAAGGATTCTCTGGCGACTATAATCGCCAGACAAAATTGGTTTACTACTGTCGCTGTCTGCTGAAAGTACAGACATGCGCAGTGAAACAGTCAAGCAGATTCTGTGGAAGAGTCGGAATTTGATTCTGGCACAGTTCCGACAGCCCAATCGAGCACGCCCGGATATTCATTAGTCTCTAAGAAAAACATAAACGATGTCTTGCTTTTGACCAACAAAATCAATATAACGGATTGAATCTATTTCATATATGGGATCATCCTGAACAGTTGTTTGAATCAAATAACGTAACAGTTCAATTTATACACAAATAATATTTTGCTATGAAGGTTTTCATCACGTGACTTTCTAAAAAAAGACGCATAACATTTTTTCTACACCCTGTAGAAAATACAACACACGTATGTTTATATAATTTAACATGTCGTTATATATCGGCTCAATTTCTGATTTGATGTTACTACAACGTCCAGATATTGTTTCATCAACATTTAGAAGACTTTTCTTGCAAATAGGGGGAACGGAATAGCATTCCCAAGCTCTAGACGGGCGGCTTTGTCTAAAGTGACCACGTCCGGTGCCGCTGTTAACCGGTGTTACCCTTCAAAGTTCAAGTTTGGTCCATTATAATATGTCGGTCATCAGGATGACCGACAATCACCGTGACAATAATGTCAAAAGTTCAAGGAACAGTTCAATGGAGATGGAGACTTTACAATCTGTGCGCTACAGAACAGTTTTTTTAATCTATTTCATCGGGGTTTTTTTGCAAATTTAATGTTTATACCTTTGGGTGAGGAATATGTAGCCTTGACCAGGATTCGAACTATGGACCTCCTGCCGACGCTCTTCTAGTTCAGCTATCGACGCCGCTGGTTCGAAATTTATTGCATTCCTCCCCTCTTAAATGAGAGACTTTCAACTTACTTGGAAATGGCCGAAAGGTTCGGGTCGAATACCAAATCCACATGCTTCAGCCAAAGGAGCTCTAAGGGTAATTACCTTGCCGACAATCCCAATGTGAATGTATAAGATTTGGGTTGGAAAGAGTAGACTCTTCTGGCAGTGTGTCAATCAAATTTTTAAATATTCAAAACTGGGATTCATGTCCAACATCTGAATGCACATGGAGGAAGTATTTAAAAAGGTTCCTTTGTTATTAATGGTCAAAGTTTAGCAAAGGGGCCAAGCATGACGACAAAAGTCCGCGAAATTCGAAAGGATTCACATACAGTCGTGTCCGGTCTTTTTACGCATTAAACAAAATGAAAGTATCACCTAACGAAAGAAATTCACCGCATAAAAGTCGCTGTTAGGTTCAGGTAAAACATAAGATCAAATGTGCCAACACAGAATGTGCTAGATACTCAAACAATGAAGGAATCAGATAAGGATCAAGATTTTACTTTATGATACTTTGATAATAGTGCTACTGATAATATACCAGCACAATATACAATACACAAAATTGTTAGTTTCATTTTGAATGTAGACATTTATAAAGCCCCATTTCACATATATAATACAAAATAGTGAAACAAAACATAGTGTACAAAACAAACAATGGCTTTATTTCAGCTTTTGTGCATCTGATGCATTATTTACTGTTAGATCTGATTTAGCAGCAACATGTCTGTTGACCTTACGCAGTGTGTCAATAAAATTTTAAAATAATCAAAACTGGATTAATGTCCAACATCTAAATGCACATTGAGGAAATATTTGAAAAGGTTCCTTTGTTAATAAGTAGCAGTATAGCACAAACGTTTTAGCAAATACACGAAAGAAAAAAGATAATAAAGATGTAACACAAGTCACTTTTAGGCCAAGTTCTATTTAACACTTTCCTTAAAAAAAGTGAAATATGCATATCAGGAATGGCTACATCCAGCAGACACAGCCTCCCCAGACAGCTAAAAAGTAGAAAGGAAAAGAGAAAATGGTAAACAATTTGCCACTGGAAGGTTAAACCAGGTTCCAAGGTGCACCAACCTCACACTTGTCCCAACAGGTTCTTATATCACAGATAAATGCAGTTTGTACAATTATGCAGATGACAACACGTCATCACATGCCGATCATAGTATTAAAATGTCAAATAGAATCTAGAAAAAAAGACAGTTCGTCATATCAATTGCTTTGCCAACAATAAAATGCAAGCAAATCCAGACAAACTTTAAGCCCTGGCTGTGGGTGCAAAATCTTTTAATGAAAATATAACTTTTGATCAGGCAGGAAATACTATTAAATGTAAATGAAATTTTTAATTACTAGGGGTTTAAAATTGAATTTGACAATTATATTGCAGACAGTTGTTAAAAGCCTCTAGACAACTTAATGTACTTAAAAGTTTTCAAAATATACTTTTCTGACTTTGAAAATTGTTTAATTCTATTTTATTATTTCTAATTTAAACTACTGTCATTCATCGTGTGGTGTGCAAAATACTCGCATATTAGAGAAAATACAAGAAAAAGCTTTATTGTTTATTTATGATGATTATATTTCATATTACTATACATTTTTTAGAAAGATCTTAAATGCCTTTACTAAAAATGAAAAGCTTAAAAACCATGGCTATAGAAACTTTTAAAATTATTAACAACCAATGCCTCTTCATTTGATCTTATTTGTATTCATAAAGAACAGTCTTACTCTTTAAGATACTCCTAAACAGCATTTATAACGCAGACAAGGACAACAAGTTACGGTTTGCACTCTTTCCGTTCAAGTGCTGCAAAATTATAAAATTGTTACATTTTAGAGATGAAACAAATGTTAACCATTTTAAAAGTATGATCAATGCCTGGAACGCAGAGAAGTGTTAATGTTCTCTCTGAATGTGACCGCCTGTTATGCTGTAGTTGCTTGTTGTTCTGTTCTGCTTGTTGCAGCTTAGTCTGAATAGGTTTGACAAGATGGCTTTAGTTTTAGTTTCCTTATGTGATCTCTGATAAAATTAAGTATATGCATTTAATAACACTTTCTTTTAACGCAAAATAATTCTTACGTCTCAAATAACGCAAGCTAATTCTTAAGTCTCATATTAATTAAATTGATTTGAAATAAGTAGTTACTATGCCCTGTGGAATAGCGGCAGGTGGATATAGGAATGGTCTTCGTCGTCTGTCCTTCCGTCCTTGCGTGCACATTTCGTCTCAGTCCTTAACTTTATATCACCGGCTGCCCCATTTCCGGCGCACTCATGTTTCCGGTGACCCCTGGAAAAGTTTTACTTATTCTGTCAAATGACGTCAGATCCGGGTCAGTGCGCGCTCATTTGTTTACACAGGCAACATCCTGCTCAATGAAATTTTAAATAGCTCAAATTGTAGTTTGCAACCTTAAGTTATGACATAAAATACCCATGCATATAAAATTTTACCTTGTTTTACTATTCCCAAAAATTCCTGTTGATCAGACATGGGGCGAATTAAATTTTAATGCTAATGCATTAATAATGCATTACTTTTTGTCAGTAATGCAAGGTAATGATTAATGCAACAGATTTAGCATTATTTTAATGCTAATTTAATGCATTACCTACACCAAAATGCTGTAATGCTTAGCATTATTGAGCATTAATTGGATTGTGTTTACTATTGGATTTTGTTGATTCTTTTCATTAAATAATATTTATATTAACATTAACTTTTTTATGCATAGTTATTATTCTATTACATATATTATTTATACCAAGAGAAAAACATGAATATGAAAGTTAGGTATTCTGGTATGTGTTCACTATTAGTAAAACAAGAAACAGACTATAAGGGAGCCTTTTCATCAGAATGTTGTAAAGTTTGACCATTTTTATGATTAAGGAATGAGATCATTAGCTAAGTTGTCTTAAGAAAGTTATAAATTTAAAACAAATCAATAGCTAGTGATCTAAAAAGCTCTGTCAACAGATACAGCACTTTTAATTCATCATACTGTAGACATTCATTTGGACAAGATATTTCCCACCAATTGTCAAACACTTAAATATTCCTGAAAATGTTACTGGTAGACATTTGAAGTTCATATCAAAATACCAAAAATGATGTTCTGAAATAAGCTAGCATCAAAATGAAATCAAACCTTTAGACTTGCACAAAACTCTTACTTTCACAACCAAATGAAGTTATTTTTCTAACCATTTATCCAAATTATACTTACTGATTCAGTGTCATTGTATAAATATTTGAGGCTATACCAGATTTCAGGAAGTCAGCATATAATGCAGATGCAGGTGACATAATAAGTTAAGTTGGCAGTGTAGTCCTTTGTCAATACAACACTCTAAATGTGTGATAACAGCAATAAGTGAAAGATAACAAAAGTGTGTAAAAATGCTAAACCTGTACTAATCTATATAATTATACTGAGAATAGTTTTGTTGTAAGTTCTTGAGGTGTCACTTTAGGTCTTCACACTTTCAGACTGATACTTTGTATATTTGACTTTGGGGTGATTTTTTTGGAAGACAATCCATTTTTACATATACTGACAGTTGAATTTTTTTTTCAGTTCACTTGTGAATAAAATAATGCTTAATTTAATGCATTACTTTTTGAAATAATGCTAATTTAATGCATTACTTTCTCAAAATATGGTAATGCTAATTTAATTTAATGCACAAATTTGGCAAATAAAGCTAATTTAATGCATTACTTTTGAAAATAATTCGCCCCATGTCTGCTGTTGATTGCATTCATTTTTTGTAAAATATCCAAATGTTTACAGTTTTCAATTGCTTCCCAGCAGACGTAGGTCACTATGCTTGCAGCGCCACCGCCAAAAAATTTCTTTAGTATAGTGTACGGAAAAAAATAGCGCTACAGAAATTAATGGCTTCTTATAGCAAATTTCTGAATTGTTTTCTAACTGAATATCATATTTTTGTTACTTTCACATTTTTCTCCTGTATTCTGCTATGAAATAATTCTGAAAGGGGTTCTTACAGACATTTTGACCCTGACCAACGTATCAATGCATATTTTGCTGTCAAAGATGAAAAAAATCTTAGTATAAAGCAGCAAGACCTTTGGGGGTGCAAAGTACTATATTGCATGACAGATTTCATAGCATATCAATTTGGAGACTTAAAAAAAATGAACCAACACCTCCATTTTTACAGGAGCAGGAAGCACTCCATGCTCAACGCCTCAGGACCATGAATGAAGTAGACTATGAATAAAGTCATCATGAAACAAAATATTTAGAAAAGACTTCACTATACCATTGGGAATTATAAACAGGGAGGATCCATTGACTGAAATAATTGCTATATACTTTTTTAAGTACAGGGCTTGAACTCAAGTGAAAAGGTCACAGTCACAAGACGTTGCCATGGTGAAATCTTTAACAACAAGTGCTTTTGTTAATTACTGGGTTAATTCTTATTCTGCTGTAAATTAAATGGTTTTAAGAAGAGTTGATACTTTCCTTTGCCTAAATTGTAAAAATAAAAAATATATTAACAGTCAAAACCTTTTTTATATGATCAATTTTCATTAAAAACAGTTGAGAACAGCTTATTAAAACAGCTCCCAATGGTTAAAAACTGTTTAAAATTACATTTTCTGAAAAAATATTGTTTGTGTCACAGAATCTTTTATGTGAAGTGTACTATAATGTTTTCCGCCGAAAACTGATTTAGAGTAGTTCCCCTTGGAGGAAGTTGCATAGGGCATTCTGGGGAGCATAAATAAAACAAAAAGAAGTCAGTGAACTTTCTTCGTTTTTTTTGGTTGGTTAGTTTATGAGTTACTTTGTTGATTCTGATGTTAAAAAGAGCTAAACATTGATTAAATTTTGATCATGTTGTGATAAACCGTTAGACTGCCGGAAACTGGGTGAGCCGGGATACCCCTTGAAGGAATATCATGAAACTAAATCAGATGTTTTCCCCATCAAGACGACGTGCAGAACCCATGTTTCCACCTGGCCGGCACAAGGTCAAGGCCACCAGTGGTGTTTGAAAATTTGAACCATGTATTTCATGTGCGGCTTATATCTTCAGAATCCCTGGAATGACAATCGTGAAACTTTGATCAATGTTCAGTCTCCTCGACAGGTTCCAGAATGCAATGCTTGAAACTTTATTTCATATTTGCCTTCCCAAGTCATGAATTGAGTTAAACTTGAACATCGGACACATTAAAATATATATGTCAATTTCGCCGAGGGTGAGAACCAATAGATAGTACAAAATGACATTAATAATCGATAATCTGACGACTGATATAAACAAGGTATTGCCAACGCCATACTCTCTTTGAACAAATCAAAGCCGATTAATTAACCATAATTTCGACTTAAGCCAATAACGTTACGAATAAAATTCTATTTATAGAAAAAAGTACGCGACAAAACTAAATTAAAAATATTGATTTCTGAAATACCTGGAAAATTTGAGTGCAGTGGTCTGATCATTTGGTATTGCCTCACCCCTTCTAGAAGCGGGGGTATATTGCTGTGCACATGTCAGTCGGTCAGTCCGTCCGTAAGCAACCTTGTCCAATTAATAAGTTGACAACAATTTGACAACGTCCTCAGATTTGGTAGCAAAGTTGGTGATCACCAGGAAATGAGGTCAGTAGATCAAAGGTGTATGCCACATTGATCAGTGCTGTTATCAGTTACGTCCTTCGAATATCGTTTAGCACGATATTTATGTACTATGCCAACAGTCCTTCGAAAGAAAACTGCTTGTGTTTAAATATTTAGGCCAATTTATAGATGGGTGGTTTCAATATCCCAGCCAGTATAGATTCGGATATTGTTCGATCACCTCATGGATATACTTCCTTTTTTATTTCAAGTTAATTTTTTATTTACTCTAAACAATTCACCATAAAATCTTTGCACTTGTTGCAGAAACCCTCCACTTGTTAATTTTCTTTTCGTTCCGGCACTGGACATCCGAAGTCCCCCGTTCCTACTCCCATCCTTCCTACGCAACTTGTGCCCTGGCAATGTCTCTCTCTCGTTTTAGTTTTGATTTTATAGCTTCAAGTTCCGTTTTAAGTCTTTTTCTGTCCCTGATTACCGGATCCACTTGACCCACTTGCTCCTCCTTCAGGATTCACAGATGCTTGCTGGTTCGTTTTCCTTTTCTTTTTTCTCTTTCCTTCACCACTGCGGGATACCGTATCCCGGATATTGCTCGATTTTACACTAAAAAATGAGCAACACTCGGTACACGAAAAATCAATACTCGGTACACTTTTTTGTTTCTTTTTGGGTCTGTATCATTTTGGGGTTTCATTTTTTTCTTCTGAAATTTGGACTAAACATACTTGGGCTAAGAAGAGAAAAAATGCTCGATTCATTTTTTTTGTTTTTAGTTATATAATCATTTCTGACGATTATTTAGTCATCGAGGTGAATATTTTCGAGTGAGCAGCCGATCGTTAAGGGGTAATTTAATCAATTTTACAAAAACCTGTTCTTCTGTGATATCTTCCAGAGATACAAATACTACCGGAAAACATTTCCAACCAAATGAAATCAATGAAATAGCAAGTAGTTGGAAAATATAGGCGCTAAACTTACCTGTGTTCTCCGTTTACAGTCGCGAAATGTGATGAAGCTCCTCATTAAATCGAGCAATATCCGGGATACGGTATCCCGCAGTGTTCACAGTCTGATTTTTAAATTTTGCTTTTGGTGTTCTGTGATATGCAGGATTTATATTCTCAGATTCCCTATCAAAATTCTATTTTGTTTAGTTCCGCCCATTGTTCAGGGCAAATCCATTCTTTTATCTGGGGGATTAACGCCGCTGAACTTGGAATGGTATTAAACTGAAAATAGCTCATTGAAGGTCCCATTTTCACCGCCATATGCATACCATCGGTTTTATTTGATCTAAATTGTACTGTTTATTGGTGTAAATGTTGAGTTGCGCCTTACCCGGGGCTAGGCGGCGTGGGCAGTGATATGCATTTCCATTACTGCCCATGAACAGGCTCAATCAAACCTGCAATTGTTTCATTTGTCGTGTTCGGTGGCTTTTCAAGTTCCCTTTTTAGCTCACCTGTCACGAAGTGACAAGGTGAGCTTTTGTGACCGCCTGATGTCCGTCGTCCGTCGTCCGTCGTGCGTCGTCAACAATTGCTTCAATCGACTTCTTCTCAGAAACGGCTTGGCCAATTTTGATGAAACTTCACAGGAATAATGCTTAGATGATGCTCTTTCAATATTGTTCAAAAAATAGAATTCCAAGCAGAACTCTGGTTGCCATGGCAACCTAAAGGAAAAACTTTAAAAATCTTCTTCTCTGAAACCACAAGGCCTAGAGCTTAGATATTTGGCATTTAGCACCCTCTAGTGGAACTCTACAAAGATTGTTCAAATTATTTCCCTGGGGTCAAAGTTGGCCCCGCCCCAGGGGTCACTTCATTTTACATAGACTTGTATAGGAAAAACTTTAAAAATCTTCTTGTCTGAAACCACAAGGCCTAGAGCTTAGATATTTGGCATTTAGCAACCTCTAGTGGAACTCTACAAAGATTGTTCAAATTATTTCCCTGGGGTCAAAATTGGCCCCGCCCCAGGGGTCACTTCATTTTACAAAGACTTATATAGGAAAACCTTTTAAAATCTTCTTGTCTGAAACCACAAGGCCTAGAGCTTAGATATTTGGCATTTAGCACCCTCTAGTGGAACTCTACAAAGATTGTTCAAATTATTTCCCTGGGGTCAAAATTGGCCCCGCCCCAGGGGTCACTTCATTTTACATAGACTTATATAGGAAAAACTTTAAAAATCTTCTTGTCTGAAACCACAAGGCCTAGAGCTTAGATATTTGCCATTTAGCACCCTCTAGTGGAACTCTACAAAGATTGTTCAAATTATTTCCCTGGGGTCAAAATTGGCCCCTCCCAAGGGGTCATTTCAATTTAAATAGACTTATATAGGAAAAACTTTAAAAATCTTCTTGTCTGAAACCACAAGGCCTAGAGCTTAGATATTTGGCATTTAGAACACTCTAGTGGAACTCTACAAAGATTGTTCAAATTATTTCCCTGGGGTCAAAATAGGCCCCACCCCAGGGGTCAGTTCATTTTACAAAGACTTATATAGGAAAAACTTTAAAAATCTTCTTGTCTGAAACCACAAGGCCTAGAGTTTAGATATTTGGCATTTAGCACCCTCTAGTGGAACTCTACAAAGATTGTTCAAATTATTTCCCTGTGGTCAAAATTGGCCCCGCCCCAGGGGTCACTTCATTTTACATAGATTTATATAGGAAAAACTTTAAAAAAATCTTCTTGTCTGAAACCACAAGGCCTAGAGCTTAGATATTTGGCATTTAGCACACTCTAGTGGAACTCTACAAAGATTGTTCAAATTATTTCCCTGGGGTCAAAATTGGCCCCGCCCCAGGGGTCACTTCATTTTACAAAGACATATAGGAAAAACTTTAAAAAATCTTCTTGTCTGAAACCACAAGGCCTAGAGCTTAATTTTTGGCATTTAACACCCTCTTGTGGAACTCTACAAAGATTGTTCAAATATTTGGCATTAAGCACCCTCTTGTGGAACTCTACAAAGATTGTTCAAATTATTTCCCTGGGGTCAAAATTGGCCCCGCCCCAGGGGTCACTTCATTTTACATAGATTTATATAGGAAAAACTTTAAAAAAATCTTCTTGTCTGAAACCACAAGGCCTAGAGCTTAGATATTTGGCATTTAGCACACTCTAGTGGAACTCTACAAAGATTGTTCAAATTATTTCCCTGGGGTCAAAATTGGCCCCGCCCCAGGGGTCACTTCATTTTACAAAGACATATAGGAAAAACTTTAAAAATCTTCTTGTCTGAAACCACAAGGCCTAGAGCTTAATTTTTGGCATTTAACACCCTCTTGTGGAACTCTACAAAGATTGTTCAAATATTTGGCATTAAGCACCCTCTTGTGGAACTCTACAAAGATTATTCAAATTATTTCCCTGGGGTCAAAATTGGCCCCGCCCCAGGGGTCACTTCATTTTACATAGACTTATAAAGGAAATTTTTAAAAATCTTCTTCTCACAAACCACAATGCAAACAGCTTAGATATTTGGTAAGTAGCATTGTCTAATGGATGTCTACTTAATTTGTTCACATTATGTCCCCTGGGCCAAAATCCGCTACGCCCTAGGGTTCTCTTGGTTTACATATAAATATATAGGAAAAACATGAAAATCATTTTTTCTCCAAAACTTATAGGACTAGATCTTAGATATTTGGTGCTGAGTATTGTGTAGAGACCCTTTAACAACATCAATATTTGCCCCGCCCTGGGGGCTCTCAATTTGTAAAAAAGGCAATTTTTAAAAATCTTTTTACTGGAAACCTCATGCCTTAAGCTTAGATATTTGGTATGTAGCATTGTCTAGTGGATTTCTACCAAGTTTGTTCAAATTATGTCCCCTGGGCCAAACTTGGCCATGCCCTGGGGTTCTCTTAGTTTACATAAATAATCGTTTTTCTCTGAAACTAATGCGACTATGACTGGCCTCGGATATTTCCTGTTGAGTATTGTGAAGAGACCCTTTACCAGCATTATTTAAATGTTGGCTCTGGGGTAAAACTGAGAGTACTTTTGTACTCAGGTGAGCGACCCAGGACCCTAAGGGCCCTCTTGTTATCTATTTTAATAAAATATCAGCAGATTACTCCAAATGGGGTTTGGGAGCATACACGTTTTACGAAATCTGTGTTGACAATCGATATAAATTGAAACTGAGTCGCAAACGTCCAGTTCACATTGTGTACACGCCGGTCACGCGAACATTACATTTAACTGTGTTAGCTTGATGACGTAACCGCTTTATAAAATGATTAAGTTCATGCATTCATTAATGTTGCAAGGCATCGAATGACGGAGCGATAACTATATTTGCTATGGAAACAGACAGCCATCGACGTAATTGTGTGTTTCGTTGCATTATTAAGTTATCAGTCACGATTCCAAGTTGGCATAAACTAATGACATTTTGTTTATTTTTTAAACGTTATAAGGTTTAAAACAAAATATAAAAAACAACAACAAAACATGAACATCTCATATGTACCTTTTGAAACTTACCTGGCAAATTCTCTGTCGAGCGTAGCTGGATCGAAATTGGTAAGTTTATTCTTCAATATTCGTCTAAGTATTGGAATAAAGTTATTTCCTGGCCATTTAACCATTGATATCTCATGCTCGATCAACACTTCGCTAAGAAAAAAATCAAGACAATTATGTCGGTTTACTAATTACTTGATACGTAAAATAACATAAAAACGGTTTTAAATATTAGAGGCGCAAAGACACATTTCGCGAAAACTTGAATTTTGAAACCTGCTGGTTCATTTACATAATAAGGTATTGCGAAAAGGTTTTTCTAATCCACCTTAACAAATCTGTTTTGGTCTATAAAAATTTCAGTTGACAGTTTAAATAAACGTAAACAATGTTCATGCGTCCTGTTTGTCAACTTGTGATTTATCTGCTTTGCACACCTAACGTCGTCATAATTTAATCAGACACAAGCTCATCATTCTCATAGAAAAAGCCTTTATTGGTTGAAATGAACATGGCTCTTATGACTTACAGACATGGCAAGACCTTGTAGAGTCGCTTTCTTACTGGATATTACGTAACGCGATAGACGGACGCACTATACACGGTAAACGAACGATACACGATATTGCCAATTCATATAATTTTTGGACGAGATTTCTAAAAATTTGAAAATGTTTTCAAAATATAATATGAATGGTTGAAATTAAATCACATAAATTTGAATAAGCATGTAACTTGATCACGTTGCATGATAAAATTAAAAACGTTTTATGCACGATACACGATATACGGACGCACGATGCACGTTAAACGGACGCACGATAGAAGTTAGACGGACGCACGATACGAGATAGACGGACGCATGATAGACGCAAATTTTGTAACATTAAACGTTCACAGTATTGTATGTTAATTTACAGTTATGAAAGAAACCTGATTTATTTTTCTATCTTACATCAAGATAAGATTATTAAAGCCTTTAACAACACCTCGACGTTTAAATACAGATAACAACTTTTGTTATAACTGGCTAATAAAATTGATCCCTATGAACTACAACGTAATAAAGCGAACGCTTCAGAAAAACAAGCACATTTTCGTGATCAAAATATTTCCATTGAAAATGGTTACAGCGCTTCTAATATATATGATAATGGTTACAGTGCTTTTATATATATCATAAAAGGGATGATTTTAACTTCAATTCTCGTTAATATCTCAGAGTATCCACTCTTGCGTTACAATGCTATTAGCTTCTAATATGTTTTATAAGTGTGTGTGTTTTTAAATGCAACAGCAAGTGCGAGATTGGTGCACCCTTGAACCTGGTTTTAAACCCCTGGTGGCAAATTGTTTTGCCACTTGCCGTTCCAATGCGGTAACCCCTCGAGTTCTCACTGTCGTTAATTGTTGCGTTTATTTGGAAACTGATCAATATATAACCATGCTCACTGTCTATATTTTGGCTGTGTGGAGAGGCTTGTCTGCTGGTTGGGGCCATTCCTGATATGCAATTTTACTGTTTGTTTTTTTTAAACAATTTTGATTTGAATAACTATTGCCCTATTTATACCGTCCATATTATTAATAACTTTGAAATATTTTTTATTTCAAAAAGAGAAATAGTAAATTCATTTTAACATGACGCATGTTTGCAAGACCGATGCACGCACTCTAGCTGTTAAGACTGTTGAATTTAATACATATACTTGTACACAATTACAAATGAATGCATTTAAATATTTTGGCCGTAAGATACAAATTTACAAGTACAGCTGATTATGTTAAACGATCGAATACACTACATTATTAATATGGAAAATCATATTTATGAAATGTTTACAGCTTACTCGCAAGGCGGGAGGCACCCCAGACATAGATCAGGTGACATCGTCGCTAATTCTTCCACAGTAGCCAATATACATTTGTAGTCATCCTCTGTGTAGCAGGGGCGATAACCAGTTTCTTCGTCGAATGTTTCATTTAAAGGAATTGAGCTATTTAGTGTCCCGAAATCGAAGAAGTGTTGATAACAGTCACAACGGAATGAAACGTACAGCTGCTTGCACTTTTCCTTGCAGTCCTACAAAAAGTATAAGGCATTAACCAAACACAATACAATTTCCGTTTAAACTCTTATATTCTATTTATCGCTTAGTTTTTTATATTTTACAGATTTATTTATTCATTTGATAACTTTCGTAAAATCGATGTTTTGATAATTGGAGAAAAGCAGCAAGTTTCACTGGTCTTTGATGTGTCATTCAGCACATAACATGTTTTGACAGTAACATTATGCCAACTGTGCTGTGTCTGCATGCAACTTTGACGGTTATTTGGATCGTTTTATATCACCCAGTCAATGTTTACATGTTTGCCATTTGAGAACATGGTTCATCTAGTTTGCGACTGTCTTTAAAACCTTTGTTAAGATCATTTTCCACGTGGCAAAAACGTTTTTTTTCATTGGTCTATTTCAGGCATCAAACTCAAATTGTCTGTCTCATGATTGTTTGTTGTGCCTTAATTTTGAATATTTAATGTAGACATTCATCAAAGAGATTAAAAGGGAACTCAGAAAGCCACCGAACACAAGATAATTCATGGGCAGCAATCGGAACGTGTTATACTGCCAATGACTCCTAGCCCTGAGTTGAGGGCAAACAACTTTGATTTATCCAAACGACGATGAACAAGAGCGAGCATGTATCTTTCTTGCGTTGTTTCCAGATACTTTTCGGGGGCGTACATGTTTTATAAACATCTCTTGTTTTGCATGCAATGCAAATGTAAATACTGACAACTTATGATTGTTTATTTGTAAAATTACCAGAAGTGAATCAGCCCCTGAATTGTCATTGCAGCGTTTGGTTTCTGACTTCCCTGGTACCCGCTTCTGTTGAAACTGTAAGTGTACGAAAAATAAAGAAAAGCATGGTTGGTTGGACTGTATATTGTATCGGTAAACGAGTTGCTGGAAACCGTGAGAACGACTTTTAGTGAGCCTGTTCTGACTATAGACTACAAAAAAGCTTAAATAGCAGCTTTTTTGTTGTGGGACAGAAAGGAGCGTTGAATGTTCGTTTTCCCATCCCAAAATTGTGCACAACACTTTTCTGAATCTAGTTTCTGAAATATTTGCACACGGCACAAACAACTTAGCTACTGTATCGTTCAGTAGACGAAAAAAAAACCGAAAGCCACCGAAAACAACATGAAATGTTTGGTTGAGCCTAATCATGAGCAATAATGGAAATGCCGTTTCCCTTTCGAGCTGCCACGGGTTAAGCACAGCTGAATTTTACACAGAAATATGCTCAAAGACCTTTTAAGATGGCGTAACTTTATGTTTAGACCTTGATACCGGATTGTATTAAAACGCGTTTGATTTATACAATAGGATGTTTCTTTTGTTTTAATTTTATAAGGAATAATGTCAAAACTAAGCATATTGGGAATTGCCACACCCTGAAAACAGCATTATGAAAGCATTTTCATTTTCTCTACAATTTAAGAACTTGTTAGTTTTCTCCACTGAAACTTTCCTGTTCTGCTAGTAACCAATATCGATAGATTGTAATCAAATCCTCATAAATCAAAGACACTGTTACAGAAATAATCATGTAATAATAACACATATCCGTAAGATGGAAGGCTTTTTGAAATTGTAGAAAGTTAAGTAGAAACGTCTTTTGTCAGTGAATCGTCTTCTCAAGTCGTCATTGCACGGAAAAAATTCACTGAACAAACTTTACAAAAATAAAATATAATGCCATATCTTTATTATACATAATAATATTTATAAAAGTGCAGTAAGGGAAATAGCTTGCCCCCAAAATGTTATTTCCATCCAAACACAAAAACGTAACACAAAACACCATAGCTAGACAAGAGAACACAACGACTTGTCAGGATCATTGTACTCTGTATGTTATCATAAACATAACAGCGTGCATATTTTGTGTCCGGTTCATCCCGTAGATCTTGAAATTCAAATGTTTTCCCCTTCAAGAGGATGTGAAGAATGTTCGATGTTCCAAACTGACCGGCTCAATGTCACTAGTGGTGTTTGAAGGTTTAAACTATATATTCCGTGTCCGCGCAATAACTTCCCCTGGACGGAAAATAGTGGTCATGAAAAAGTGAAATATGCATATCAGGAATCGCCCCACAGAAAAAACACCCTCCCCACGCAGCGAAAAAGAAAGCTAGTAAAACATAGCATGTGTTATAAAAATATTCTTAAATAAGACACAACAAACAATTTACGAAAGATAGAACATTTGGGCTTACCGCGTTGGAACGGTCAGTGGCAAAACAATTTGCCGCTGGACATTAACACAAAGTTCTAGGGTGCATGAACTTCTCACTTGCCCCAACAGGTTCTCATATCAACAAACAAGTACAAGTTGTCATCGTGAAATTACTCCAACCCACCCATCAGCTTATAGCAAAAGCCGAAGGGACGAGTACTCAATGATCTTACCGAGACCAGAGCCTTTGGAGTCAAATAACACGATTACAGGGTTAAAAAACAAATCGAGCTTCTAGGTTCTTAAACAATTATTTCCCCATAAACCTTCATAAACTCTCAATCCCCTGCCACCGTCGTGCAACCAAAGAGGTAAGCATAATGATCAGCTGTAGAAGGGTTAAGCACCAGGCATGCAGACCGCAGTAGAATATCATGTTGGTATCGGCGATTAACATTGCAAAATGTTTTTCTTAATTTATGAAACCGATAAACTTGTTTTAAATGCAAAGATTACGTTCATTGACATCTTTAACATCATTGCAAGCTCTAAAAAAAGCTAACAAAGCTTTGAGATACAAACCCCGTAAGATGTTATTTACTATTTTATAAATAATACACACTCTTTACTTTCGAATTTTCGAACACTTGTTCTTTATCAAGAAAAATACAGATTGAATACGCTTGCAACATGGATTTTACTTAAACACAATTATTTCTGTATTTTTCTTGATAAAGAACAAGTGTTCGAAAATTCGAAAGTAAAGAGTGTGTATTATTTATAAATTATATAACTGACTTCCCTTTTGGAAGATTTTACGTAATTGTGTTATTTACTATATTTAAATTTAAATGATCTCTTTTATCATACATTTTAGTTGTAACGTATCCATTTGTAATAGAATGATTAAGATCGAGAAAGTGTGCTTGCTTGTCTGAAGTGTTTGCTTTTAGATGTTGTTCATGAGGATAAATTTTATTAACCAGAGCCGGATGGGAAATGGTTATTATCTATGATCGTCCCAATAGGGCAATGTGCAGAACTCGTGTCACAACCTGTCCAGCTCAAGGTCACACTGTTGTTTAAAGGTTCCAACCATGTATTTGTGTCGGCTCCATAACTTCTAAACCGCTACAAAGAATTTCATGAAACTAGTCGAACGTGTCCCCTATATATACAATGTACAGAACCTATGTTTCAACCATGCTGGCTTAATGGTCACAAGTGTTTGGTCAAATGTATGTTTCACCAATTGTGTAGCTGTTTCATAACTTATAAACTCATGGAATTAATTTTGCTAAACATGGATCAAGTACTAACCTCAGTGAGATCTTGTGCAGAACCTATGTCTCAAATGTGCTGGTTCAAAAAAAGTGAAATAGATAAAAAGGGAACTTTGAAAGCCACCGAACACGACAAATATGAAAATACTGCAGGCTCGGTTTGATTGAGCCTGTTCATGGGCAGTAATGGGAATGCTTATTACTGCCCACGCCGTCTAGCCCCAAATATCAAAAATCGTTACACTCGCAAAACACAGCCTCCCCACGCAGCGAGCGAGAAGAGAGGAAAAGAGAGCATGTTTGTTATGAGTATGTCAATTCAAATAGAGCTCATGGAGTCAAAACAGCAAGAACTCGATGACTGGGATAAAATAAACAAATCGAGCTTCTAGGTTCTTAAACAAGATTTCCCCAAAACCTCCATACTCTTAATACCTGCCACCGTCGTGCAACTAAAGAGATAACCTTAATGATCAATTGTAGAAAGATTAATCACTAGGCATGCAGAGCACTGTAGAATATCGTGTTGGTAACCTTTCGTTTTAAATTTACAGATGGATTTTACGGATAACCGGGAGAAATTAAAATTGCCTTTCATCTTCTTCAGTTTAAAATCTCGAGGATAAGTTCACAAGTGGGGGGATGAAATATTTAAGCTCAGTATTTCCTGTCTGCTCCATAACATTTTAAACACCTTGAATGAATTTCATGAAACATTGGTAAAATGTTCACCTCATTGAGACAATGTGTAGAGCATAGGTTTTATCTGTGCTGGCACAAGGTGCCAGGGTCTCAAGAAGAGGCATAGGTTTCGGCTAAATTGAGCGACGGTGGATCATACTGTCACATTAAATAATAATGAGCCCACTGTTGATAAGCTTTCATACCAATATTGAACATTTTTAGCTCGACTATTCGAAGAATAGGGGAGCTATCCTACTCACCCCGGTGTCGGCGTCGGCGTCGGCGGCTCCGTCCGTTAAACAAAATATGCACTTTGGTCCATAACTTAAAAACTACTTATGATATCAACTTCAAACTTGAAATATATATTCACCATCAAATTCTACATCATTACCAACAAGACCCATAACTCTGCTACAAATATTTTTTAAGTTATGCCCCTTTTTCACTTAAATTTTGCGTTAAGGAAAATATGCACTTTGGTCCATAACTTATAAACTACTGGAGATATCAACTTGAAATTTGGAATATATATTCACCATCAAATTCTACATCATTACCAACAAGACCCATAACTCTGCTGTCAATATATTTCAAGTTATGCCCCTTTTTTCTTATATTTTGTGTTAGGCAAAATATGCATTTTGCCCATAACTTCAAAACTACTTGAGATATTGCCTTGAAACTTGAAATATATTTTCACCATCAAAATCTACATCATAACCAACAAGACCCATAACCCTGCTTTCAATATTTTTCAAATTATGCCCCTTTTCCACTTACATTTTGTGTTAAGCAAAATATACACTTGGCCCTTAACTTCATTATTAATGGAGGGATTTCAAAATAACTTGGCACAAATGTTCACCATGACAAGGCGGTGTGTCGCGTACAATACCTATGCCTGTAGGTCGAAGGTCAAGGTCACTGTTACAAAAAATAGAATTTTCTTGTCCGGGCTGTAACTTTGTTATGAATGGAGGGATTTCAATATAACTTGACACAAATGTTCACAATGACAAGGCTGTGTGTCCGCACAATACCCATGGCTGTAGATCCAAGGTCAAGGTGACTGTTACTAAAAATAGAATTTTCTTGTCCAGGCTGTAACTTTGTTTTGAATGGAGGGATTTCGAAATAACTTGACACAAATGTTCACTATGACAGGGTGGTGTGTCACGTACCATGCCCATGCCTGTATGTCAAAGGTCAAGGTCAATCTTACAAAAAATAGAATTCTCTTGTCCGTGCTGTTACTTTGTTATGAATGGAGGGATTTCAAAATAACTTTGCACAAACGTTCACTATGACAAGGCAGTGTGTCCACACAATACCCAAGCCTGAAGGTCCAGGTCACTGTTACTTAAAACAGAATTTTCTTGTCTGGGATGTAACTTCATTATAAATGGACGGATTTCAAAATAACTTGGCACAATTGTTCACAATGACAGGGTGTTGTATCCCATACCATGACCATGCCTGTAGGTCAAGGTCACTGTTACTAAAAATAGAATTCTCTTGTCCGGGCTGTAACTTCGTTAGGAATAGAGTGATTTCAAAATAACTTGACACAAATGGTCATCATGACAAGTTGGTGTGTCCCGTACCATGCCCATGCCTGTAGGTCCAAGGTCACTGCTACTAAAATAGAATTTTCTTGTCAGGGTTTTAAATACATTAGGAATATAGTAACTTGCCAGAAATGTTCACCATGACAAGCTGGTGAGTCGTGTACCATTTCCATGCCTTTAGGTCAGTTCTTTTCTGTAACATTACTGAAGTGATTGATAATTGACTAAAAGTAAATATCTCTAATAAAAAAATTTCTAACAAGTTTTCTAACAACTTCAGAAATATTTCATAGTTATTCCCCTTTTCAGTTTAATATTTATGGTACATTAAGAAATTATTTCTGTTATTTGAAATGAATTTTTCCCTTACCATTCACTTGTTAATATTTGTTAATATTTTTACTGATTGCACATGAATGTATGGCCATAGTTGTTACTGTTTTAATCTTCAAATTGCATTTGTTTCAAATGATTCGAATAGTCGAGCATGCTGTCTCCTCTGACAGCTCTTGTTTACTTTGCATGTCTTTTTAAACATCCATAACATTTGCAATAAGCCCTCAAGCCTTCAGACTGCTTTATTTTCTTCCGTTATGTATGGGTAATATCAATTAAAAATTGTGTTTCTTTGTAATGCGAATTCAGTATTACTGTAATGTAAATAAACTAATAAACGTGGTGCAAACCTTAACACTAGAACAATGTTGTTTATCACGTCCTTATCCGGGCAACATGTCAAGACCTCTAGATCTGAGCATGTTGAAACAGGTGATATATAAAATTCTTGTACCTGTGTAAGCGCAATGTTAGCTTCAACCCCAGTTGGAATGAACATTCCGTTTTCGGGATGAAAGTTAGTATCGGTGGCCTCGGCTGAAACGACGACTCCTGTCGAAGACGTTACAAACGGAATACTGTCTTCTTCATCCACATAAAGCAACATTTCTAAAGCTAAGATAGAAAATATTACAAAAACAACAAAGAAGATAATAAAAAATACACTATCACAAATACAAGGACAGGTGCCCACAAGTTCTTTTAAGAAAACCTGAAACTTGATTTTATTCGTAAGATTATTACTAAGTGTTGCGTTATGTTTCCAACCGACTAAACGCGTTTGCCATTTTTTAATGTATTATTTAAAAAGTTACGTTTAATTGTCTATGGTTGCCTTTTTCTTTCGATCACACATCGATTCAAAATAGGTAAAACTCAGCGATGCAGAGATAGTTTTAGACGGAAGCGTAAATGGCAAAATATAGGACATAACTGCATTTTATTCGTTAGAGGGTAACATCAAACGAATGGGGAGAGAAAATAAGAAAAAGCCGAAATGTTTGAAAGTTGTGACTGTTAAATGCAAAGTATGATCGTGATATTTGATGTAAGGTCCTCCGATACGACCCTCGTTTTAGTTTCCGTTTTAAGACAATCGTTACGAGTTGAATAATCAAGGTCAAGGTCACTGTTGCAAAAATAGAAATTCAGGTTCCATGTAATGACTTCGGTTAGCTGTGACCTATTGATAACAAGACACAACTCGGAATTGCTAAGAAGATTCTGGGATCAAGGTCAATATTGCTAAAAATAGAAATTCAGTTCCCTCTCACCAACTTCAGTTTTTCTTTTATCTATTGACACTAAACTTTATATACGGGTAGGTTATATTAAACTGTCATTAGGAATTACTTTACATGTTTTTAATCAAGTACAAGGTCACTGTTGCTAAAAGTAAATTCATTTTCGTATAATAACTTTCGTTTGATGCAACCTATTGATAGCCAAACTTGGTATGTAGGTAGCATATACCCAGATGCTACTCAGGATTGCTACTTTGTACCTCGGTATGTGTTATCAAGGGCAAGGTCACTGTTACTCAAAAGAAAATCAGGTTCCACATATTACTTGAGTCAGTTGTAACCGCTTGACACCAAACTTCGAGAATGGGTAGTTTATAACAAGATGCTTCTCGGGACTGTGCTAAAAAGATTTTAGTTTCAGAATCTGCAAAATAAGTTAATGATAAAATAACTTAGTTTTCTTTCACATATTGACACCAAACCTGGTGTGTTAGTAGCTAATATTAAGAATCGACCTGGGATTGCTACCTTGGCACTCCCAACAGATATAACGGTGTTTTTTTATTAAATTTATTTCTTACATTTCTGATAGAAAACAACATATTCTTCAAGGGCGGATTGGTCGGGGTTGATTATTCTATCCCACCTCTGCTCTTCTCAAAACAAGTGTTTTTTTTTATACCCCGCTTCGAAGAAGAGGGGGGATACTGTTTTACTTGTCCGTACATCCGTCCGTCCCATACAAAATTTCCGTCGCAGTTTTCTCAGCAACTATAACATGCAGCAGCCTGATATTTTGCATATTGCTTTATCCTATAGTCCCATATGGTGTGAAGCAATTTCATGTTCCTTGCTCATCTACTTCCTGTTTGCCGCATATTTTTAGATTTTGTTACTATGAAGGTGCATTACATCGACCAAAAGGCATGTTAATTTTCCGTCGCAGTTTTTATAAGCAACTATAACATGCAGCAGCCTGATATTATGTATATTGCTTTATCCTATAGTCCCATATGGTGTAAAACAATTTCATGCTCCTTGCTCATCTACTTCCTTTTTGTTACTATGAAGGTGCATTACATCAACCAAAGGGCATCATGTTAATTTTCAGTCACAGTTTTCTAAGCAACTATAACATTCAGCAGCATGATATTTTGCATAATGCTTTATCCTATAGTCCCATATGGTGTAAAGCGATTTTATGCTCCTTGCTCACCTACTGCCTGTTCACCGAATACTTAGATTTTTACACATAGTTATCATACATGCACAATTTCCGTCGCAGTTTTCTAAGCAACTATAACATGCAGCAGCATATTTTGCATAATGCTTTATCCTATAGTCCCATATGGTGTAAAGCGATTTTATGCTTCTTGCTCGACTACTTCTGTTTGCCGAATACTTAGATTTGTGCACATAGTTGACATACATGCACAATTTCCGTTGTAGTTTTCTTAGCAACTGAAACATGCAGCAGCCTGATATTATGCATATTGCTTTATCCTATATTCCCATATGGTGTAAAGCAATTTCATGCTCCTTGCTCATCTACTTCCTGTTTGCCGAAAGGTGCATTACATCAACCAAAGGACATGTTAATTTTCCGTCACAGTTTTCTAAGCAACTATAACGTGCAGCAGCATGATATTTTGCATAATGCTTTATCCTACAGTCCCATATGGTGTAAAGCGATTTTATGCTCCTTGCTCACCTACTTCCTGTTCACCGAATACTTATATTTGTGACATAGTTGACATACATGCACAATTTCCGTTGTAGTTTTCTTAGCAACTGAAACAATCAGCAGCCTGATATGTTGCCTATTGCTTTATCATATATTCCCATATGGTGTAAAGCGATTTTATGCTCCTTGCTCATCTACTTCCTGTTCACCGAATACTAAGATTTTTACATATAGATGACATACATGCACAATTTGTGTCACATTTTAAAAAGATGCGAACATTATTTCTGTATACTCTGACAAAGCAGTATTGTGGGGGTATTAATCACCTGCAGTGATAGATCTTGTTTTACTTTTTAAAATGTTCATTGTTAATAAAATTGATTTTTGTTTGCATTGTCAGCAGTTATCGACCAGATATTTTCTTTTCAAAAATACTCTTTTATAATTTTAATGAAAACTTGATTTTCTTGTTACCTTAAATTTAAGATAGGAGTGAAACTTGTAATGTTAGCTACATGAAAATGAAAGTTAAGGTAAATGGTGATTTTTAAAGTTTTATTGGGACTCACTTGGGGACAAATTTTGCCTGAAATGACATTTTCCTTATTCTGAAAAGCTCGAGATCAAGATCAGGAAAACACTACCGATGTTGCAACCCTTTAGTTTCTGCAAATTTCCCGCGAGCTGTCTGCTGAAACATTTTCAACCTTCGAGTAATTAAACAGTATAATTGTGCCTTACGAAGTGAAATACGTATATCAGGAATCGCCGCACTCGAAAAACACAGCCTCTCCATGCATTGAAAAAAAGAGGGGGAAAAGAAATCGTTGGAAACCTTGGCACGAGAAAAACTTTGACAAGACTAAGTTAACCGAAATTGCAAGTATGTACAATTGCTGCTTTGTCATACCGAATGGGACTAATTAAATTTCATCAATGTAAATCTGTAGTTACTTTCTATTGAAGGTCAGTAGATATTTCTACATAAATTCCAAAGACATATGTAACATTTAAGTTGCAGCTAAACGTACTAAGTCATTTTCAGCTTAAATGAGATTTACAGAAGTCGAACCCGGCTGTCGAGGTATACTTACAAACAGCTGTAACAAACTTACAGTATCGAGGTCCAGCAGCAGAGATTTTGCCATGCGGTTTTAGTCCTTGTTGATAAGCCGAATCAAACTCGTAGCACAATCCGTAGTCGTACGATCGTTTAATAGTAAAGACGTTTCTGAAGTACACACAAACGTAAAGTATTCTTCGGTCAATAACAATTATAGAACTGCACTCAGTTTAGTTATTTAACATCAGGCAGGAAAGTGGAACATAGCGTTCATGTTGTTAAAATTATCGGGGAAGATATTTCCGCAAAACAGATTGTTATACTTTCAAATAAACTACTAACTAGAGATTAAAAGCGTTTTTGGTTCTACTAAACAATCTTCCCTCTTATACCTAAAATACATATTGAAATTCTCAAACTTACTTGTCGCATGGTTGTCCCGCGAAGTTACAAATCATCACAAATTCATCCAGAGGTTGTGATATAGAATCCAACTGAGGCAAGTCCTTTACAGCTAATTGCATTTTGAATTGTTCTGATGTGGAAAATAAGATATCCTCACCTGGAACGAGATTTGCTTTTTGAATGAATCCTCCACATTGAAAACTAGCAGATAGTTACTGTACGTTTAAAGCGCATTCTATTATGTCTTTTTTCAAGTGCGAAAATGAACACTTTTGGAATTGCTTGTTATCGGTGTGATATTTATTTCATAATTCTTGAAAAAGTGGAAATAACATAGGAAATTTTGCAGTTAACGAAGGCCTACGCGACAGCTTTGTGTAATGAAATTACAAAGAATATGACAAAACTTACTGAACAGAACAGAACAGAACATTTCTTTATTTCAACTCGAACCATACAATGGTGCATGAGTATACAGTGCCTATAATAGTATAACAATATTCACGTGACATGGTAATAAACAATTATAATATGAACACGAATCTTAATATTGGGGGAAAAATAAATAAAAAGTTGAGAATGTCAACAGCATTATAAAGATTAACATCAAGTAAATCTATTTAATGTAGTTGCACGGGTAAATAACAAAGAAAAAGAAAAAAGCAAAGACAACAAAAAATGCGTATACAGAGAAATGGTGGGGAAGAAAAGAGAACCAAACAAGTGGGAAAATAGGCGGTAACTTAGAGCAAATCGTCAATGAATAAAGGTGTTAAAGTGTAATAACATTTCTTATGTACTATACATATTTCGAGGGATAAATAAGACTGAAAATTTGAAAAAGAATATAGTTGTCTGTTTCGAGAAAAGAGGTGTGTTTAAATAGGAGGTTTTGATTGGTTGAATTGTAATATGTGTAGACACAACAGTACAATGTGCTAGTGATTATAATTTTGACGCTAAAAAGGATAATAATGTTGGCAACAGGTTTTTTAAAGTAAGTTATTTTTTTTCTTATGACCTTACATAATTTGATTAATAGTTTTGAAGGGTTTAGAGTCATAAGCTCTTTGAATTTTTAGTATATTTGGATTTGTCCAGTAATAACGTTTTACAAATGTTTTCCTTGGCTCAGAAAAGAAAGGTCATTTAAGTAAATAGTGATATTCATCTGCAACTTCTGTCAGATCGTTACATAAGAAACAATGTCTATCTGCAATGTCAATGTTTTCCCATCTACCAGTTTCACAGGGGAAGAAGTGGTTGCTAGTTCGAAATTGAAGAAAATAAGAAGCATCATATTTATTTAGTTTTTTTAAGTATTTTTCTATTTGGATAGATTCTTAAAATATGGAGTAATTCAGGCCTTTTGTTGATTGTAATAAGCAATTATTCCCATTCTGGATGTTTTGATCTAAATGTTTTTGTTTGATTGTTAGTTTTTGTGTCGCCTGCGATAGCAGGTAAACACATAGGAATGCTATTGTCCGGCGGCGGCGTCGTCGTCGTCGTCGGTGCCGTCGTCCGGTAGTCCCCCAACTTTAATCTGAAACTTAATGTTGCCTATAACTTTGAAAGTACTTGTCCTATTCACTTCATACTTGGAATATATCATCAGCATGAACAGTGCCATCTGTGACGACAAGAATGATAACTCCAGTGTCAATATTTTTTGAGTTATGCCCCTTTCAAATGCAACTTTAATCTGAAACTTAATGTTGCCTATAACTTTGAAAGTACTTGTCCTATTCACTTCATACTTGGAATATATCATCATCATGAACAATGCCATCTGTGACGACAGGAATGATAACTCCAGTTTCAATATTTTTTTTGAGTTATGCCTCTTTCAAATGCAACTTTAATCTGAAACTTAATGTTGCCCATAACTTAAAAGTACTTGTCCTATTCACTTCATACTTAGAATATATCATCAGCATGAACAATGCCATCTGTGATGACAAGAATGATAACTCCAGTTTCAATTTTTTTTAGTTATGCCCCTTTAAAATGCAACTTAAACCCGAAACTTAATGTTGCCTAAAACTTTGAAAGTACTTGTCCTATTCACTTCATACTTGGAATATATCATCAGCATGAATAATGCCATCTGGGACGACAAGAATGATAACTCCAGTTTCAAAATTTTTTTAGTTATGCCCCTTTCAAATGCAACTTTTACATGAAACTTAATGTTAACTATAACTTTGAAAGTACTTGTCCTATTCACTTCATACTTGGAATACGTTATCAGCATGATCAACAACATTGGTAACAAAAGAATCATAACGTTTGATTATATTTTGAGTTATGCCCCTTTCAAATGCAACTTTAACATGAAACTTAATGTTGACTTTAACTTTGAAAATTCACTTGATATTCGAAATTAATCATCTTCATGGACAGCGTCATTTTGAAGAATAAGAATAATAACTCCTGCGGGACTATTTTATGAGTTGTGTCCCTTTCATATATAACTTTAATATGAAACTTAATGTTGCCTATAACTTTTAAAGTACTTGTCCTATTCACTCTTCGAATGTATCATCTTCATGAACAACAACAATATCGGTTACAACAAGAATCATAACTCCTTTTGACTATTTTCTTTTCATATGCAAATTTCACATGAAACTTAATGTTGTGTATAATTTGAAAGTACTTGATGTATTTATTGAATACTTGGATTGTATCATCAACATGAACAGTGCCATCGACAACGAAAAAAATTATAACTCCTGTTTGAATATTTTATTAGTTATGTCCCTTTCAAATGCAACTTTAACATGAAACTTGGTGTTGCCTGTAAAGTGGAAAGTACTTGTTCAATTCACTTAATACTTTGAAAAACTCATCTGCGTGCACAAACCAATTTTTGAAGATGATAACTTGGGTTTCACCATTATTATAGTTATTACCCTTTTAAATGCACTTTAGATGACACATGTGTTCTGTGGTGTAGTATTGAATTCAACTTAAAAAAAAAATTATTATATATGATTAAACATAGGCCCACATTTCATTTTTTCCATGCAGGCGACACATGTGTTCCGCGGAACACAACATTCAAGTAATGATTTACTTTTTATGTTATCTTGTTCTAACCATAGGTCAAATCTTCCAGTTTCATTTAGGATATTTTTGATGCCTGTTAACCATTTAGATTCAAAGTTGGGAATTTGTTGCATATATTTGTAAATGCGGTATTATTTTACTTTGGTTTCCAGTAATTAATTTATTCCAAAAGTTAATAATTCTTGATTTTATTACAATATTCAGAGGGTATCTGCCTTATTCTGATTATAGTATGTAGAGTGTAGTTGAGCTTTCTGAGAAAATCAGTATGTACTCTTTCTATTAAAGTGAAATCTTCATATACTCATATTTCAGATGAATATATTAGTATTGGTACTACCGTATTATCAAAAAGTTTTAAGGCCAGCTCAACAGGTAAATTTAGATTACTGTCTTTTGAATAAAAGATACATAGCTTTTTTTGCTTTTTGTGTTAAATGTAGCCTTGTAGCAAGGAAACTTCCAGATTTGGAGAAAAAAGTTCCTAGGTATTTAAAACTGTTAACAATTTCAATGTGTTCATCTCCTATTTTAAATGAGCAATTGTTGTTATTTCTAGAGCCAAATATAATTGCTTTGGTTTTTTGTGTCGCCCTTTCGAAGAAATGGCGATACATAGGGATCGCTTTGTCTGTCTGTCTGTCCGTCCGTCCGTCCGTCACGAAAACTTAACGTTGGCTATAACTTTGCCATTTCTTAATATTTCTTCATGAAACGTTTAAATTATATTGCTTATGACATCACGCTCATGATGATGCCAAATTCGTTAGGTCAAGGTCACATTTGATGGAGTTAGGCCCCTTTTTGTACCTAGATTTTGACACAAAAACTTAACGTTGGCTATAACTTTGCCATTTCTCAATATTTCTTCATGAAACTTTCAAATTATATTGCTTATGACAACACGCTCTTGATGATGCCAAATTCTTTAGGTCAAGGTCACATTTGATGGAGTTAGGCCCCTTTTTGTACTTAGACTTTGACACGAAAACTTAATGTTGGCTATACCTTGGCCATTTCTCAATATTTCTTTATGAAACTTATATTGATTATGACAACACGCCGCTCATGATGATGCCAAATTCTTAAGGTCAAGGTCACATTTCATGAAGTTGGGCCCCTTTTTGAACTTGGACTTTAACACAAAAACTTAATGTTGGCAATAACTTTGCTATTTCTCAATATCTCTTAAAGAAACTTTCAAATTATATTGCTTATGAAAACACGCTCATGATGATGCTGAATTCTTTAGGTCAACTTCTCATTTGATGGAGTTACGCCCCTTTTTGTACTTGGATTTTTATATGATAACATACATTGGCCATAACTTTGCGATTTCTGAATATTTCAACATGAAACTTTCTAATTATATTGCTCAAGACAACACACTCGTGATGATGACAAGTTGTTTTGGTCAAGATGGAGTTATGCCCCTTTTTGTACTTGCATTTTTCTTCCAATATTGTACCCGAGGGCGACACAAGTGTTCAACTGAACACCCATCTAGTCTTAATATTAATTTTGAGTTTCCACTTGTTACAGTATTCTACAAAGTCATTTAAACAATTCTGGAGCTTTACAGGGTCTTCTGAAATTCGTACTGTGTCATCAGAATATAGTAGTATTAGTATTTTAAGAAAAGTATCAAGTTCATTTTCTATATTAGTAAGTTCAATGCCATAATGTCCTTTAGATGTCAAGATCATTTAAAAAGAGTGAGAAGAGCAAAGGAGATAAATTCTTTCCTTGACGAGCCCCGCAATTACTATTGAAAAATGTGGATTTAACATTGTCCCTAGAAATACATGACTTTATGTTTGAATACATGTTCCTAACAACGTTTTTTTTGTGGAAGAACTTTCCATTAATGTTATACGATAATAATTTTTCCAAAGACCAACCCTCCATACAGAATCGAACGCTTGAGTAAAATCAATAAATATAGAGCATATTTTCTTTTTATAATGTCTTAAAATTCAATAAGGGAGTTTAATGTGAAAATATGGTCCGCTGTGGAGTAATTACTTCTGAATCCAGCCTGATTTTTAAATGCATCTTTGTATTTCTGATCCCACTTTGGCTTGTTAGCCTTTTGGGTTTTCTCATTTATTTTCAAAGGAGAATTTAAATTTAAGACAAAGTAAGAAGAGAATGGCCATCACTAAATAAATCATTTGTCTCAATAATTACAAATGTTTTGATTTTCAAATAGCCTGCTATAGAAGATACTAGATATCAATGACAGAGACATTCTTAAAAGTAATGTTGTTTGTTTTCCCAGTGTTAATACGTCCATTAACAATAATCATATTAACATTTTTAATTGTTTCAATTAGTTTGTAACCATGGTTATTTTTGTTTTTATCTTGTGAACTCCGTTTTATAGGAATATTTAAGCTTTCCATACGTGAATTCTGATCGATATATTGAATAGTTTCATTATCTAGATCAAAATAATCAGATATGAAATCATCTTGGCAGGTAAAGTCTAACAGTTCTCCAGTTCTAGCATTAAAATCTCCAATCAAATTTAAAACACTGAATCGTTACTCTTTGTATAATGCAAATGTAGTTGTATACTACTGGAAAAAGCGATAAAAAGGAACATCAAATACATCAACAGGTTCTGACTATAAACAACCTTAAAATTTCTTTGCATTTGCTTCTTTGGAAAACAACGTTCATATTTCTCTTTTTAACTGTAAAAATTACTTAAAATAATCAACCAAATTCTCCGTTCTATTTTAAAGATGTCTAAGAAATGTTAAAATGAGCTTTTATTGAGCTGTTACCGCATTGAAGGTACCATGTTCAGACAGACGGACGAACGACGGCCATTCCTAAATCCCCCGCCGTGTAGGCGGGGGATAATAAGTGTTGAAAAGGTATCATTAATAAACCTTGTAAACAATATATCCCGCTGATCTTAGGTGTCCGCCCGAAACTTTCACTGTATTTTGCAATTAAAAGTGTAAGAGGAGTGTATCTATGAATTTTGCCCATGTGCTTTGGAGACGGATGCAGTTTTTACCCTATATTTTTATTAGCTCATCTGTACATAAATAATAAAAATATTTTATAGCTTCACTGGGCAAACGCATCGTTTATGTTTAATTTAATAGAAAAAAAGATGGTTAAGATTGACTGATTACGGTTCCAGTCTATGACAACAAAACAAACACGATGCTTGAAATCACAGTAGACGCTAAATATCGATATTGATTAAAAGAGTTTTATGCTAATACACATTTTTGGTAAAACAAAACGGAGACCATCTAAAAAGCACCATGTTTAAGTTGCTACTGTAACAAATAAAGTTCATTTAACTTACTTATGGATGTCTCTTTTGTTTCCATGTCGTAAGTAGAATAGTTATACCCATAAAGATCCTGAAATAACAAAGTAATTATTTTGCAGCAAATGGTACATGACCGGGTAGATACCATACAACAAAAGTAAGTTGACTACTTCAAAGAAGTGGGTGGAAAACAGTAAATAATTTGCAAGCTTAGAATTATAACGCAAGCTCACCCGCTTTAACTTCTCTGCTTTTTAGTTCTCGGAGATATTAGCGTTCATATGTATGTCGATAGACTGAATTTAGTGGTAAATTATCAAAAACTATAAAATTGCGAATTTTATTAATATTTTTATTAAATCTATGAAACGCGTGTTTTTTGTTTTGGTATCCAGATTTATTATACAAGTAACCTGTCAGGGCATCTTCATATAAAATTTGCCCATTGATTCAATTCAATCAACGGATTAAACACTTACACCAAGTTTAGTATGATAATTCTGATTAATGTTAAATATAGGTTACCAATTCACACACCAAAACGATGTTGTTTAAACATGTTTTCAATATAGATGCATGACATCGATGCTTTTGAGGTTTGTGTAACTTACAGTTTCGTTGAAAATAGACAAGCTAATGGAATACTTCCTTGAAGCCTCCTCTACTACGTCTTCAAGATTTGACCCTGAAGGTATCTTGTCATAAGAAGCTGAATTAGTATTACACAATATAATTCGTGGAAATCTCAAACTTTTGTCCGTTTTCACCTCTACCGACGTGCTGATTGGATAACTAAAACACAGCGAAATTGATTTGATAGCTAAAACACAGAGAAATCGATTGGATAGCTAAAATGAAGAGAAAATGATTTGATAGCTAACACACAGAGAAATTGATTTGATAGCTAAAACACAGAGAAATCGATTTAATAGCTGAAATGCACGAAAAATTGATTGGATAGCTAAAACACAGAGAAATTGATTGGATAGCTAAAACACACAGAAATTGATTGGATAGCTAAAACGCAGAAAAATCGATTGGATAGCTAAAACGCAGAGAAATTGATTAGATAGCTAAAACGCAGAGAAATTGATTTGATAGCTAAAACACAGAGAAATTGATTTAATATCTAAAACACAGAGAAATCGATTAAATAGCTGAAACGCACGAAAAATTGATTTGATAGCTAAAACACAGAGAAATTGATTTAATATCTAAAACACAGAGAAATCGATTAAATAGCTGAAACGCACGAAAAATTGATTAGATAGCTAAAACACAGAGAAATTGATTGGATAGCTAAAACACAGTGAAATTGATTGGATAGCTAAAACACAGAAATTTACTGATAGCTTAACCAGAGAGAAGTTGATTGGATAGCTAAAGCACGGAGATGGATAGCTAAAACACAGAGAAATCGATTGATTAGCTAAAACACAGATAAATTGATTAGAGAGCTAAAACACGGAGAAACTGATTGGATAGCTTAAACACAGAAATTTACTGACGGCTTAAACACAGAGAAATTGATTAGATAGCTAAAACACAGAGAAACTCCAATACATTATGTTTTCCTGGTTTATATGGTCAGATACAGTATAGAAAACGTATCTTAAAATTATTTATCAGTGAGCAATACGTAGTGTGGCGGACATACACAATTATTCTTTAAAGTTATTTAATATTATCTATTGTGCATTCGATTCGCATTAATTAAATTAAAGCAATGCGCAGTGCAGCACCACTTATGACATATTTTCTTGTTATAAACATCATAATGTTCGCTCCAAAACCTTTCTAAGAAAATGGGCATGACATAATCATTCCATGTTCCATGATTTGGACAAGAAAAGGAAATTTACTATAAGAGTTTGTATACTCAGAAGGATTTTTACATTTGCTGGGTGTTGTGCATGTGCCGGATGGGAAGTGAGGGGTAGGTGTATAAAGATAAAAATTAAAATCATTTTACTCACCTTTTCAATTTCGTATATAAACTGTGGACTTGCCATGTGATCATACCGAGCGATCCACAAAGCGCTAAAATCCAGACCACTTTAAATAACTTGTAAGGTGCATTTTTCGTCCGGCAAACACCGTGAAATGTAGCATAATCCATATAATCACTAACTGCTTGTTTTGCAGTCATTTTATTGTCGTGTTTTTGGTGTTATTGTTTTCGTTTAGCCTAGATCAATTACGTTTCGTTTCAATGTTGCTCACACAAGTTGTTGAACTTTTATGTTCACCCTTCCTATGTCGGATCAATTTGTGTCACTTCTCTAAAATGCAAGTTATTATTTCAAAACTAATTTCATTAAAGTCGATGTCCATAAAGATCGGAACGCATCTTTTTAAGAATATGATAGTATGTTTTGATGGTAAACACAATCTAAGCGTATGAATTATGAATAACTAAATTAGCTACAAATTTAATCTAATAACATCAAATTCAAGAGACATCCCAAGTTGATAGCTGTTTGATTGGTTGACTGGTGCACACGATGGAATCTCATTAAAAAATTATCATTAACTATTGGAAATTACTTGACAAGAGGAACTTCAGAGATTAATTAGCACATGATTTATTTCCTATTAAGATAAATAAGTTACATGATTCTATGGTGACTCCTTTTTAATGCACAGTTCGGAAGTTCTTACGTTTCATAAATCATCAAATACTGACATGGTCATTAAAACCCCGACTTAAATGTTAATTTATTTTGAAGATATCCGTACACCACTGAGTTCAGAAAACAATCTTCTCTACAAAAATGATGATAACTTTATACAGTAATAAAAGTATTGTCGATGTTGGACCGTTTAAAAGGATGTGAAGATTGTAGAGAGATCATTGCTTAAAGAGCACGTTGTTATGTAAAGTATACTTAACTCTCGAATTGCAAAGACTTTATTCGCTTTCGCTAAATTCCGTTCATTGAAACCATATTTATCAAACTTTTAATGGAGTAAGAAGGTTATAACAAACAAATCGATATTCACGTGCAAAAAACTAGTACGCATAGGTTATGTAATCAGTGTCCTGTTGACACAGTCTTGTTTTTCGGCGTTAGCTGTCTAAGCTCACTTTTGACCTAGTTTTTCGACCAATGAAATGTTGTAAATAATACTCGTAAACTATTATAATGTAGCGGGAAAATGAAATTAACTATTTCGATTGGTAGCTATTTACACCAGAGAGGCATCTAGCAGGGTGGAGAGGTATCTAGTGGGATTTTTATTATTTTGCAGTGGGAAAATCAAATAGATTATTTCGATTTGTTGTTAGTGGGTGTTGTTTACGATTACCGTAACGATTTTTATATTTTGTGTAAGTATTTCTACCTGGCACTTACATGTTCGAGCATTTTTGTTTTTAAAAGCGATAATTGTATTGGAGAAAAACATTTAACGATTTCAAAAACCAGCTAAGTCAATATTGATGGATTAAATACAATTTTATATGGAATATTCGGGTGTCAGGTAAACACCTGCGTACAACACACAGTGTAAAACGAAAGAGAAGTGCAGATATTTCTAGTTCTTACGGTTTCCTTTCTAGTTCCTTTGATACTGATTGTAAATTTCAAGTCCAAAATACAAGATCTCTATAGTGTCGTGGATAACTCTCTCGCCTCGCAAGCGGAGGCCCCGGGTTCAATCCTCAGGAGGGACACTTTTTAAAGTTAATTCACGTAAAAATTTGTAGATTTCGCTCTTGTAACAAGCTGTTATATTTATTGAATTTTAAGGACATTTATTCATCTCGAGTTCTAACTCTACAAGAGATATTGTAATGAAACTGAATAAATGTAGATCAAGACTTAATATAAGACATTGCTTCTTTATTCGACTTATTATCACCGTATGGAATTGTTGCAACAACTTTAACATTTTTTTTTGAAAGACACTTTCAATGAATTTATGAGTTGTCATGATTCGATCGCTTAATCTCTAGGTCATACTAAGAAGGCAGGGAGGGTTCGTCAACAGCTATAACAAGTAAATTAAAATAACTGAACTGTTCGCCTTTCTTTCTTTCTTTCTTTCTTTCTTTCTTTCTTTCTTATATACATGTATATATAACGGAAAATCTTTTTCATCAACGCCGTTTATCTTTTTTAAAGATGGTTCTTGTTTGAAATATAATTAGGCATTATTACGCTTTCGTGGTGTTGGAAACTGAAACCAGCCTTATAAATGTTGAAAACAATCAAACCAGTAATAAGTAGCCACCCGATGAAGTGACAAAATGTGGCTGCTTAATACAGGTCGGTGTTTAAGATAGGTACAAATTATAACAGAATGTCAGAAAGGACATATTCAAACTGACTGTGTAAGACATGTGGTTACTAAATGCAGGTGGCTGCTCAGGCAGGATCAACTGTACTCACTTTGCCTAACAAGAGAAAGCTAAGCGAGTGCATGAAGTTCCTGGTAACTAAAATATTCAAGTTAAGTGCATCATAAAAATTAATAGGTTAGTTTCTCAATTACAATCGAGATAAAAGAAAAAAATATGAACCTTGCAATTATATTTTACCTCGCCTCATTCAATATTCATCTGACCAGTCATACGTTCTTAAGACAGAGATAATATTTCTGATAAATGTGAACGATTTTCAATAATGGTACGATATTAAACTTTTGAAAAAAAGATGTGAAATGTCCCGTTACGTTCCTAACTATTTAATTGCCTTTTTTGGTTTAATCTTGAATGAATGATGTTTTTTTAATGTTAACCGTGTTGAGCATATTTGTTGCAGATTCAAGGTTGTGTTCATGTAGTATAAGTTGGGATTTTAACAACAATTATTCAAAATTAAACAGAATCCTCAAAAGAGTTTTTTTCATGGGGGATGTCAAATATAGCATTCGTGGCCAACATTAAGATTAGTCATTTAGTTAAAGCTATTCATAGTAAGAACAAGTCTTGCAATTCCAATCAAAATTTGGAATGTTAAAGTTGCCAGGGTGACCAATGACAGCAACACGTATGATAGCTCTTAATATGTTTTCTTCATATAACAAACCTATCAGACACTGGTTCTTTCAGGATCCATAATAAGAGATCAATTCAAATCAATTACAAATTGTTTTTCACAATCAGACACAATCGTCATCATATTCGCATCAATTTGGTAAGAATGTGCATTTTCATGACATTTATTAAAATAAAATAACAGATGAAAAAGGAACTTTGAAAGCCATCGAACACGATAATTGTGAAAATATTGCAGGCTCGGTTTGATTGAGCCTGTTCATGTACAGTAAGGCCAGACCTTTTATATTTTTTGTCTTACAAAACATCCTGACCGTATTTTTTCTAAAATTGAAAAAAATCCCGATTTCCGATTTTTTTATGCCGACCGTACCAATTTGGTACGAAAACCAAAAAAAGCGTAAGTGAATGAGTACGAATCAAACGATGGAAATGGAAGCTTTCCGAATAGTGCTGATGGGTTTCTTTTACATAATTCAAAAATCGATTATTTTTAATACAATCCACGTAAACTATTTACTTTCATCATGGCGCCCCTATGGCGCAGTTCACGTTTTTGAAGCAATGTTGTTAGGCTTATTTTCGGAACCGAAAAAGGTATTCTTGAAAGCAAGAAATGATGAAACCATTGGCTCAACTTTTAGTCGCTACATCCCCTATTGAAAACGTTTTAAAAACAATATCTGGTTCCCGTGATTTTCGGCAGACATGACTGAGATTGACAGCACCATTCCAGTCGAAGTCATTAAGATGGTATGAATGTAAATGTGTGCTTATATTCTTCTGTTAGTAAATTATTTTTTTATTTAAGAGTGAAAAGTTAGCTTTACCAAAATATTGTGTTGATTGAAAAAGCTGTGACAGATGAGACGAGCCTTGAAGATTACTTGTATGGCTTTATACATGAACAGAAGCCTCAATCACACAATTGCAGCATTAGCAAGTTAAAATAAACCTATTTATAAATTTTTATCCTGTAATATATTGTTTTGTCTGTAGTGCGAGGTAATCTAAATAAAAGCAAACTTGTTCAAAAGAGGTTTATTTACAAGTTGATTGTAAATCACAGTCACATCTTTATCATTTTATATTTCAACCTACCGTACTCTTTATTTTTCAAGAAAATTCTCGTAAGACTAAAAATAAAAAGTGTGGCCTAATGAAAATGGATTTTACTGCCCACTACGCCTACCCCCGGGTTGAGCGCAACGCAATATTTACACCACTAAACAGAACAATTTAATCCATCCCAAATGAGGGTATGCATGGAACCTTCAATGTGGTATTTTCAGATTATTACTATTCCATTTTCAGCAGCGTATGGTCCCTAGATAAAAGAATGGTTTTGTCCTAAACGAGAAAACAACGGGCAGAACTAAACAGAATAGACAGAATAGAATTTTGAAAGGAAATCAGAGAATAAAAATCCTGAATATCACAGACAAGGCCAAAAGGCAAAATTTAAAAAGCAGAAAATATATCCAAATATTGGCTGGCATATTGAAACCACCCATCATAAAACTGGCCGAAATATTAAAACAAAAGTAATTTTAGTACTATTAACGAAGTACACAGGTATCGTGCTCAGCGACCTTCAAATGGCGTAATACCAGCACTGATTGAATGTACGCGGAGATTTTCTACAGCCGCCACACGGCACAAACAACGTTGCTGTGATATTAAAATAGATGAAAAGGAAAGGTTCATCATATTAAAGTACTTACAAGTTTTCATAAATAATTGTTATAACCATGCTCTCCTTTGCTGTCTTCTGAATGGCAATTCCTGATATGAATATTTCACGTTTTCATAAATATTTTAGATATGTATTTCCTATTTCAACTGGTTTTATGGTGAATTAAGGTATTAACTCTCTCTTTACATCAAATCCATTTCCTCTTCCATCATTGATTATCATGGGCAGTAATGGAAATGCATATTAATATTTACATCATTTAACAGCACAATTTCGATTCATCTCCAACAACGCTATGCATATGGCGGAAAACATGGGACCTTTTAGATTAATACCATTCCATGTTCATTCAAAAAGTACAAACATATAAAACATAAGAAGCTAATAGCATTGCAAAGCGAAAGAGCGGGTACTCAATAACAATTTAAACCGTTCCCTCTCAATAACTTAAGAAAGAATGAGATTTAAATTGCTGTATATGTAGCTGCTAGGGAGAAGGTGTTTTAGATTGAAAGCAGGGCCACTGCGGTAAACATCACTGTTACTTATGATAGAAAAAACAGTTTATGATACATTACGTTATTATGCTCCCCAAAGAAATTCGGGGGGGGGGGGCATATATTCCCCGGGTTGTCCGTCCGTACGCCCCGCATTCGTGTCATTTGGGTCGCTACTTTCAGGGTCAAGGTCACAGCATGACCTTGTAGCAAAATCGTCTCCGGCCCCATAACTGTTTTTATTTGAAGTTAGATTTAAAAATTATAACACAGAAATGATCATTAAAATGAGTAACATGTCGCGCGCAACATTTGGGTCGCTATCTTGAATGTCTAGGTCAGAGCATGACCTTGTAGCAAAATCGTGTCCGGTCCCATAACTTTTTTAAGACGGATTTTAATATTATTACACAGACATGATCATCATAATGAGACGACGTTTTGAGCGCGACATTTGGGTCGCTACCTTCAAGGTAAAGGTCACACCATAAAGTCACAACATTACCTTGTAGCAAAATCGTGTCCGGCCCCATAACTTTTTTATTTGATGTCAGATTTAAAATTGTTACACAGAAATGATCATCAAAATGAGTAACCTGTCGCGCGCAACATTTGGGTCGCTCTCTTAAATGTCAAGGTCAGAGCATAACCTTGTAGCAAAATCGTGTCCGGCCCCATAACTGTTTTATTTTAGGTCGGATTTTAATATTATTACAAAGAGATGATCGTCATAATGAGACGACGTTTTGCGCGCAACATTTGGGTCGCTACCTTCAAGGTCAAGGTCACAGCATGACCTTGTAGCAAAATCGTGTCCGGCCCATAATTTTTTTATTTGAAGTCGGATTTAAAAATAATTTCACAGAAATTATCACAATAATAAGACGACGTGTCGCGCGCAACATTTATGTCGCTACCTTTAAGGTCAAGGTCACAGCTTACCTAGTAGCAAAATCTTGTCCGGCCCATAACTTTTTTATTTGAAGTCGGATTTTAAAATTATTTCACTGAAATGATCATCATAATGAGACGACGTGTCGCGTGCAACATTTGGGTCGCTACTTTCAAGGTCAAGGTCACAGCATACCCTTGTAACAAAATCGTGACCGGCCCATAACTTTTTTATTTGAAGTCGGATTTTTAAAAATTATTTCACAGAAATGATCACCATAATGAAACGACGTTTCGCGCGCAACATTTAGGTTGCTACCTTGAAGGCCAATGTCACAGCATGACCTTGTAGCAAAATCGTGTCCGGCCCATAACTTTTTTATTTGAAGTCGGATTTTAAGATTATTTCACAGACATGCTCACCATAACGAGACGTGTCGCGCGAAACATTTGGGTCGCTACCTTGAAGGTCAAGGTCACAGCATGACCTTGAAGCAAAACCGTGTTCTGTACATAGGTACAGGTTTGGTTACATCTAATTTTATAGCACTACATCATTTTTAAAACTTACCCCAATAGTTATACAACTAACCAGTTTTGTGACAAAGACCGGGAGCATTACTGGTCTTCCAGGGTCTCATGTTTAGTAATGAAATATTGTGATGAAACTTGCTGTTTAGGTAGCTTCTTTGAAGACTACTTGGTAGCTTCTTTGAAGACTACATGGGATTAAAAGTATGTGCTTGGGATCAAGGTCACTGCTACATGTGCCCATGTTTCTGGTGTTACATTGATCCCAAGCATTCCCAGTACCAGTATCAAGCACCCATGTGGGGGTTTAAACCACAAATTAATGATAATTCTAGTTTTGCCGTGTTTTACTACACAGTTTACCATCAACTCTTTTATGTTTGGGCACATTGTGTTATTAAGCAAGAGAAATTCAATGGCAAGATATCAGTATTTGAACAACAACGAGGTGCAAGTGTTCATTGTTGATCTATATTAACCTAGTTTATAACCGCAGTTTATCTAAAACTACTATTCTGAGACTTTGTCCTGCAGTAGATATATTGTAACCTGATATGTTTGTCCTTGATTGAATGATATATTTTTCTAGGGTTGGTATTTTGTGAATTTTTATTGTAGGGTCTGTATTTTTTCCAGTTTTGGAACCCGAATATCGCTTACTACGTTTCAGCATTATATGTTGCCGTAAAACTAAGGTTAAAGTGTGCCAGAAAATGTCTGGCCGGACTAGCCTACGTTATAGGCGAGTGGCTTCAGTAATTCTATTAAATATTTAATGAGAATTTCGTGCAAACAGTTAATATTTAGTGCCTCAAAATTTTGTACTGCACTTCTATTTACCAGTTAATTAGTCAAAATTAACCCGATCCTATTTTTAAAAGTCGGCAAGCACGCGCTGTACACGCTTTTGTCATTTGTTATCGACTGCGATAACCGTTGTAACTATGTCGTATGCTATCGATCGTTTCATAAATGTTTACGTGAACATATCCCATATTAAATCACGTCCGAAGCAGATAGTAATTAAACTAGGGCATATTGAATTTAGGATCGTCAGTAATTCATAAATTATACACACAGGTGAGAACTTTATTGTACTATTTACATGTTTGATTTAAAGATAACTGAATAATTGTATTGTTATTTTATTTAATGAAAGTTTGTTTGTTTCAGTCAAAGAAAATGGATCCGTTTACGTACAGACAGTATTGCACGAGAGAATCCATCCGTTTGTCAAAAGTACTGAACGATATTGGAGCAAATGACGAAATGGTTACAGTTAGGAGGAATACAGGCTTAGTGATGGAAAACATGGACACTATCAAAGATAAAGTATGCGGGAATAATCTGACGTACTTTTATTTTGGAAGCCAAACAGAAGGTACGACTATACCCGGCATCGGTTCCGACAGGGACAAACTATCGTGCTTCAACCGTGTTTCTGTTGTTCAGAACGAAATTGAAGCCATAGACGAAAACACGTTTTACCTTTTGATGGTGCAGGACGCAACAACAGCGCCTGGGTATTGCAAACTTCAGCGCTTATCTGGGGATTTACCGTTTGTTGATCCTGATGTTCTTTGTAGACATTCGTTTCATGATTCCTTAGGAAGGGTATTCGTAACTAACACGTTATTAAATGATGACTTAACAAGACGAAAAGAGTTAATTAAGCACGGTCCCGCTTCTACAAATGAAAAATTCAATCAAGACTTTGTTAATGCGTTTGCATGTAGCTCTATACCAGATGGAGTAAGCATTCATGAGCACGGCACTGAGATATCTGATGTTTTTGTGGTGCCAGCTGGGTGTGTTCAAAGTGAAAATGAAAAACTAGAATGGAGAATATCGACATCACTTTCCGAACGAAAATTTATGTTTGACTTAAATATTTCTCAAATAAGGTGCTATATAATGTTGAAGGTAATCAAGAAAACATTTATTGAATCTGAACTAGGCGACATCATATCTAGTTTTATGTGCAAAACGATACTCATGCATTTAGTATCGAAAACGCAGAGAACGTGGTGGACAGAGGAAAACCTTATTTTGAGTTTGTGCTACTGCTTAAGTATGTTGCGAAAGTGTGTTGTTATGAAAAAATGTCCGCATTTCTTTTACCAAAAAAACAATCTGATGTTTGGTAAAATTGATTTGAATTCTCAGAAAAAGCTTATTGAAATACTTGATCATCTATTAGCTGATATATATACAGCTATTGTTCAGGTGCAAATAGATGACATTGGGGTAAGACTCACAGAAAATGTACAAAAACTGAATGAACTATTGTTCAGAAAAGTACACTATGAACTACTTGCACGGAAGTTTGCTTTTGAACATTTAACTGCAACTCTGATTACAAAAGCAGTACTGTCATCTGATGACCCAATATATGACATGAAGGATAAGTTTATGCATGTTCTCCAGATTCAACAAAAAAGACAGGCATTTGAAGAGGATGCAGCTAATTTGATTTATCCAATTCTGTGCGCAAACTTAGGCTCCATGGTTGTATCGAAAGACCTCTCTCAAGGCAAACGCCCTTCGATGGAAGCATTTGCTTTATTTTCAAAGGCAATCGATGATGGAAACGATTATACACATGGCAAACTGAAACTCGCTTCTGCAATATACTCATTTGGTCACGTTTATGATGGTGTAGAAATAATACTTAATGAGTTAGAGAATGATTTGACAGTTCAAAATGTGCAGACTGTCTGTAACTGTAGAAGTACCGAACCATGGGTTTCCGAATGGCAATTCCATGACGAGTTATACAAGAAGGAAGTTAGAAACACTGTAAGACCCCCATTTGTATGTGGACTGCTCTTCACTCGTATGGAGATGAACTGCGTTCCGCGAGAGTTAAAGTTTGAAATGTACAGATGTACTAAAAGCGAACTAAAAGAAAGAGATGATACATTTTTCTATTGGTCAGATTGGGCCGTTGTTGACACTTTGCCATATCTTAATTTTCTGAAATTTAAAACTTATGGTAAGTTGGGGATGGCCGAAAAACAGGACCTTGCGTTGCGTGAGCTGAGTAGATTAATTCAGCACGAAAATCGCCTCTTTCACAGAGATACCGCTCTTAATCTTCTCGGACAGTGTTGTGAGGACAAACGATTGTATCTAGATGCCTTTATTTGTTACTTTGAGTCGATTGGCCAACAGTCAACCCATAATGCAGCAAGATGGTTGGTTGTTCTATTGCTTTGGAAAATGTACGTGACTACCGACTATCTCAAAAGCCGCAATTATGAACAAACGATTTACAGCAGACTTTAAATTCAAGTTTTGAATGGAAAACAAGTCATTTTGTCCCAAGAAAGTGCCTTAAACGATTGACGTTCTTGGCTATATCAACATAAAGTTGATTTGATTTACAAAAATAACGGATTACATGCGCTCTATGTTAAATAATGAAACACGTCAATTTTAACTTTTGTGGAAGTATTGATTAAATCATATCATTTGAATGGAAAAGTAGAATTAAACGCTCGGTATAGTCCGATTTTACGCGTTGAGCTGTGAATGTACTTTTGTATTTATACACTCGTCAAAAGTTCTAAGTGCACACATTTCTTTTTTGAATATCTCAAAGTAAACTTATTATAATTGAATGAAAGTTTGATATAATGTTAATTATGGTCAACCAATAATATTGTTTTGAAAACCGTGCATATGTTTTATGTATTACGTCATCCACGTCGGCATACGCTATTTATGCGTAATCTCCGTGAGGCAATCGAAATTAATTTTTTTACAATCGTTTTTGTTTTTCACATGTTCACCGACTCCAGACAAACACGAAAAACACACTAACAAATTGTAACCATTGAACGGTTGACGTCAGCAGACAACGACATTCCCGTCAAAATTCGTTTCACTGGCACAACTTCAAATTTGTTGTAAAAAATCTTGACGGTTTTCGTAAATGCAAAAGAAATACCTCATTTTTGCATATTTTATCAGTTTAAGAAGAAAATCAAACGATATTATGTTCTAGATTGATTACGCTGCTTACGTTGAACGCTGACGTTACTCAATAGCGTCATTAAATATTTACGTAAAACAACGTAAACTCGAAAATATTAGTGTAACATATGTTGGATAAGTGTCCAATAAATAAAAATTTAAAACTAAAATTTATAGAAATTCAATAAACTTTAACATCGAATTATTCGAAAATGACGATTATTTGGTCAAAAAGCGTGTCCGAAAACTGGTCAATTTTATCGAAATGAATACATTTTTGCGTTCGGAAAGGCTGTTACACATCTTTCATAGAAAATTGCATCATCCCAAACTGCTAGACAATTCAAAAGCTTTTTGCACAAAGAATTGTGAAAAAAATGGAATTTTCTTCTTGAAATCCTGTAAAAACGTTATGGATAAAATAGAGAAGAGTGCGTTTGCTCATTGTGCCCAGCAGACCATTACAAGCTACATGAAGCTATTTCAGTGCAATGGAATGGCAAATTACATTATTTTCTTTAAATGTACATGAACTTTAAATGATACAGAGATGAGAAAACGATCACAAATGATAGCCGATGCAATGTTAATTAACTTGAGAATTGCTCTCTGAGTACAAGTGAGCTAAAATGTTATTATTTTTTAATCTGGTTGAGCAGACTTAAATTTTTTGGTGTGCTTTAATAGAATATTGATTCTTCTTCATTGTAATTTACACTTTTTTGAAAGATTCAATCAAATAATTTGAAAAATCAACATTTATCAAGTGTGCACTTAGAACTTTTGACTAGTGTAGATTTTTGGAATATTCCACAAAATAGGGAAGTTAGATATTCCCATTATAGCTCATAATGTTAACTTGAACTCTATGTAACATAAGGCTTCATGACCGTGGCAGTAACGCACACGATTTGTTACATCCAGGCATAAGGTTATGTGTTCGAATCCCATGAGGGGTGATTTGTTTTTTTTCTGTTTTTTCTTTCATTTTTTCCAATACATTTATGTAGACACCGACAAAATGCCATTAAGATGTCGCGATAGAAGTTTACTCAATCAAAGTTTTCTGACGATGCCAAAAATGGTGCAAAATCGTTTTGAATTTTTTTAATAAAAGTAAGAACGTCAGTGTTCAAAGGTGTCAGCGCCCCTTCGGTGTAAAGGTTTAAGGGGTCACGGCAAGCTGCTCAACCAAGTATATTGTTATAAAAAGGAATGAATATGAACAAACTTAAAAGGGAATTGCAAGAAATAGAGATAAAACAAAACAATAAATAAAATCATATCACATGAACTAAATTAAAATAAAAAAAGCATATGAAATACAAAAATAAAATGTTACTGTTATTGGATTCGAACTTGCAATGTTTTGCGTCACAGCCCGTGTTCCTTACCCACTGAGCTAACACATCGTGACCGATGTCTGCTAACATTTTTAATGTCGTATAAGTTTACTGTACAGTAATTGAAAATTGACGTACTTTACCTATTTAGGATTATGAAAGTGGACTTTTCCGAAAGGTCACAGCTCACGGGTCAAAATCGAACTATGGAATTTGAAAGATAAACATTTATATATTTATCTTTTCAAGCATAAATAAATTAGCAGAACATCATTACGTCACGCTATTTTGACAACACTGGAGAATGTTCCCGTTAAATGGACGTACCTTAAAATTAGTTTTTAATTACATTAAGATTATCTATCTCGTTTCATTCTCTCTTTTCCCAAGCTTCTTAATGTTAAATCATGATTCACTTGTGAGCAGTATTGAACGAGTTATTCATAAATCGTAAACAAGTTACATTAAAAATTGCAAATGGAAAACAATTAACACAAACGAGGCAAAAGCTGTGATGTCCTTAAAAAAATGTGTTGCTATATATGCTTTATTAAAAATGATGCGTTATGATTATGATAAATAGAACATATGTGAGAGTATATAAAACAATTATGATATACCACAGGGACTTGTGTTTAACGGCTAGATACTACAGATACCCTCCTTTTTGGATCGATTTTTCCTTTCAAAACACATTCAAAATCGAAACAAGTACTTTTAAGAATACCGCAAAATGTTAAATATAAATGGCATCTACAAAATTTTTATTAATAAAATTTAATTGTTTAAGAGCTAGGTATACAAGATAGCAAAAACAATTAAGCAAGTTTATAATGACATGCTTTAGTTCTCCACAAGTGTGAGCTCTAATCTATGAAAGTTGCTGTTGACATCTTCCAAGATAATTTCAACGATTCTAAAATCTTAATCTTCATTTAACTTGTTTAAGTGCTTGAAATGTCGTTAATATGTAACTGTGTTTTCAAACAGTAACTTCTGCATCAAGTTTATCAGCTTCTGTACACGGCTTCCGTTCAAAAGTTATAGTTTATTTTCGTCCTCAGCGTTATTTTATATGCTTTATTAATATGCTGCGTTAACGAACCCCTTAAGATAATGATGCACAGAACATAATGAGAAAAAGTATTTATATATAACACAGGGACTTGTTTAGCAGCTAGATACTACAGCAGCAATTATTATTTAACTGCTTATTTGAAAGAACTACGTCTTTACAGATTATACATTTTTAAGCAAATTAACAACATTTAAGGACGTAGCTGAAATTCACAGTTTAAAAATGTATTGGTAATTTATATCATATGTGATTACATGCAGCTAATAAACGTTAGAGTAAACTTTTTTTCTGTTGAATAACACTTTTACAAATTAAGTGCATTTTGGAATGTCACACTCCTCCCAGGAGATTCCTAGGTAGCACCATGGCTGGCCGGTTTTAGAAGGATCTCGGCACGAGTTGCCCGCTGCGGCTACGGATTCGTCCGGGAACACCTCGGGGTTGTTCTTATAATAGTTAGTGTGAGGATCGTCTTTGTCCCAAGCCTGGCATTTCACGCCGGATTTTGTTACACTCTTTGTTCCGGAGTATGCAACGTGATCACTGTAGCAGGTATCTGAAGATATATAATTTTTATTAAATGAAGAGATATAATTTTTATGTTTTTATAGTTTGTGATTTCGGATTTCATCACTTTTCATGAACATGTAAAACAAAATTATGTTAGATGAAAAGAAGTCATTGGATTTTTTTCACTACCGACGTTTGTTTTCAAACTTTGTAAATATTTTTTTAATAATTTTCCTGAAGATGCGTTGCTGTTTTCAATCACAGAAATTTAAAAACGCATTGCTACTACATTCCTTCCGATTTTTTAGAGTTTAGACGCCATTGTTTTTGAGCATTATAATGTCGGAGATATAAAACGCAACAAATAAAACTATTTTGAATTCGTCGGGAAAGGAAAGTTTAAGAACTCCTCCATGTTTGCTGCAAGAGGGAATACCATACTGGCGCAGATTTTTCAATTTATGTTTTTCATTAGGCTGTGATCCCAAGCTTGTATTTCTATGTCCAAGATACTAAAGTAAGAAGGTGCATTTGTTGGAAAACCCTTATTTACGATATTGCTCATACATACATACATGTATTCGCAGTCAGTATTGCTACTTCCACCTTTGATTTTTAGAGTTTTAATTGTGACATAAATTATTTTGATTGCAACTGTTGTCTTTGGTTAAGATATATATTTTTATAGCGAGTATCAGTACACTTGTGACATCAATTAAATACAATAATTTATTCTGTTTTGAACTTAGAAAAGTGCAAAAAAAAATAATTTTACATCATAATCATTTTAAATCATGCTTAATTCGTGTTGACAAGCGTTAGTCTTTTTGCTTTTAAATCGGTATATATACAGTGTACAGTACTGAAAATCATGAAATTGACAATCGGATCGGAAGCGGACCGCAAACTAATCCCGTTAGGAGCGCAATGGAAGCGCAATCGAATTGGAAACGGAACGGAATCGACGCGCATCGCTTTGAGCGTTTGGATCGCTTGAAGTGAAAAGACCGGATCGTTTTGATCGGATCGGAATCGCTTTGACATTTGGATCGCTTGGAGTGAAAAGACCGAAGCGTTTTGACCGGATCGGAATCGTTTTGAGCGTTTGGATCGCTTGATGTTAAAAGACTGGAGCGTTTTGACCGGATCAGATCGCTTCTATTTATAGTTATATTTAGTAGCGATCCGAATCGCTTCTTCCGATTCTTTTAACGTCTTTAAACAAAGCATTTTTTGACAATAATTTAATTGAGTTTTCTGCTATCAAACACTAGTAATAAAAACCTAATTTAACGATAATTTTGTAAATAAAACTGAAAACACATAATAGAAAATGGTGTGTTTGCCATTCACACGCATGATATTATTGAAATTAAGTTCGGAACCTTTTTGTTTAAAGTGCCCTTTAAGCGAAAATACGTATTACTAATATTTTTTCTTACACAAGGGAAGAAATAACGAACATGTACATTCACCCTTGCTATATTATGGCGTTAGTGAATTATTTTATTTAGTAGGGAGATTCACAACGGAAATGTATTTAATGCTAATAAACACTTTCGAACGTAAACATTTACTAAGTCCAGTATGAAATATAAACCATAAACGCTGTCCGAAACTAAAAGAGAAACTATTTTTCCCTTTTGATTTCATTGTATTCACATTTAAATACGTTTTATGTCGATATTTCACAAGTTTTACTTCTATGTTACAGCATAAATTACGCAAAACGAAACGAATATTCTTATTAAGTCTTTCAAAACTTCAATCAGCGTACATTTATGCTGAAAAATTGTTTAACTCTTCAACGGTATATTCTGCATGTTTTGCTACTTCCTAGAGCGTAAATTTAGGCTAAAAAGTTTTATTAACTATTAGCTATTGATGCATACGGACCAAAGGCATTTACTGACTTGATTTACGCCGGCTGGGTTCCTAAACATCTCAAATGAACATGAATCTCACTTATATCGGGTGTAATTTGCGCTTATATTTTAAAACTGCAATTAAATAAACTCCTACATTAACTGATGTAAAATTAATAAAGACGTCATTTTAGATCTACTTTGTTAGTAACCACGGTGTTTAAACAATAAAATTAAACAAAACTGCAAATACGGAAAATGTCACAGAAATGTTAATTCAGCGCGAGATGCTTTATAAGTAATGACCAATGAAAAGCGGAACCGAAAAGATCGGAATCGGAAGAATCGATTTGAGCGTAAAGATCGTTTGGAGCGCTTTGTCTGGCGTTATTGTTAATGACCAATGAAAAACGGGAGCGAAAAGATCGGAATCGGAAGAATCGGTTGAGTGTAAAGATCTTTTGGAGCGCATTGTCTGGAGTGAAAAAGTGCAATCGAATTGGTATTAGACCGCAATGGTAATGGAATCGGATCGGTTAAAGATGACATATGGATCGGAAGCGGACCGGATCGGAATCGGTCAATTTCATAATTTTCAGTACTGTATGCCTGTTCAATAATTTCCAACACGTTGTGTGCTCTATTTACATACACACGTCATGAAACACTGGTCGCAAAGCATGATCCATTTGATCTTACCTGATACACAGATATCATTCGTATCCGTGTCACAGTAGTCCCATCTCATTTCAGGCGATGTTGTGTAACACCACGCCGAAGGCGAGCCGTCCGGATTTCGGCAAAAATTGGCAGCATCATATAGTGTTGCGTCAGGGAAAGTTTCGGGATCTGTATACCTGTCAAATTAGACATAATGAAGATATATTTATTAATTTTATCTCAAAAACAATGACCAATTTATTACTTTGATCAATATTTATTTTACAATCTTATTTTTACAGCAAAACCTGCAGTATTTCCATACTTGTCGTGTTCGGTTGCCGTCAAAAAGTGAAATATGCATGTCAGAAATGGCAATATCAAGTAGACATAGCCTCCCCACACAGCAAAAAAAAAGGAAGAGAGAAAAAAGCATGGTTATAATGTTCCCTTTTCCTCTATTACAGAAGTGCCGCACATTAGTTGTTGGAGAAGTTGGAGAAGAAATGAGCAATTCATTTACCCTTAATTAAGGTTGAACACTTTGGTTTGGATTAACGTGTGTTTTGTAAAACGCATGACACCGGGATATTATTGAACAGAACAGAATATTTATTTGACAAGTACAAACATTGTACATAGTCATAAATTTACAATGTAATAGAACAAATCGCGTCACGTTAACAAATTATAATATCAGATTATAGGTGTGTATCATGATACAACAAGTCATAACAATAATGAGGATGATCTGATCAATTGGTTACATAGTCACAAGATAATCTTATATGTGTAGCTTCCTTTATATATTTAGCAAGGTTAAACAGAATTTGTTCATCAACTGATTTCAGCAGTGATATAAATTTGAACATGCTAGGTCTAACATAGTAAAATGGATTTAGGTATTTAACACGGATATTTCTATAACGTTTACAGTTAATAACAAAGTGAAATTCATCTTCAATTTCATTTTTATCACAATATTTACAAACACGATCAATTCTAGGTGTATAAGTTGTAGAGTAACGATCGGTTTGTATTCTAAGAGAGTGGGCAGATATTCTTAATCGAGTAACAAAAAATCTAAGATCTTTTGGTAAAATATTTAAGTCTGATTCTAAGCCAATATAATCTTTAACATTTTTATATACACTAGTCAAAAGTTCTAAGTGCACACTTGATAAATGTTGATTTTTCAAATTATTTGATTGAATCTTTGAAAATTGTGTAAATTACAATGAAAAAGAATCAATATTCTATTAAAGCACACCAAAAAATTTAAGTCTGCTTAACCAGATTAAAAAATAATAACATTTTAGCTCACTTGTATTCAGAGAGCAATTCTCAAGTTAATTATAATTGCATCGGCTATCATTTGGGACCGTTTTCTCATCTCTTTATCATTTAAAGTTCATGTACATTTAAAGGAAATACTGTAGTTTGCCATTCCATTGCACTGAAATAGCTTCCTGTAGCTTTCTAATGGTCTGCTTGGCAAGATGAGCCAACGCACTCTTCTCTATTTTATCCATAACGTTTTTACAGGATTTCAAGCAGAAAATTCCATTTTTTTCACAACTCTTTGTGCCAAAAGTTTTTTAATTGTCTAGCAGTTTGGGATGATGCAATTCTCTATGATAAATGTGTAGCAGCCTTTCCGAACGAAAAATGTATTAATTTCGATAAAATTGACCAGTTTTCGGACACGCTTTTTGACCAAATAAACGTCATTTTCGAATAATTCGATTTTAAAGTTTATTGAATTTCTATAAATTTTAGTTTTAAATTTTTATTTATTGGACACTTATCCAACACATGTTACACAAACATTTTCGAGTTTACGTTGTTTTACGTAAATATTTAATGACTTTATTGAGTAACGTCAGCGTTCAACGTAAGCAACGTAATCAATCTAGAAAATAATATCGTTTGATTTTCTTCTTAAATTAATAAAATATGCAAAAATGAGGTATTTCTTTTGCATTTACGAAAACCATAAAGATTATTTACAACAAATTTGAAGTTGTGCCAGTGAAAAGAATTTTGACGGGAATGTCGTTGTCTGCTGACGTCAACCGTTCAATGTTTACAATGTGTTTGTGTGTTTTTCTTGTTTGTCTGGAGTCGGTGAACATGTGAAAAACAAAAACGATTGTAAAAAAATTAATTTCGATTGCCTCGCGGGGATTACGCATAAATAGCGTATGCCGACGTGGATGACGTAATACATAAAACATATGCACGGTTTTCCAAAAAAATATTATTGTTTGATCCTAATTAACATTATATCAAACTTTCATTCAATTAGAATAAGTTTACTTCGAGATATTCAAAATTGAAAAGTGTGCACTTAGAACTTTTGACGAGTGTAGTTGTAGCGCACTACTTGCACTTACTTCATTAAACCAAATCTGTTTAAAATTATCAATTACAACATTTTTAAATATACAAGATGCCCATTTGGGATTATAAATAGTAGGGTTGTCAAATACATATGAAAGCCCGTAATCACATAATAGCTTTTTTATACAACTGACCCAATTAGTTTTGCCCCTATCACAGTCGGCAAGAGACATTTGGTATACTTTCGATACAATAATATTTTCAGAGTTGACAATCTTTAGCCAGTAATTAACAATTTTCACATAACGCATAACATACAAAGGAAATCTGCCAAGTTCGCCGTAAATAGCATTATTACATGAACATTTAGTATTCTTTTACAAAATTTAAGGTGTACTCTTTCTATGGTCTTTGATTTTCCAAAACCCCAAATTTCTGAGCCATAAGATAAAACAGAGCCGACAAACAAATGACAAAAGCATCAAACAGTTGACATAGAATGTTTGGTTTTAAATCCAAATTTACAACAGTTAGCCATAAGTACGTTTAACGATTTAAGTGCTTTGCCTACGAGGTGTTCTTGATTTAGGGCAAATGTACCCGTGTAAATAAATATTGTACCTAAATAGTTAAAATCGTTTACAACATCTAAAATATTGCCTTTATAGACAAATATTTCATTTGGTCTGACATCACCTCGTTTACGTTTATTGGCCTGTTTTCATCCAATCATTTGCACAGGTCTTTGCCATAAACGTTGTCAAAAGAACATTAAATTAAATTTACTTTTTCTCTTTAAAATGTTTCTGAACCGTGTAGTTAGTATCCAAGTGGGCAGTATAGTTGTCAGACAACAGTCTGAACTGTTTCTATTAGAATTATACGCACAGCTTTGCAGTAGATAACAACGTATTATTAAACACTCTTAAGTCAAGCACAAACTATTCTTAAAATCTGGAAGGCTGTCGAACACTGGGAGATTGTCTTTTGAAGCCTAATTTATTCTCCTGAATTATGGTTTCTGTTATATGTTTGTATGTAGTAATGTCAAGATGTTGGCTAGTCCCATTGCCGTACCTGTAGCTAGTGACACGAACTACATGTATAATACGACTGTGTACATGTAACACAAAGGCAAAATCACTAGTTTCTAGTGTTATGCTTAGTAGGTCATATTGATTAAATATTCGTTCATCATATATACAATAGTAAAAATCGAGAATAAGTATGACATTGATGTAAAAGATACATACGTAATACAAAATCACATCAACAGGTAAAACAAGTTTCTGCTAGATCTAGTACGTAAGTATTCCAACATAAAATTCCATCTAGTTTTAAGCCCCGTGTTGCTTCTGTACGCGTTTTGCAGTTAAATTTTTTGGGAAATATGCACTTAACCAATGTTCTTACCCCACAAATCATTTCATCAAAATATTCAGCGCGAAATAGGAGTGTACTCTTTTAACTTGAAACTTAAAAACCTATTGTATAAAGATTGAGAAATGTATAGATAACCTCAAAGCCATGCAAATACGGCAGCAGCGGCTAGCCAACCGTGGAAGAGACAGACACAGCACATACCATCCGTATCCTTAACAAAGGATAGTTCAGGGTTGAAGGTTATAAAGCTGAGCATGGAAACCTGTCTCAAATCTCAAGCATCTGATTGGCTGAAATGGCGACTGGTCGCCATTTCAGCCAATCAGATGCTTGAGATTTGAGACTGGTTTTTATGCTCAGTTTTATAACCTTGGGCACAGGTGTGCCTATAAAAAGTCCCCCACAACGGCAAACATTCTGCATGGTTTAAACTTAGCATATTACTACCAAGGGAGGTAATTGAAACTTTTAACTTGACTGAAGCGTCGAGACAATGAGAAGCGCAGCTTGTATGTTCTTACCTATGACTGTTTGGTTCCTGTGAATCCCAACGCTGACAGGTGTAACCAGACTTTGTCTTCGTCAGCGTGTACTGATACTCTAGAATTTTTTTCTCACATTCTGCCTCTTTCTCTGTGAATTTATACAGTGAAGGATATGATATTCAAATAAGTGCAAGTTACCAGGGCCCAAGATCATAAAACTAAGTTTTGAGATCAGTCTCAAATCTCAAGGATCTGATTGGCTGAAATGGCGACTGGTCGCCATTTCAGCCAATCAGATGCTTGAGATTTGAGACTGATCTCCATATTTAGTTTTATGATCTTCGGCAAAGGTGTGTATAAGGTATTCGACATGTCTAGCATGTTATACTAATGTTTTTCCAAGTTTTGGCTTGAGTGCATCTTCACAAATCTTTCCCCTACATAGCCTGACCTGTTTGATATTAACTATTTCTAATATCTATTTTCCGACTTAAGGGCTTGCCACACTCCTCCAAATCCTGTTCATCGATAAAAAGAAAATTATCAAAATATCAATAATGGAAAAATACCGTTCAATGAAACTTTGCACAAATGGATGTTACTAATGTATCTTGATTTTGCATACACTAAGACACGTTAGAATAGTAAGGAAAACAATTTAGACCTTAAAATTCCTTTCTATTTACATACATTCACAAAAAAAAACTTTAAAAAGTTAAATTAAGGGCTCACCCTTACAACACTTTCCCCATCACGTTCATCGATAAAAGGAAAATTATGAAAATCTCAATAACGAGAAAATGCCGTTCAATGAGACTTTGCACTAATTAATGTTACTAATGTATCTTCATTTTGCATACAGTAAGACACGTAAAAAAAAGTAAAGAAAAAAGTTAGACCTAAAAATAACATCAAATTCTATTTACATAAATTCATCAAAACTAAGCGATACAAAACATAATTTCAAATTCCCACTTGAGTGCAATATTACTGACAAGAAAATGTTGTGTACTTTATTAAAAAACAACTTTTTACTACTAAAAGAGAAATCAGTGATTGTCATCCGTTCTCGCGACCAGGAAGCGACCCAGAAAACACACTTTTACTAATATCTCGTTAAGATTACATATGTAAGTCATGAGGACACAATAAATTGTTGTCAGTATCATATTACTCTTGTTGGCATTTAATATGATGTTTTGTGCTGTAAAGTGTTTGTTAATTTATGCAAATAGATGTTGAGGGAATTTTAGATCTCGCTATTTTTCTTTACTGTTCTAAGTTGTCTTACCATCTGCAAAATAAAGATACATTAATAACATACATTTATGCAAATTTTCATTATCGTGAACAGGATTGGGAGGCGTGTGGCAAAGCCCTTAATCTAGCACAATTATTATTTCAAAAGTCCTCCCTTTATATGACTTAGATCTGAAATGTCCAAGATATAGATTCATATCGGTAAAGCGTTATACCTGCGGAGCATTTAGGGATATCACAAAATTCCCAGTACATGTTCAGGTAACACCAAGGTGTGCCTGTACCGTCCGGATCCCGGCAGTAGTTGGAGGCAGCCAGAACCGAATCGTCCTTGAAGTGTTCCGGTTTACCAAGCACGTGCTTGTGAGGATCCTGTACGCTCCAACTTTGACATGTGAGGCCTGATTTGGTCACACTTTTTGTGCCTTGATAGCCTTCGGAGAATGTTTTGAAACAGTTCTCGGCATCTGCAATATGTTTAAAGACCACTGGTCGACTGTCGGGTTGTTAAAGTATATTTTATTTCATAACACCTAATGAAAAAGAGCCAATTATGATATCGGTACCATTTTAATCAGTTTTCATTCATTAAAAAATCTATTCAAATACCACTGAAATTAATTTGAATGAGTTGTATGCATCGCACTTGAAAAATTATATATTATTTGGAATTTAAAAGTGTGCATTTATTCTACATTAAACTCATTCTTTCACCCTTGAACTCTGATCATAAAATACTAAATGTATTACGAAAAAATCGCAATGATTATTATGTATAAGATCTCCCAAATATAACAACTGCCGTTTGGAAAAGAATAGAAATGTTCCTTGTGTCTATTCAGAGCATTGAAATTACATGTATTTTAATATTTTAAGTGAATGAGCATTTAAACACAGATAACAGCGTTTTAATAAAACAAACATCACGATATCTTTGTCTGGTAATGACTAGATTAGCTCTTATTCCTGAACAATACCAAGCAAGCAACTAGCGGACTTACAATCTGCAGAGGCATATTCAGAAAATAATATATAAAAGACAGGCGAACGTTGCATCTTGATAATGAAATAAAACTAGATGGGTGTTCAGTTGAACGCTTGTGTCGCCCTCTGGGGCTTTGTCGGAATAAAAATGCAAGTACAAAAAGGGGCATATTTCAATTAAATGTGACCTTGACCAAAAGAATTTGTCATCATCACGAGCGTGTTGTCATAAGCAATACAATTTGAAAGTTTGATGATGAAATATTAAGAAATGGCAAAGTTATAGCCAACGTTAAGTTTTCGTCACGGATGGACGGACCAAGCGATCCCTATGTATCGCCTTTTCTTCGAAAGGGCGACACAAAAACCTTAGACATTTAGTCAGCACTTTCATTACAAACCTATTCCGAAGTTATACTTTATATATTTTAACTATCAATAACCAGACCCCTATTTATACGCACCACCAGTTTTTATCAGCGGCTCACTAGGACCTGAAAAAAATAACTCGTGTGTAATTTCGTACGATTTTGTACTCATTCCGTTGTACATGTTAGCATTGTTTAAATTCGTAATAAAATTTACTGGTATTAAAATTTACTCATGGGCTCAAATTTTTAGAGGTTAATGTAGTATACAACTTATTTTCTCAACCAATGAGGAACTGGACATATTTATATGTTAAACATTTGTCTTCATATGGGCGATTAAGCCACGTGATTATTTTGCTGGAAGAAACTGATATGAAAAGTACTTAATCCGCTCGAAGTTCAGTTTTGTTACAGCATTTATCAGAAGAGAAATAGCCGAGGTAGAACAGGAAGAAGCGGTGATTAGGCAAAAACATGTAGTAATATGATAAAGAATATCAGAAACAATTAATTCGTTATTCCGTTTCTTAATGTGCGTATTGTACTTGTATCTCTCCTGTTTGAAAGTCCTTTTTTAGGTCATGCGTTATTCTAAAGTGTTAGTGTGGTTTCTAAAAGAATATACGAATAAAATTTGAACTTTTTGGGTTACATAACGTTAGAAAATTAATAAATTTACTCGCCTTCTTTCTTCAAACACTTCCCTTTGATACAGTGCTGCAATAATTCAAATATATCGATTATATATTTTAAATTAACCGCATTTAATTATGAATAAAAACAGACTTAAATATTTAAGAGCTGTCTATTCGTATGACCGCGTAATACTTATAAATTGGACCAATAAACCAATGTTTAATATAGATCGCAGTTTTATTTAGTGCACCTTTATCATTAAAATAACCTGTTACCGATGTCATGCGGTGATTGTTACGTATATCAGGGCTATCCGATCAACCTTTTATGGGGTTGTCCCGGTTAGCTCAATTGGTTGCGTCGCAGGAATTGCATGGCTAGGCGCTGTCGCCGTGACAGTGCGGGTTCGCTTCCAGCTAGAGGCACTTTCATTTGTATTAACATTCGTGACTAAGGGATAAATATTTTTAAAATGTAGTTCAGTAAGATGGTACAAGTTTGAAACACTTAAAATAATACTTAGTCCAGTGATATCGACTTAAAGCAACCTTAGCTTTATAAAAATTAAAACTTAAATTACAAGGGCGATACTCTGTTACACGAAAGGCTGTATGTAGACGAAAATCAATTAAGAATCGGCAGTCGTTGACTCCGAGTACATTAAAGGGCGCTAATGTCCAATGGTAACAAAGGAAGTCAAAAATCCGTTATAACAGACAATGCAGTCGTCGACCAAGATCAGAACCTGTATTTAAAACAATTTTTTTTTGCCAAGGTACTAAAGCAAAATGGTAAAACTGTATGTCTGGCCAAACAAAACGCAGTCTGTTATTTGCGTACATTAAAAGTATTAATTGTAAGACTTGCAGAATGAACTGTAGAATGAATTGCGGAATAAATGAACGAATGAATGAATGGATTAATGAATGAATGAATGAGTGACTGAATGAATGAATGACAATGAATGAATCTTAATTCTAGAACATTATTACATTTTCTGTCTTGATTTTTCAAAATACATCTTGTTAGTTTAGTTAATGAGCTATATATAATACTGCGATTGAGTTCTCATGTCATAATAATGAATAAATGGGGTCACCCGTAAAGGGGCCAGAAAAAAAGAAAGAAACTGATATAAATTCGGTGACAAACCGATACTTAGGTCGTCTACATTCCCCTCCTCGTGTAACAAAATATCGCTTATGTGAAAACAGGTGAAATAAGAAAAAGTCAAAAGACTGAATGAATGAATGAATGTCTTGAGTGACTGAATGAATGAATTTATAAATGAATGAATGAGTGACCGAATGTATGAACGAGTGACTGAATGAATGAATGACAATGAATGAATGAATGAATCTTAATTCTAGAACATTATTACATTTTCTGTCTTGATTTTTCAAAATACATCTTGTTAGTTTAGTTAATGAGCTATATATAATATTGCGATTGAGTTCTCATGTCATAATAATGAATAAATGGGGTCACCCGTAAAGGGGCCAGAAAAAAAGAAAGAAACTTATCTAAATTCGGTGACAAACCGATACTTAGGTCGTCTACATTCCCCTCCTCGTGTAACAAAATATCGCTTATGTGAAAACAGGTGAAATAAGAAAAAGTCAAAAGTTATTACAGTATCTGTACATGAAGACACCAGACAAGTATGCAATATTTGCAAGCGCGAAAAGAGTTAAAACAGTTTTGTCGACTGGGATTTCAACAACACATCAATGGATTTAAATGGAAGTGTTTATCGACATAGAAAACAGCACCTATAACTAAAAGTGTATATCGAACATGTTCATTGATTAATAACAGTAAGAATGATTTACCGAATTTGACGAAGGAAAGCCACACTGAGTTCCTCTTGCGGCATTTAAATATGAGCATCTATTCTTATCTTTTTCCATACATGATATCTGTTGGCAGAACTGTAGATCGGTTGGAGGTATTTCCTTCTGAAATAATGACAGTGTCGTATTTGATTAACACTGACTTAAGTCTTTTAAATCGCAGTATTTTACTAAAAAAATTTATGATGCTGTGTTTTGTGAGTGTGGCGATTCCTGATATACATATCTCTCTCTTTTATAATACCTTAATATTACTTCCAGCCAGAAAAGCTAAACAAAAAAAAGACTTTATATGTACAACCGGTGAAAAATAAGTCTTACAATAGAGATGGCGAAATATTGGCTTTATATGTTTAGCCGGAAAAATGCCTGTGTGTACTGTTTGCAAAACATTATGTTTGATTTGTACAACCGGAGAAACATCGTAATTAAAGTTACAGAAACATCTGTTCTATACATACTGTTATAGCTCAACAAGCGTTTCAAATAAAAAAGTAATCAAAACATAAAAGATGTTACATCCCAGTTACACAGAGCCATCGGTGAGTGATCGGTAATTTGTTTCAGCGAATTATGCAATGAGGCTATGCCGACATCGTATTTAACACCGATATCAGCTGTTGGTCACATGTTTTCCACGTATCAACTGCTATTTGATAAAGATGAGTTTTGGCGGTTAGAAATGCAGATTTGAATTTTCAAACATGTTTAAAAGTATCGACCGATATCACCGATCGACAACCTGTCAACAACCAATATCACCGATCGCAAACCTGTCTACAACCGATATATCCAATAACAACCTGTTAACACCCAATATAACCGAAAGACAACCTGTCTACAATCGATATCTCCGTTGGGCCACCGATAACTAATACTTACCACCGGTAAAAAAAAGATGAAAATCAAAGTGATCCAGCAACTCATGAAATATTTATTGAACACCGATCGCTGTTTACACAGAAACCCTCATGCAGGACAACCGATCAAAACAACCAACAATTTAAATAAAATGACTTATTTGGGACCGATCGTCTGTGTAACTGACCTCTTAGTAAATTCACTTAAACAGGTCCCTATAAAGAGGAAATATCCTTATGTAAAGTTTATCAAATTGTTATTCATCTTCATACATACTATACTTACTCTGCACATGAAGGAAGAGTCGCCATATATGAGTTTACACTGCTGATCGGCCGTATATCTCTCTCCCGGTAACAAACTGATGTGACTCTCCCATTCATTCTTGTCGTAAACATCTGCATGGTCCAATAGACATTTGTCACCCCACCTAATAATTTAGAGGCGTTAAATAGTCATTAAATCAACACAGTACTATTACTTTAAGAGTCCACTACGCTCCTTTCGTACCAAAAAAAAAATCAAAATCTCAATAACGGCTAAATGTCGTTTATAAAACTTTGCACAAATGAATGTTTCTAATGTATCTTTATTTTGCATATCGTAAGACACGTTAGAACAGTAAAGAAACGGATGACAAACGCTGATATCTCTTTTCGTAGTTGAAAGTTCTTTACAAATATTTTTCCAAATATGAAAAAAGTGCATTTCTTTATTTTACATATGTATAACAAACAGCTTTATAGCTGTTACTATTGTGGTAGTAGACGACAAGCAAGTCTCAAATTGCAGTGGCACTGAGGCTAATGCAGTAAAAACGCTTGCGTTTACACTTACTTTTTGAGGAATTCCCTTATTGATGTAATGGAGCAGGTTGAAAAACTCCACGGGTGTTTTGTTCCCTCATCATCTCCCCTGTATATGTATGTAGGACCGCTGTACATTATGTAGTAGTCTGGACAACCAACTGTGTGGTCATGAGAGGCGCCAAGACTGAAATCAACAATCAATGGGTCATTGAACATACTGTTGAAGTCAGGTTAGCACCAAGTAGTAGATCATCACTTGCGACAGCAGTGAAATTTCTTATGGTATCATTTAATTTCGCTGGCATAGTTTCTTCTGTTTACCTGACTGAGCGAACTTGTCATGTGTCAACAATAACGCCCATCATTTGTTCATTAATTATCGGACTTGTCTTAACTTGCTTAACTTCAGGGTACACTTACAGGTGCAGTTTAAAATCACTATTGCAACAAGGTATTTCACAGGCGGTTTTTTATGGAGATTTAATTTACAAACTTAAGAAGATAAAAGGCAATGTTAATTTCTCCCAGTTATTCGTATAAACCATCTGTAAATTTAAAAAGAAAGGTTACCAATATGATATTTTACAGCGCTCTGCAGGCCTGGTGACTAACCAATCTGCAGTTGATCATTATGCTTACCTCTTTGGTTGCACGACGGTGTCAAAGAGTTTATGAAGGTTTATGGGGAAATCTTTTCTTAAAAGAACCGTGTTCTTGCTAATTTTACTCCAGGTGCTCTGGTCTCGGTAAGATCATTGAGAACCTACCCTTTGGCTTTGCAATGCTATTAGATTTTTATTTTTTAAATGTTTGTGTGCTTTTGCATGCATCATTGTTGAGTCGATGGGTGGGTTGGAGTTATTTTACCAAGACAACTTGTACTTGTTTTGTGAAACGAGAACCTGTTACGGCAAGTGTGAAGTTGGTGCACCCTAGATCCTGGTTTAAACCAAATTATTTGGCCGCTGACCGTTCCAAGGCGGTAACCCCTCGGGTTCTCACTTTCGTTAATTGTTTGTGGCGTCCATTTTGAAACTGATTATTGTAAAACCATGCTCTATTTTCCTCTCTATCTTTTGACTGTGTAGGGAGGCTGTGTCTGCTGGATGTGGCCATTCCTGATATGCATATTTCTCTTTTTTTCATTTAATTAACTTACTATTTAAAACTTATTTCCCCGAGTACATTTAAAATCATATTTCAATTTGCATTTTAAACGAGTTCAGCCTTCATAGGTATTATAAGATGTTCATGTTCATATTCTAGTTATTCGGTTTGGTTGAAGTACAACACAAAATTTCATTTGAGGATGTGGGCATAAACAGAGACGACATCATCAGTGGCAAATATCAGAAAATTGTATGTTTCGGTCTGATTAACCTTCTGATAAATGGTATGCTATAGTGCAACGTACTCGATCTCACGCTCCTCAACACACTTTGGTTTAGCAAATCTTGGGCAGTCTATAATCAAACGAACTGTCACTTAAATATGAACAACTCAGAGTTTAGCAGAACGCACCAAGTTAACCGCATTATTGTGAAGTCTACATAATATTTTTTTACACCAGGAATCTTATTTGTGAGGGTACCAAGTAAACATAATATTAAAAGACGATCTAGCAAACACGCGAACGTGTGATTTAAACGTACAATTAACGATGCATACGTGTACCCCCTTATGGTACACACTCTTAACATTTACTTAAAAGACTAAATGTTTGTGACTGAATTATGGCAAATGCATATTTATCGGATGCAGACGTCGATAGTTGTTTTTCGCCAAAATTTTCACAATTATCAACATATTTATCTTTAACTTGGTCCCATTCAAATTTGTAATGACATTCAACCAGTCCAAAGGAGTCACGAAAAGTAACTGTTTAACACAGGTGGCTGTTTAAGACATGTAAAAATAAGAGCAAATGTCAGTTTAGGACATAATATTCGAACTGGCTGTTTTCGACTGTTGGTTGCTAAATGCAGGTAGCTGCTAAGGCAGGCTTAGCTGTAACACCGAAAACTTATTGCAATTGTTAACACATTTGTCCATAAAGATTTGTAAGTCATTTGTCGGACGCATAAAAAGAAATAAAACTAATAATAACTGGCATACAGAAATGGTATGCGCAAGAATATTTAGGTGTTAGTAAATTTTGAGCAGTATATACGACTATATACCTAAACTATCAACTCGCTATTGCCTAGAGGTCTAAATTGTCCATCTGCTTATATCTTGACTGTCCTCAGATAATATAGCCGCTTATCCTGTAAACAATGGTCTAATAATCATACCGTCAAAATGAACTCCAATGAAGATTGTTCTGCTTGGTTGAAGCTAATGTTAGGAATTGCAAGCTGCTCCTTCTCGGTCGTTTTTTCTTAAATATATATTTTCGAAAATTATTGGATTTGTCAACATCCGTACAGAAAAATGGATACTTACTTGTGGCCGAGCTCATGAGAGGCAACCCCGATAATTCCATAAAAACTTGGGTCATATTCGTTAACCGATACTCTATTGGTATAGCAGCATTCACTTAAATACGTTATGCCAATGGCGCTTTGGTCGAGGTCAGCCCTGCAGAAAAATATGTGTTTCTGTAGTAAATTGTTAGTCATGCATCTATTTCGTTTCCAATTTTTATCTGCAACTACGAGGGGTGATCCAAAATAACGTAGACATTTTTTTTAGTTTTTATATTATTCAAAATACCACAAATAAAATTGCAAATATCAGCAAAATTCAACATCATATAAAAAACTATTAACAATTAAAATCATAAACCAAGCGCTATCCGGCGCACGTCAAATTAGATCTCTCAACGTCAATGACGTTTATTCACGGGCGCAGCGTTAGCGAAGCGGCGAATGTTCAAAGTTTCTTAAAATAGACCCCGTCACGGGAATGCGATGCCGGTGAAACCATTGATCGAACATAGCAGTGTTTCGTTGTTTGTCAAAGCTTCGCAAGTGGTTATGAGGCGATCAAGAAATTGGTCTTTTCTCGCTCGTACCACCGAAGAAACGACCAGGAATGCAATACCCACAGTATCGCGGTTCTTTAGTAACGGGCGTTTACCTGTAAAAATAATTCATTGCAAGTATGTATTTGTTAAAATATAAGAAGTCCTTGGGTTGTGTACACAGTCTCTGTAGCTGTTTTCTCAAGTGTATCTTAAATAAATAAATTATTTATTTTTATTTGATAATTTATGACTTCTTAATGATTCAAATACCAAACAAAAACATATCTTGAAAAACAAATTTGTTAATTAATTATTAACATACCTTTAAAAATGTAATTTGTTCGGCATATCCGTTGCACGCTACCTGATCCAGTCTATAATAGCTCAAAAAGCGCCACAATAGTTGAACTTTTGTCCGCTTCAATTGCCTCCTTGCTTGACGGCACTGTCGTAACGCCGATTTTGTGTCCTTTTCCTTACCCCAGGCCTATTTAATTGCTCTCATGACCGTAAAAAAGCACTGGTTCCACTTAAAAACTAGGGACCGGCTTACGGAAGTTTTCTTTTGCGTCTGCTAAATTATTTTAGCTTTTCAGGATGTGATTTTCAAAGATCATGACGGAATTTTATAATAGCGCGTATTTCCGGGCGATCTGACGACGACATTTCTGACGGTTTCACGTTGGTGATAGATCTCTTAATTATGGACTGCTTTTAAAATGCAAAGGCCGAATGACGTTAAAGTTTGGCATGACATCATTCGTATACCGCGCTTTAACTTTGCAAAGTTTGGCTCTTTTCCCACTAGTAGTTTTGTTTATATTGACAGGTATTTTCTTAAAAAAGTACAATGGCAATGACGTGCGCCGCCTGCGTGTTATCATGGTTATTGAAATAAGCGACGCGCTTTTGAAATCGATTAAATATATTTTAGCTTAGTTTGTTACATTTGTGTTCTGATTGAATTTGATATATAATTAATTGCGAACGTGTTTCAAATTAAGATGCAATAACAGAAGTCTACGTTATTTTGGATCATCCCTCGTATACCCCGACTTTGTGCTACTTTTACGAATGATAACATAAACGTAAAATCTCCGATTAATTTCGTTTCGTTAGTGTATCTTTTTAAAACTTTCCACATAAACCTTATATTATGGAGACAAAGAAAGATATTTTAAGTTTCATCAAAGTTTTCCTAAATTATTCAAAGACTACACCAAGATTATGCCGGTGCATGCACAGAAACATGTCAGAAATTTTCATTTAAACTGTCCTTTTACCATGTAAACACCATGTAATGGTCGTCGTTGGGAATTCCTCTTTTTGTAACATCTTCTTTTACAGCATATAGGTAGCCACTTCTATCGACTGTTACTGTAGGGTATCCTTCTTCCGGTGTGTATTTCAGATACTGCGCCATTGGACTTGATGGGTCAAGCGTCTGAAAACATAAACGTGCATGTCGTTCACTTTTGAGTTAGGTAATTATATCAATCAACTTTTTACATCATATTTTTACAATCGATTCTGGTAAGTACTCATGTAAATTGAAAAAATCTGGCACGATTGAATACTCCTTTTGAAGCGTGTCATATAAAAATCAACTCATATATTCTACTATTTACAAAACTTGTATTCACGTGTCCGGAGATAGGTCCTTTAACTATTTACAGTTACAAAACACTCGTTTAAACCCTACTGGTATTGCCAATCTAAAACTTTTCATTTATTATGGTTCGTAACAACTAAAATGTATGATAAAAATGATGATTTTAAATTTAATTTTGTAATTTTTAGACGGTGATGTCCCGTGTGCAACATCTTACGGTGTTTTTATTACACAGCTTGTTCGTTTTTCTACAGCTTGTTACAATGGTGAACATTTCAATGGACGTAATATTTTCATAACACATAGAATTTTTTAATCAGGTTTATCGGTACCACAAATTAAGAAAAACCGTTTGCAAGTTTTACCACCGATATTCAGATTTAATTCAAAAATACAGGTTAGCTGAGGAGCAGTTTATCAAGTTTTATAGGGAAACCTGGTTTCCGGATTACTTGGGCTCATATGCTTGAGATTACAAAACAAAACCACTGAAAGTAAAGTGAAATAGGAAATACGCATTCAAAGGTTACCCTCTTCGGTATAGACAACTGATTTGAAGTCTGTGGTCGCCTTAGTCATTAATAAACGCATGTTCTATTAAAATATTTTTATTCACCGTCTTCATTTTTGAATAAAATCAAGAAATGTTGGTCGTAAAGAGTCGCGATATGCAGATTGAATAAATCTAATCCATTACGACTTGTCCTGATATTGTTACATCGACCGATATGAAACAGCGCTTTAGCTACCGTACAGTTGTATGCTATAACCTGAATGTTTTGTGTTAATCTGAGTAAGAAATCAGTTTCTAAAATGAGTAAACGTAAATGTTTGTCAGGTTGTCAAAGGTATACCGTTAGTGTGTTACAAGGCTCGGAAAGTACAAACAAAACTTAATCAATTCCATAAACTCCAATACAACATGATGAAAAGGAAACTTTGAAAGCCACAGAAAACGACAAATATTAGAATATTGCAGGCTCGGGTCGATTGAGCCTGTACATGTGAAGTAATGGAAATGCATATTTATTATTGAACGAATTGCCTGACGAATATTTAAAACAAAACCATATCGAAATAGTTAAGTACTCAGCCACGATCTATTTCGTGGTTGTTTCATGTTGTCTTTATATATTATAAACGCATGGAGTTGCTTTACGTTTTAGCTGGACGGGGAGGCTGTGTTTTCCGATTCCAGATACGCATATTTTATTTTTAGTTAATGCAAACAAGCAAGCGATAGTGAAGATGATATTTACTTTCATTATCAAGAAACCTGAAACTGTAACATAGATGCTGAATTCTTTATCATCGATGTCTTCAAAGTTCAGGCTCACCTGAAAGTATTAAAAAGATTAACATTCTTTGAACGAAATGGACTCCGCCGTTTGGATATCTATCGCTTTATAATGTATCAACTGTTCATTAAAAAGGTATAGAACGAAAATGTCAGGGTGTTGTGTTGTTAGTTTAGTTTTCTTTAGTTTGAACACCTCTTTAACTCCTCGCTTTGCCACTAGGGGTAGTGACCTGAAAAGAAGAAGCTTGTATATTAACATAAAATAAGCAATCAATTTGTGATCGAGTATATTAGATCAAATATTTTATATATAATTATGGAGAATGCGATATATAGATTAAGTATAAATGTACCATTTTTTTGCAGTAACAGGTTTTACGATCAGATAAGTGGGTTGTGAAGTTCAAATCAAGTAGACCAAAAAAAATCAGCAAAAATAAGAAAACTACTTTCGGACAAAAGATTTCCTTTTCATCCCGAGCTTTTTCGCCTTGCAGTTTATGACTATATCTGTTTACATGATGATTTTCATTAAATTTTGATATTAATTAACATCAACCGGGAAAGGAGTTCAGTCCATTAAAACAATTATTTGTCGAAACAAATATTAAGAAGTTTTAAAAACAAATATGCTGCATATACTTGGAGAAGATGCACATTATGCCATTTTTGTAACATTACGTATTGAGCTAAAATTGTTGTTGAACATATCCGCAAAATATTCAGTTGTCCGTTTACAATTACGAAAACATATCAGACATGTAAAAAACAACAAATAGACAAGGATATGAACAAAATTTAAATAAACTACCATTTTGTACCACGTACGACTGCTATCTTTTATTCCTTTTCATAGACTGTTTTTTCCTTTTCTCAGTTGTTTAGAAAAAATATGAAACAAGAGCCATGTTACACATGGTCAATCCCCCCGCCGGAAATAAGTTACCTGAAGGTTGTACTTTTGTATAATTTACCTGGAGAGGAAATCTTAAAAATGCCATATAGTGATGGCCATGCTGAGTACAGTTTTCAAGTAAGTGGTTGCAGTTTGAAGAAAACCCCTAAAAATAGGCAAGGTAGAGTTATTGTTTTTACACACTGCATTACCTTCCAATGTGCTCTGTCAGTGTATGAAGTTTGAATAAAATCCCTCTAGAAGTTTTGGAGTTATGCTACGGACCAAATTTATCAAGTAAATCTGATAAAGGGGAATAACTCTAAAAAATAGGCAAGGTAGAGTTACTGGACTTGCACACTGCACTATCTACCAATGTGCTCTGTCAGTATATGAAATTTGAATAAAATCCCTCAAGTAGTTATGGAGTTGTGCTCCGAACATAATTTATCAAGTAATTCTGATAAAGGGGAATAACTCTTAAAATAGGCAAGGTAGTGTTATTGTTCTTGCACACTGCACTACCTAACAATGTGCTCTGTCAGTGTATGGAGTTTAAATAAAATCCCTCAAGTAGTTTGGAGTTATGCTCCATACAAAAATTATCAAGTAAGTCTGATAAAGAGGAATAACTCTAAAAAGGCAAGGTAGAGTTATTGCACTTGCGTACTACCTACCAATGTGCTCTGTCAGTGCATGATATTTAATAAAAAAGTAAATAAAATAATAAAGTAGTTTTGGAGTTATGCTCCGGACAAAATTTATCACGTAAATATGATAAAGAGGAATAACTCTAAAAAAAGGCAAGGTAGAGTTATTGTTCTTGCATACTGCATTACCTACCAATGTGCTCTGTCAGAGTATGAAGTTTGAATAAAATCCCTCAAGTAGTTTTGGAGTTATGCTCCGAACAAAATTTATCAAGTAATTCTGATAAAGGGGAATAACTCTTAAAATAGGCAAGGCAGAGTTATTGTTCTTGCACACTGCACTACCTACCAATGTGCTCTGTCAGTGTATGGAGTTTGAATAAAATCCCTCTAGTAGTTTTGGAGTTATGCTCCGGACGAAATTTATCAAGTAATTCTGATAAAGGGGAATAACTCTAAAAATAGGCAAGGTAGAGTTATTGTTCTTGCACACTGCACTACCTACAAATGTGCTCTGTCAGTGTATGAAGTTTGAATAAAATCCCTCAAGTAGTTTTGGAGTTATTCCCCGGGAAAAAATTGTTTCGGACGGACGCACGGACACACGGACGCACAGACGGACGAATGGCATTTCTAATATCCCCCTCGCCTTTTGCGGGGGGGGGGGGGATAAAAAATAAAGGGGGTTTATGTTTTTGCTTTTTCAGAGTCCAGAATAAATGTCAACCAATTTTACAAATATCTTATTATTTGTATAAAATTAAACAGATACTGAACTGCATTTCGCCGCTGGAAAGATTTTTGATATTTTTCCTTTATAAACACTTTTACAGTGACGACTGTAGACGGCCCTTTAACAACGTTAAAATCGTCAACCTATATCTGTACCTCGACAGGTGTCTAAGAATAATGATGCAAATCATGAATAACGCTAAGACATTATAGACTTTTGCTTCTTGAAGTATTTGTTTTGTTGGGTAGTTTCTGTACGAATTCTGGTTTTGTACCAATAGCTTTAATGAGGTTTTTTTTAAATAAGTCAAATATACTTCGAAACTTCTATACTTACTCCGTGTACAATGTGAGCGATGCGTTGCCGAATCTCGTATTCTATAGTTTCGTCTTTACTCATACCATCCCGTGCCTTTATTCTTTTTTCCATACTTTAAAAGCAAACAAAAGATGACTTGAAATATTGAATAGGAATAGATATAATGATTTCATGTATTAACTAGTCATTTAATAGTTCATGTTTTTTTTTATAAATACCGCAAAACAATAAAACATACATGTGCAACGCATTTAGGATCTATCGGCGTCTTTTATGAACCATTGTGGAAAACATATCAGTGTATTTTCTAGTGTGCGTTTGAATAATAGATTTAAAATCAATATTACACGGAATCACATGACTAAGTGTTCATTTTTATAAAAGTTTGATTCGTTGCAGAATACATTTCATTATTGGTTATTTTACGTTTTACTTAGTTGTTTTGTCAGATATTGTGAAATAGTATGATACACCTGTAGGTGTACTTAAATGTCCCTTAAATTCTGCAATGTCCCTAAAACAAAGGTTAAACCCTCTCTCTCTCTCTCTCTCTCTCTCTCTCTCTCTCTCTCTCTCTCTCTCTCTCGCTTTCATCCCCGCTGATCCTATAAACAAACGCTTGTTTTGTTATTTCATTTTACAACAGTCGAAAAGGTAATATAGTACTCACTATGTCCAAAGTGTTGGGTCTGCAACTCCTATAACTTCGACAGCATACTGAGTTTTGACGGCCTCCTGACGTTTGTTTCGCGTGTATCCGTTCAGAATCTTATATAAAAAGAAAACATTACCATTTCATCATCATTAATTGTTCTCTATGAAATGTGTGCATCACTTTTGTTAAGACTTTTGTTTTCAAAACATTATTTATCAAAACGCCTAATATGTTACCTTTTTTTTAAAATACCGAAAATGTCAACATTATATATAATTCGGAGACCGCCATGATACCTGTGCAAGCAGATCTGTTATTTCTCTATTTGCTTTATCTTCAACACGGCCGTCTCCTGAAAATAAAATCACGGTCTTTACCGTTTTTCTAAATAAAAATGATATAGCTTCGTGGAGCAAACCCGCACCTTAACAGCGACAGTGAGTAGTCCTGCATTCCCAACAACGCAACTGACAACCAGCTTGATAGGAAGTTTGCTTTTGTTTAGTCAACAATAGAATTTTACAAAAAGTGCAGAGTCACCGCTCAATCTTTCTTAAGCTTACGGGTTCAGTATATTTTCTTGAAAGTAGGACTTTGAGTCTTAATGAAGTAAACACTTAATATCGTTTCTTTGTTAGTTTAGAATTTCAAAGGAGAGTTGTGGATAGAACTTCTAATAAGCATAATATACTACCTGAACGTTTCGATGTTATTTCATCGTCATTGTTTTCCGTTTTGATATAAGCTTTTTCTAAAATGTGGACGACCCCTGGTGGTGTGCCCGGCAAACCTCGTACAACAATGTCGTCTTGAGAAGGTTTGATGTCGAAGTTTTCACCGTTCAGGTTCAAACTGCCTTCCTGTTAATTAATAACAAGTATTATTGTCGAAGTTGCATATAATGTATATCTTAAACGGTAGCATAAACACTTCTGAATAAATACTTCCGGGTTTTAAGTTCTGACGTGTATGGATTTGTTATTCTTTTGTTTGTGTATATACATGTACTATACATGCTAAAAATATTTTCAAGGGTAAAAAATCATCAGAAATGCTCAAATCTTTCTTTTTCAAAAACATTTATTTTAGTGCCAGAGGAAGTCTAAAGTTCTAAACAAGAGCTGTCAGAGGAGACAGCATGCTCGACTATTCGAATTATTTGAAACAAATGCAATTTGAAGATTAAAACAATAACAAATATGGCCATACATTCAATTGTGCAATCAGGAAAAATATTAACAAGTTAATGGTACATGTAAGGGAGAAATTCATTTCAAATAACAGAAATAATTCCTTAATGTACCATAAATATTAAACTGAATAGGGGAATAACTATGAAATATTTCTGAATTTGTTAGAAAACTTGTTAATAATTCTTTATAAGAGACATTTACTTTTAGTCAATATGATGTAGATTTTGATGGTGAAAAAATATTCAAAGTTTCAACGAAATATCAAATAGTCGATGTAAAAAGTAAATGCAAAAGGGGCTTAAGTTACAGAAATATTTTCAATAGAGTTGTGGATCTTGTTGATAATGATTTAGAAACTGATGGCAAACATATATTCCAAGTTTCAAAGTAATATCTCCTGTTGTTTCAAAATAATGGGACAATTGCGTAAGTGAAAAAGGGGCATAACTTGAAAAATATTGGTAGCGGGTGTTGTTGATAATGACCTTGATTTTGACAGTGAATATATTTTCCAGGTTTCAATGTGATAGCTCAAGTAGTTTTAAAGTTAAGGGCCAAGTGTATATTTTGCTTAACACAAAATGTAAGTGAAAAAGGTCATAATTTGAAAAATATTGGAAGCAGGGTTGTGGGTCTTGTTGGTTATGATGTAGATTTTGATGGTAAAAAAATATTTCAAGTTTCAAGGCAACATCTCTAGTAGTTTTAAAGTTATGGGCAAAATACATACTTTGCTTAACACAAAATATAAGAAAAAAGGGACATAACTTGAAATATATTGACAGCAGAGTTATGGATCTTGTTGGTAATGATGTAGAATTTGATGGTGAATATGTATTCCAATTTTCAAGTTGATATGTCAAGTAGTTTATAAGTTATGGACCAAAGTGCATATTTTCCTTAACACAAAATTTATGTGAACAAGGGGCATAACTTGAAAAATATTGGTAGCAGAGTTATGGATGTTGTTGGTAATAATGTAGATTTGATGGTGAATATATATTCCAAGTTTCGAGTTGATATCATAAGTAGTTTTCAAGTTATGGACCAAAGTGCATTTTTGTTTAACGCATTTGTTTAACCGACGCCGACACCGGGGCGAGTAGGATAGCCCCCCTATTGTTCGAATAGTTGAGCTTAAAACACAAACATATGTTAACAAATAAGATTGTACACATAATGGTGAAGTTTCCGATTTAAGTTTAATTCAGCCATATGGTAATGCTGGATTTTTACGTAGACGTTCGCTTCAAACTCTTGCAGTTCATTTGATAGGTTAAACCCTATTTTGACGTTGTAAATTAATTATTTAAATAAAGGATTACACAACCTAATGAATATTTTGTAGTCCTTTATTTCAAGGCAACCACAGATTTAAAACTTTGTGTTTTTGGAGGTTACCGAAAGAACATTATCAGCGGCGTTTTTTTAGGTTTGGGTAGGAAATGCAAGATACAAAACAATGTCATATGCCAGAACTATCTCAGATTCTCTTTGATGCCAAGTGTAGTATCAGTATTTATAGTCCCATCCGAGAGACTGTTTTAAATTAGGAGAATCGAAACGGCGATACATGATTAAAATAAGAATGGAGAACAGTCCCAAATTTCGAGCATCTAATTGGCTAAAATTGAGTCTTGACTGGAATACAGTCTCATCTTCATGAGTTTCGGCCATAGATCTCAATTTAAGCCTTTATATTATTTTTCTATAAATATAATACTCGGGTAGTGTTTAATGGCTATTCGGTCGATAGTTAATGATTGGTACAGCAAATATTTGTTAGGTCATAGTGAAAATTTATTTAATTATTCCATGAGTGAGAATACAGACTCCATAGTAATTGTAGAATAATATAAATGAAAGTAGTAAACAATCAACCGGCGGCAGCCAACTTCACGACTCTGCCGATGTCTAAAAGCGGCCGGCGGCATTTAGCAATTGTGACGCTAGCATTAAGTCGCCCTGCGCCCCTTCTGCCACCGCGCGAACAAAAATGCGCCCGCCCTGCCACCTGCCGATTTTGCAAAAATAGAAAAAATCGCCACGACGTCGCCAGAAATTTAACTTTTTCTTAAAATCTCAGCTGCTTGCTGGCGACGTCTAAAATGCCGACTGCCGCCGGCCGATCGTAACTGCCGCAGTCCTGCCACCGGCCGTTATTTAGTGAAAACTGGCATTTACAACGTCGGCCGGCGGCATTTAGTGATTTGTGACGACAGTTTTACTTAAGTGTAGTAATCAGTTTCAATCGCCTGCTTTGATGGTATTATGGTTATTTCAAACAATGCAGAATGTCAATCAGTTTCAGTGGCACTTTATAGGCATCCTTGAATTATCCATTTTGGGGATACGGATGATGTTATAAACAAAACTAATATTGTTAAAAATATCGTTCATCTACGAAATAAAACTCGACTTCAAACAGAACTCTCACTTACCACTTGTTTCGTGCATATCAAGCTTTGCGGATCCAAACATGTAATCTTGAGTGCTGCCCTTGCTGCTTTATCATAATAAAACTTTACCCCCTGGAAAAAGATCGTACAGTGGTATAAATAACACAAAACGGTTTTTGACAAACAAGCTCAGCCACACACTTCCTACATGTATGTTTGAACATACTTCCATATATTTTCATACCATAAAATTATAGAACCCCAATGTATAAAAATAAGGTGTTCCTAGAACAAGTCGACCCTATATTGCTTTCATATTGTGAACATAAATTGCAAATTCTTAACAATACAATGTTTAATATTGTTTGTGTCTAAGAATTTAAAAAAATGTTGTTATGTTGAAAATTTCATCCAGGTCGCGTCAGGGAGCTTATGACTATCAGTACACTGTTTCCAGTACACTGCATATGTATTACTTATAAATTCTGAAGAACCTTTAATAGACCACATATACCGAAAATATTGTATTATTTTGATTTTTTTCTTGCAAACAATTTTGTAACAATTCACAAACCATATTTTCATAAATTAGGTGTTTTAGTCGTGGGGCAAGGTACGAACTTTTGAACTGGGCTGAAGGCTATAAAACTGAGATTGGAAACCAGTCTCAAATCTCAAGCATCTGATTGGCTGAAATGGCGACCAGTCGCCATTTCAGCCAATCAGATGCTTGAGATTTGAGACTGGTTTCCATGCTCAGTCTTATAACCTTGGGCACTGATCATATCCATATGTTTATCACCGAGTTGCCCTTAATAAGTGTTTAAATTCAACAAAGCGCGAAAAACTCCGGAGTGAACTGGATCTTTATCTCGCATATTAAATCTTTCTACATGAAAGCGGTTCGGTTGATGACTTTATTTATCGCAATTCAATCCTATTTTGTATACTTTTATTGCATAAAACTAGTACATATTTTATAGAAAGAAAAACAACAAAAACACGTTAATTATAGTGAGAGAATAAACGAATTGCATAGCTCAAAAACATTCTACTATCCAAAATAGTTTTTTTCAACAGGATAAATAATTTATAGTAAAAACCAATCAACAGTGATGGTTTTTACGATAGGAAAATACTCTCTCCTATCTCTTATAGGCTTTGGTGCAAAGGAGATATGTCATGCAACATTTATTATTCTTTTTACAGACTTGCAAGGCATAATTGTGTCGAACTTGGTAATAGGGTACAGAAAAAGTGTTTCAAGTACTTTTTTAACTTAGATCTCATTTGGGGCACACAAGAAAAAAAAGGTACTCAAGTGAACAAACGCATTGGAGGTAAAGGAATTAACGTTACCAGCCAATCGATAGTTTTCTTAAAGCAACATTTGCAATTTTTAAATTCCCCAGGAGTATTCTTAAATCTAAACAATCCAGTAAAATAAATTACTGGTACAGAAGACAGATGATATATGTTTTGTTGATTGAGTGTTGATATAGCAAATATTTTGAGAAAGTTTAATATTTTTAATTCTGATGTGCAGTAATTGTCAAAATGTTAAATGAAGCTTTTGTGTCCACTCGTATTAGAAAATCAGCATTTATGATTTTATTGAAATTACATGTACCTATATCATTAGTTTTATGCAAATGAACACCTTCAAATGTAATGTTATTTGAGTTCGAGTAGCGTGCACGCATGCATATTTTTATTGAAGTTAAATTCTTTCTAATATATAACCATTTTAAATCTTACACGAAATGCCACAAACACGAAAAGAGCAGGAAATATTCGTAATGCATCACGAAATCTGTATTCCTTTAGGGGTAACTAATGTTTCCTTCATGAAACATTCGCCCTCGTTTACCAAGAAACAAAATGTGAAATAATATGAGAAATCTGGAAATATGTTTTCATTCTTAGTTTACTTTGGTTTTTATTTAATATATGTAAATTATCTAGGAAAAAGCTAAACACAATATTACAGAGCTAAAGCGGAGAGTAATACACTTTCGTGGCTGTCTTTGCTTGGAGATTCCCTACCCTGAATAACGTACAATTTTATATGGCTTTGGTCGTTTCTTACCTCTATGCGTCTAACTTCTTTCTTCACTGTTCTTAACTTTCCATTCTCTGCCACACTCTGATAAACCGGGGCGTTGACGTTAATTTTCTTATTTTCACGAAGCTGGAATCTGACGTTTGCACCGTCCTTCCTTTGTATAGCCAACTCGATGTAATCCGGTAGATGTTCGCCAATCTCTCTGCTTCTGCCGGTATCTACCTCCGATATCAATACTTCTTCTTTAGTGGCGGCTACACATATAGGAAAAAAGCAGTCTAACTTAAAATCACAATATACTTTTTACTTGCAACAATGACATATTATTTGAATGGCGTTAAGCGAGATATTTATTGTGTAGCATAAATAAAATATAGTTTTAAGTACTAGTTAACTACTATTTTTTGTTTAAAAATATTTACTTTTCATTTGCAAGCTCGAACCACTCAAGCTTGTCAATTAATTTAATTAAAACCCAGCCGTTTGCAAAAAATATATTTGAAGTAGGTAAGTTTTGGCAATATTCGAAAATAAAAGAAATAAAACGCTGAGAATCTGACATAAAATCTTTTAAAATTTATTTCGAATATTTAAAAAAATGTCAGTTTAGATTATGATCTTTATGATAAAATATTGGACATTGAATTAATTATTGAAAAAGCATGGCTTGATAACTTGAGCTCTCAGTGGCAAAACGCTTTGCAACTGACCGTTACAAGGCCGTTACCCGTCGGGTGCTTGTATTTATTTGCTGGTTATCATCTTGGTCTTGGTAATGTATTTCCTCCACCATTTGAATATGTGGGGAGGCGGAATAAGGCTATATTTGATATGCATAGTTCACGTCTTTAAAGATGATTTCATCTTGTTGTGTTGTAGACGTTTTGAATTTACAGACAAAATAGATGTTTAAAATATTAAAAGTGCTTTTATGGTTTTGTCTGAACAAGCCCAATTCACTTAAAACGTGCTTTTTAAAGAAGAAATACGCGTTTATTTTGATTACATCCTTTTATAATGAACAGAGATCAAATCATGCAAAACAAACCCGTCTGTGTTTTATAAAATATTAAACTCCTCATGTTTAGCAGCTCAGCTATTGTGCGTATTTAAAGCATCACTTTTTCTAACATCTGATATATGTATTTAAAAGTTGATAGGGGAATATTGTGTGGTACGTAAAAGCGGATCTTATTGTTCAACAAGAAATATCTTTAAAAAAAGATAAACGGCGTTGACGGAAAAGATATATATATGATAGATTATAGATTTATACATGTATATAAGAAAGAAAGAAATACAGAGAGGCGAAGCAGACACAGTTTAGTTATTTATTTTACTTGTTATAGCTGTTGACGAACCCTCCCTGCCTTCTTAGCATGACCTAGAGATTAAGCGACCGAATCATTACAACTCATAAATTCATTGAAAGTGTCTTTCAAAAAAATGTTGAAGCTGTTGCAACAATTTCATACAGTGATAACAAGTCGATTAAAGAAGCAATAATCTACATTTATTCAGTTTCAATAAAATACCTCTTGTGGAGTTAGAACTCAAGATGAATAAATGTCCTTGAAATTTAATAAAAAATTAAAAATAAATACAAACAGCCTGTTACAAGAGTGAAATCTACCAACTTTTACGTAAATTAACTTTTAAAAAAGTGTCCGTTCCGAGTATTGAACCCGGGGCCTCCGTTTTCGAGGCATAAGTGTTAGCCACTAAACTACAATGAACTTGTATTTTATACTTGAAATAAACAATCAGTATCAAAGGAACTAGAAAGGAACCAGTAAGAACTAGAAATATCTACTCATCTCTTTCGTTTAACACTGTGTATTGTATGCAAGCGTTTACCTGACATCCAAGAATATTCCATATAAAATTGTATTTAAGCCATCAATATTGACTTAACTGGTTATTTAAATCGTAAATATGTTTTTTCTCCAATACAACACCCACTAACAACCAATCGAAATAATCTATTTGATTTTTCCGCTGCATAATAATAAAAATCCCACTAGATACCTCTCGACCCTGCTAGATGCCTCTCTGGTGTAAATAGCTACCAATCGAAATAGTTTATTTCATTTTCCCTCTGCATAATAAGAGAATACGAGTATTATTTACAACATTTCATTGGTCGAAAAACTAGGTCAAAAGTGAGCTTAGACAGCTAACGCCGAAAAAAGAAAAAGTGCATATCAGTAATGGTAACATCCAGTAGGCACAGCCTCAGAAGTATCAGAAAAGTAACCGGTCAATCATTTCATCTTATGATAATCGTTAGTTATGAAACAAAAGACGACAACTGAATCTAAATTTCTGTCACATTAATCTTTGATTTGCTATCAATCAGTAAATAGAGGTCTTTCACATTGTTACCTCCCCTTAGCGCTCGCTAAAATTGAAGAGCATATTTAGTCGATAAATGCACGCGAGGGGGCATCGTTTACTATTGTTAATATGGCTAAGTGATTATAAAATTAAGAAAATGTTGATTAATCATTTCAAATTTATAAATAAGTAAGTTCGGTCAAACAACGAAGAATAAAAAAAAACGTTATGGTCATTTACAAGCACATCAAGAAAGTTTATGCGCATTTTTTAACATTGTTTATCGGTATTTTCAGGACGCGAGTATCCAACGGATTTGTTTGTTTTTTTTTCATGAAAATACACACGTGAATTGTGTTTTCTAAAAATAAATCTGTAAAATTGACAATTCAGACGAACATTATCGGACATTTTACCGTTTTACGGCATTTTTTTGTAACGCTATAATTTATAGTGGAATGAGACATAATTATATTCTTATGTAGCTCGTCGGCGACTAGGTTGATATGTGTTGTGCGTGTTTTGCTTTTGAGAAAAAATATTACGTATTTACATAATAGGATGATTCCAGCTACAACCCGAGAAATCGTTAAATTGATTGAACCAAACGAACATTGCCGGACGGCAGGCCAACCAAAACCTATTTTAAAAAAAATCCAGAGAGTTTTTTTTTTTGTTTTTTTTAATAAAAACTATTTTGATGTTGAAGTTCGTAATTGTTGTCGCTGAAGGTTTTGAAATATAATATTTTCATTTCTGTTTAAAATCAAAATGACCATGGACCAAAACAAATGAACGGGACTGCGATATTCAGGTCCGAGTTTAGTTTTATGACACTTAGCTGTTGTGTACATGTGTGCCCGAGGCAGCGTGTCACTATCACGTAATCTCTCAATAAACAGGAAATTTTGGAGCCGTGACCAAGACCAAGTTTTTTTCTTAATATTAATTAATATAATTGTAAAACCCACCCATTCTAAATTCAGTTAAATTTATGTTTCATTAATTATCCTTTTCAATATTTTTAAATCCTGAGATTTTGCCTGAAAATCCTTAGATCCGGAGAAGAACCTTACGGTCCGGAGATTTCAGATAAAATCCTGAGATTTTGGAGGTCTGCGGACATTTTATCTTCTTTCTACATCATTCCCGTATTCATGATATGCGACTTAAACTAATGTCTATTGACTATGGCTGACGATTTAAAAAAAATGTTTATAATAACATGAATAACTTAATAAGCTTAACGGGCGTTGAATACAACGACGATACATTGCTGAATTCATCCGTTTCCCTCCAATTTAGAGAGATCATGTAACATAAAATATATTTCTTGAAGTAAACGCATTTTGTCAGAAAAACTCGATACGCTTATATATGTGTCTGTGGAAAATATACAGTAACGTGTAATCCACAATGTATTTGTTTTCATATAAGACTTCCCGATTCAAAGTGGCAACCACGTCTTTGATTGTTTTACGCTTTTCACAGTCAAATCTTGCCGACCAGACGTTTTAAGCCTATTATATTCGGAAATTCTAAAACTCGAATTTATTATGCTTTATCATAATTATTATTATAATTTATCATTAGCTTTAAGACGACACCGTGATCATGTCTGTTCATTCTGTTAGCAATGACACAGTTAAATGCCCCCTCACTTGTCGGTTTAGGATAAAACCAATATTTTCCGCACCTAACGTGGCGTACGACGCATGCGCACAACAATGTGAAAGACCTCTATTGAACTTGTATAATCGCGTCTATGTATATTTACTGTGCACACGAACTGAAAGAATGCAATGTCAGATGCGCCCGAGTTATCTTTATAGAAAAGTGAAATATGCATATCAGGAATCGCCACACTCACAAAACACAGCCTCCCCACGCAGCGAAAAAGAATAGAGGAAGAGAGAGCATGTTTTCATAAGTATTTCAATTCAAATAAGACGCCACAAACAATTAAAGACATAGAGAATCCTTGGGATTACCGCCTTGGAACGGTCAGTGGCAAAACAAATTGCCACGCGGGGTTAAAACCAGGTTCTAGGGTGCACCAACCTCACACTTGGCCCAACATACATGTAGAAGACCAGAATCAAATATTTAATGAAAATACCTTATACAAGTGTTGTCCGCAAAACTGTTTTTGGTCAGACTTATGTGACGCATTATGGCATTAAGGTTCGATTCCCGGTCTCGGCTGTAATCATAATAACAAACAATTGCTAGTAATCCAGAGCTTGGCGTGGGAAGTATGATTCATAGCCATTACCCCCATTATCAGGCTTTATCAAACCAAGTCTGCAATATGTTATGTATGTCAACGATTTCAAAATTTTATTTTTAAATAATTGCTTAACATGCTGCTTAAAAGCTAATGCAATTTTAATTTAGAGGATGGCTGCAACAACAAACCTGCCACTAAAGAAATTCCCAACACAAAAAATACCGACAGCATCTCTGTGCACACAAATTTCCTTTAATCAAGTACTTTTATGTAGTTGCATTAAGTACAGCCGGGGTATTATCAACGAGCAATCTTCACGATTATAAATAGCAAGTCAACCATAAACGAAATAGTTTTAGGATGCGGTACAGACAGGAAATTATTGCACGTATTATTGAAAGACAACACACATATAGAGTTGTTTTCATTTATTTGAGTTATTAATTGATTTTGTTTATGTACGTGGTTTGGCATTATACGGACATGGGTGACAGTGCAACCTACATGTACAAACGTACATGGCAGTGAGTAACAGATAATTGGATAACGTGGTACTGCGCTGATCCCTTAGAGTAGCATAAGCCCGGGCAATATGGCAGTCACCAACAAATTCGAAATGATTGGATGAATTATTAATGCAGACACGCCGGATTATCGTGTGCCAGCAACTTTTTAAGTATACAATCGGACAAGCCGCATGATTGGGCACCAGCAACTGTTTTAGTGTAAATACAGACGCGCCGGATTGTCGGGCTTCATCAAATCTGTCCGCTTATTACGGTGGTTTGATTGCGAAAATTAAATTCATAGATAATATCGAGTGCAGACAGCCATGCACGATGTGGTTGCATCGCGCAAGTATGCAAAATGCAGACATCGGAACATGAAGAAATTAAATAGCACAACTGAAATATAATAAGCTAAATCTGTCTTAAGTATTCATTTTTGAATGAAGTTTTTTTGCATGATAGTTAGTAACAAACAAGTGTATTTTTGATGCCAGCGAAATAAAATTTGAATGTGCACCTTAAATATATACAACAATTTGAACTTTACAGGTACTAATTTATCAGAACTTTTCATTGAATCGATAGTCATAACACTTGTCCAATTAAAGTAGCTATAATGTTAATAGAACTGTTTACAATAGGTGAATAGAAGATATTCCCTGACTTCCTTGACCAAAATCATTTTCCCTGACCAATAACAGCGTCAAGTTTGCGCAGTCTTTGAGCATTAAATGTATTTTTATGTGTTGGCCTCATCCCCACCATTCTTGTAACATATTTGCCATATTCAGCTTTCCCTCTTACATTTGAAATTTTTGAGCTTATCCTGGTATGTCCTAGAAACACAAAGTCAAAGTACCTAGTCTATCGAGTCCATTGTCCCAGAAACGTAGCAGCAAATACATGTCTTGATGAGGTACTTTGTTTAGAGACCCATAAAAAGACACTACGAATATAGTTCCAGGTTGCTGGAATTTATTTGCTAGGTCCTCTGCGAAATGGGAAATAGTCCGAACCGAATGATATATGAGAAATTTGTCGACCCACAGCTAAACTTCTTGGCAATCTCGCCCAAGGGAAACATATTTTAACAAACTGGTTTTGCGTTTTAACTGCATGGGTAATGGATTATTATACGTTTTATAGCCAAAAGAATTTCAACAGACAGAACACTGCTATTGGTAACATAGTTGGAAATTGATTTAATGCTTTAGACTTCACATACTTGCACTGGGAGTGGAGGAGGAGCTGGCACAGCGAACTTGCTAACATCATCTGCTCTTGTGGCATTAGCTTCTGGTGAAGATGATTCTGGTTTCACAAAAAAATCGATAGCCTGTGGTCCATCCAATGTCTTAGAATCTTTTTTAATTTGTCATCCGTTCCTATTTCATGTGTTTCTTGTCTTTCATGACATAAAAAGATGCTTATAATCATAAATAACAATAAAGATATTGAAAATAATGGTAGAAACTGCCTGAGCTTTTACTGATTTTGCTTTCTACTGTTTAAACGACATTCTTTTCTTACAAAATTCCCGGACTTGCTAAGTTTTCGAAATTCCCTGACCAATTTCATAATTCCGCCACTATCCACTGACCTTAAAACAATATCATTTCGTGAAAACCCTGTGAATCCATTTAGTTGTCAGACATTTCGATAAGGGTACAGTGTAGAACGTGGTAGTTCATAACCAAAAAACCGGAAAAAACGAACACCGGAGAGGAACACGTAACACAAGAGAGGAAGAGGAGGTGAACGTTTTATCCAGAGAAAAAGGTTTCCTACCTTCTAATTTTACTGAAATATTCGGGAAAATGGCGTCAAGATGAAGACTGATGAAGTAATCAAAAAGTACAATCACAATGAATTTTTCACAAGGTCTAAAGATGTATCTCCAACATTCAATAGTCACACACTTAAATGCTTGAAATAAATGAAATTACCCGGCGAACTAGGCCATAAAACCATCTAATTATTATAAATAAAGGCTTTATAATAAAGGCTTTCTAACAAGTGATGATAACCCCATGTTAATTGACTTTGGTATTGGCTAATAACAATATAAGAAAAGGGAACTTTGAAAGCCATCGAATACGACAAATATGAAAATATTGCAGGCTCGGTTTGATTGAGCCTGTTAATGAGCAGTAATGAAAATGCACACCCGCCTAGCCCGAGGTTGAGCGCAACACAATGTTTACACCAGTAAACAGTACAATTTCGATCCATCTCAGACGATGGTATGCATATCACGGCGGACATGGAACCTTCAGTAAGGTATTTTCAGATTAATACCATTCCATCTTTTGCGCCGTATGGTCCCCAAATAAAAGAATGGGTTCCCCCTCAACGAGAAAACAATAAGCGGAACTAAACGGAAGAGAAGTTCGACGGGATCTGACAATATAAATCCTGCATATCACAGACAACTTGTCAAAGTTTTTGAGGCCAGATAACGTACAAGATTTCTTCTGGTCTCAGTTATCATCAAAACAAACAATCTGAGCAAGTTTTAAGATAATCATATAAATCATTTCCTGGAGACCTAGCTAGCAACTTACCCGTGAAAACATTCTGAGAGGAATTAATAATGACCTCTTTTTGCAACCAGATGCAACTTTTTCAAACTCGCGTGAGATATCATCAGGTCAAGATTGATTCTCATCTAATGATACAAATATTGTGTATTTCATTTTCATGGATTTTCGACGATTTGATCGGGTGACCTACTTTTGTACTTTCGGCGACACAGTGATAGTCATTGTGAGGTTTATGATTATCGTCATGAAAATGGCGTATTCTGTTGATGCGGACAGTCACAGTTAGACAACACCAGCTTCATATATACAGCAGGTGAAACAAAGATTTTATATCTGGATCGAGAGAAACATCGGCGTAACGTGGTCAGTACACTTGTGATCATCTCATATTTGCGAGATGTATATTTTCTGTTGTTAACCTTGGACAGGTCCAACAAACCAAGCCGTCATTATTTTTGTGTGTTTTTGATTACTTCATAAGTCCCCTTCGTGTAGTAAAAAACTTACGTTTATATTTTTATTTAAAAGAAACAACAACAACAAACAGCATTGGTTATCAGGTAAAGGTTTATGATTAACATTTAATGATACAATGGGTCTGATAATACATGTGTACATCGACTCTTGAAAGTGTTGGAAAGAAATTAAATAAATGAAATTGAATACACGTAACCTGATCAAAAGAGCCAGTAGTATTTCTATATTTGATGTGTTTGGTGGCTTTGAATTCCCTTTTCATCTAAAATAACAAAAGTCGCTCTTTGGGTTCATTATCCTGATGGGAGGCACAACGTTCTTCTAAACATCATTAAATAATAATGCGAACCCATTATGTCGGACACGGGCCTCGGTGCACCTTTGCGTATTAACTTCTTGCATAACGTTTTTATTTTGTTAAGGGACAAACTGATGCCACTCCAACCTATTCTTTAAGAGCCTAGATCAGTGGTAAGCCGTTTACGTGGGCATACCAAATAGTCCAGAATTTATCCGAAATATCCCGACATCAAACTTCTTCGGATCTCCGGATTTACAATGAAATCTCTGGATTTTTTCCAGATTTACAATGAAATCTACGGATTTTTCATGTAAAAACATGGAAAAACAGTTGAATAACTGTGCATTGAACATGAATATGATTTTACCACACGCTGATATTTCCTGTTTATTATGTATTACTAGAACGCAGTCGTCACTGTTCACAGTGAACACAAATCTGGCTTACGGTTGGCCAAGATTTGAAAGAAATCTAAACCAGCTCCGCCCCCGTCGGCCATGTTTTCTTCGAACCAACGTAGTTTGATTGTATTTTTAAGACCACCTTAGAGACATTCTGACCCGTTTCAGTTCTCAAAGAAATGTTTTTTTGTTGTTTTTTTTTCATTTTGTTTTGGGAGGGGGTTAGATTAAGTATTGCAAGTGCGTAGTAGGTTTTCAATATTTTATCAGGGCCTTAAACACATTTAAGAATTTAAAGCATACATGCACATGATATAAAAGTAAATATCAGAGTTCATAAGTTGCAACTATAATAAAATATGTTAAAAAGATTCTTAAAGAACGTTTGTGTGTTTATTATAATGTAACAAAAATAACTGAGACATTTAAATGAAGTTCATTCTGGCGCCTCTAATTATTCCCGTTTTCCATTATAATGGTCTACGAGGTGTCAATTGAAGCTCTGAAATCCTTTGTAATAGTTCATGTATTCTTATAAGGATGTACAACGTCTTCAGCTTCGGGTTTGTCTGGGCTTGTCTTCTTACCCCTATAACTTGCACATAACAAGAAACATAACTCTACCACTTCCAGCAAGGAAAGGACCGAGAATCCAGCCCAAAGACCAAGCTGTCCACCGATATCGCTGATGAAGTCTACTTCCTGTAAAGGTAAAATGTGTTTTTGTGAACTAATTTTTATTTAATCCATTTGATACGTGTCATTTGTAAAACGTTTAAAAACAATTCTTATATAGTATCATATTGCACTGTGTTATTTTACAATGAGATCAATGTCTTTTTTTCACAAAATTGAAGAATTTCCACTTGTTTGTAAAAAGAAAAAATAAACATGTAATAAAATCCCCAATAATCTCTGTTAATATCCAAAAATCCCTTCAAATGTTCTCTTTTTCGTTTATTGTTTATGTCGTTCTATATGAATTGACATACTTAAATCAAACATTCTCTCTCTCTCTCTCTCTCAGTATCAGTATCAGAAGGACAATGCCGACCACATCATATCGGGACAAAATTGTCATAGATTTCTTTCATGCTCATTGTATGGCCACCAATGTCCCCAATCGTACATATTTGGGAGATACTTGGACAGAGTTTCCGCCTCTGCACACTGCCACCAAGAAATTCCAGGCTCTGCCAACAACATGTTCAGAAGAGTGGAGACAAATCCCGCAACAGCAAATTGCAAGTGTAATATGTATACGACTTCTGCGCGAGGTCTTTATTACAGCAAAGGGGGACATACACGATACAGCCAGTAGGGACGTACGTGATACAGCCAAGGGGGACATACGCGATACAGCCAAATGGGACATACGCGATACAGCCAAGGGGGACATACACGATACAGCCAAGGGGGACATACGCGATACAGCCAAGGGGACATACGCGATACAGCCAAGGGGGACATACGCGATACAGCCAAGGGGAACATACACGATACAGCTAAGGGGTATATACACGATACAGCTAAGGGGGACATACACGATATAGCTAAAGGGGACATAAACGATGCAGCTACGTGTGACATACACAATACAGCTAAGGGGGACAAAGAGAATCTATCATTGGTATTCGGCGAAGATCAAGGTATCTCAACCCGAGGGTAATGCTTTCCAGACGGAAACGAGGCTGTGCCGAGTTTCCGTCTGGAAAGCATTGCCCGAGGGTTGGGATACCGCGATCTTCGCCGAATACCAAAGATTGATTATTTTTCTCACTTACTTCTTAAAGATTCAAACAAAATTCTTCAAAAATAAAAAAAAACGCAAGAATTTTAGAGAACTATTTCTTTCGCGTAACTTCCAGTAGGAATGGTAAATCAGCCACGAATACACAGTCCTGTCAAAGTTAAACACCCCTAACATGGAGGCCTTCAACAATATCGTTACAAATAAAAGAAATGAAAAGAATCGTTTTTTTTTCATTGCATGAAAACAGCTGGTTCATTCGTTGAAAACGGATAACAGATCTGCGATTTGTAAGGTTATCCGTGATTTCGTCACAATTTAAAATTTTAAAGAAATTGAATTGTACATACCAGTTGAAATATCCCGATTAAACAGCAGTATATATATTTCCTATTTTATTTTCCATTCACTTTATTCATAGATCCTGATGTTTAACGAAGCTCGCAACAGCGGTATAAGAATGAAACACTTTAAAAAGTAGCAATTTCAGACTCATACCACGATAAACACTTCCAAGTTCCAGCGTTAGGAATTTAGCAACCTCCGAGTGTATCCTTTCCAAATGATTTTTGAACAAAATCCTGATCAAACAAAATCAACAGATTGCTCTATTTGAAAAAGTAAACATTCGTTTAATTACGTCACTTTACAAATTTATGACGTAGAAATAAGCATCATGACGTAGTCTAAATCAATAATGAAAGTGCTCAATTAATATGGTGCGCAATAATACGAAAGTACGTGAGCACGCGGAGTGTTAGATAAGGCCATGCGAGATAAGGAAATCTGACACGGCTAAAAATAGAGATTTTTCTGTCTAGTAAGTGAGAAATAAACGATATAGCCAAGGGGGACATACACGATACAGCTAAGGGGTATATACACGATACAGCTAAGGGGGATATACACGATACAGCAAATCGGGGCATACACGATACAGCTAAGGGGGACATACACGGTACAGCCAAGGGAACATACACGATACAGCTAAGGGGGACATACACGATACAGCTAAGGGGTATATACACAATACAGCTTAGGGCGACATACACGATACAGCTAAGGGGAACATAAACGATACAGCTAAGGGGGGCATAAACGATACAGCTAAGGGGGGCATACGCGAGACAGCCAAGGGGGACATACGCGATATTAAAGAGATTGCTGTATATAACAAAAGTGCTACATTAAGGATACTAATGCTAGAATTGTTGCTGAAACGTTTTTGAAGCATTGTCATGTTTCAAATGGATCAAAAATCAATTTGTTGTTGTTTTATTGTTCTTTAAATCTTAGATAACTAAGAATCCACTAACTTTTTTGTTCACTATTTCAAGATGTAATCAACAGACCTTTTTTTCACAATCGTCTCAGGTAAAATTCCTTTTTAATGACTGTTTTTACTGGCGTATGAGAAGAAAATCGCATACAGTTGTTGTCATGACATTATTTTACAGTGAAACATTATTTACAACGTGACTTAAACAATTAATTAACTTTATACAAAGTGTTTATAAACTATTTGGAACTTTTGTATATTGTTTTTAGTTTATGCATGCAAAAAATTCCACGCAGCATTATTTTTGTGTCATCATTAACGACCTCACATAGAGAGAAACTTAAATTGTCAATCCAGTGATATTCACTATAAAAGTTCACAGCTATGTGCATAAAGTAGCAAAAGAAGGATATGTGATATTGTTGACGTCAAATTCATGCCTGCTCTTTCCTTGTGATTCTTTTTACCGGCTAGACCAACATCTTGTTTGTTGCATTTTTTACATAAATACGTTGAGATAAAATTACAGGATTAGTACGTCAATAGGCATTGTATATCGGATCCGTTTAAATGTATTTTGAGTAAACTGTCCTTTAAATTCGTACGTTACAACATTTTTGTACAATTAGAACGAGAATAGATTCGGCGGCAAAAGTCAGTGTCAAATCGCGCATTTTTCATTATTAGAGAGAATAGAATATTTAAATAAACAAGAAAAACATCATAATTTCATTGCTGGCAAAGTGAGTTTTCCAATAACATATCTTTGCTTTAGCCGTTGCGACTTTTAGCTCTATAGTTTTTCCATGCGAGATACATTCAAAATGTGTCGCATGTAAATTCAATCATTTTCTTCACAATATGAGAAGCTAGCAAAAGTTACAATAAAATAAGGTATTCGGCAAATCGGTTTCTGTTTTCGGTTAAAAGGTAGATAACTTCAATGTCGGAACCTTTATTTATTTATTTAAGAATGATACTGTAGTACTAAACAATGGTGTTAAACGATACAGAAGCATTAAGGAAATAACTAGAAGAGTGAATGCGTAAATTGTTCAGCTACTTACAGAGTAGGCATATTCCTCTTTCATGACGCTGTACGACAAGGACGACATGTACAATCTGACCAGGACCATGTTGTTCCTAAAATACGAATTTATTAACTTGTTAGAGATGCCATACCGGGTTTCAAAGTTTTGTATTACACATCAAATAATGCGATCGATGATTAACCTGGTCCCAAAATCATAATCTGGAGACCAGTCTCAAATCTCAAGCATCTGATTGCCTGAAATGGCGACTGATCGCCATTTCCACCAAACAGATGCTTGGGATTTGCCACTGGTCTCCAATTTTAGTTTATTGATCTTGGGTACTGCTTACATACCATACATTGATTGAAGTGACAAATCATAGTCGGGAATAACTCAACAGATTGGCGTTCAAAAAAAACTGTTGAATTAGGGTGCACATTAGGTAAGTAATGTGAACAAACATTTACGGTGCCGGGATGATTTGCTTGCGTAGAATCACATATTTATTAAATTAAAAAATGACAGAAAAGGGATGTCGTTTATATGTATTCGTTTAAGTTTAAACAGCAGATTTTAGTTTAAAATGGCAAAGTTTAACAGCATTTAAAATTTCCTTTTAATACAAAAACTAGATTTGTTTTATCCGTGTTCTAAATTTTGTTATATTTAATAAGATTTTAATCTGTACATCTAATGTGATAGATTAATACTGAATGGGGGCCTACCGATATACTGAGTTACCTCCCATTGAGAGTGGTTTCCGTTGCTGATCGGGTAGTTCCGGTTTAAAAGCGGTAATAAAGCGTAGCGTAAAAAGTGTAAATAAAAAGGCTTAAAGTGCTTTTGAAGTTAAAATGCATTGTCGAATTAACAAAAAAAGTGAAACAGACATATAAGGAATATCATTCATCTTTGTAAATTGATTCTGAGTTAATAACTAAATGCATCTTTACCTATTTACGTAACTTCACGTATCCTTTATGAAATTTTTTTTTGGCTGGCATGGAAATTATAGCTTTTTAAAACTTTCACTTAAGTATTCAGCCAATCACCGTTAAGTCATCCAAACAATGCTTATTAAAAAAGGGCCTGGTGTTTTATGACCATGTTACGTAATCTAATTAACAAGGCTGGGTTTTACCAGCTGGAGGTGTAATAAAGGCCTTTTGAAGTTCAGTTGTAGATTTGTAAGAGGTTGAAAACGTTGCTTGTTGATGGTAAAATTGTTGTTTTAGGAAACTGACTTGAGATTAAATATTCTAATTAATTGTAACAATAATGTAAGAGACATTGATAATTTGATACTGGCAACTTAAAGCGCTCCGAACTAAATTAAATAAAACTCGGGAAGTTTTACCCAAACATATATTGATTTAAAGATATAAAATTGATCTAAAACTAAATGAATTAAAAATGTTCAGAAATAAAGAGAAAAACGCGAAAACATTATGAAACAATGTTCTTAATTGTATAAGAATAAGAAAGAACTTTTTGGAGAAAAAAAGAGCTTATATTGAAAAATACGTCAAAACGAACATGCCACAAATCTATTATCCGAATCGTGTGCATTCAATTTGTAGGACAAGGTTCAGTTATTTAAAATATCTATTAAATTTCTGGCAAAAAAATGTTGCATCGGCACTGGGTTACTATAACCCAGATCGGCATGAAAGAATATTTATAAAAGTGAACGTGCGTTTTCAATGCAGATGTCAAACTTTAACCTTAAATTTAAGGTTTTCTAACTTTTCTTTTCCTCAAATGTTCCAAAGCAAAAGAAAAGTTTTTTCTTTACTCTTTATTAGTTACCGAAGGAGTCGAACACAACGATGGTTTACACAAACCTCTCCGACGTATTAAAATGATTAGAAGAGAAAAATTAAATATTGTGCGCTGCACTATAAAAGCCATCTTTTTTCCATTCAATGATAATAATCAAACGTTTTTATGCATTATGCTGATATCTAATCAACTATACCCTATTAAAACGTATTTGAAAGGACCACGGATGATTACTGCAGGTCAGTTTTAATTGTCAATCTCAGACCGAAACAACCCAGTGACAGGTGCGCGTTACAAAGGGAGGTAAATAAAGACAGAATATTGAGATAACTCTGTATATCGGTAGGACCCCATTCCTAAAACGTTAACAATATTTGCAAACATGAAACTTCCATACACCGAATGAATCTTACCTAACAAATTCTTTGCTGAGTGGCAATGTATCGAAACCACCAAGTCTACTCTGCAATATACGTCTGAGAATCGGAATAAAATTATCTCCTGGCCATTTAACCATTGATACATCATGCTTGATAGAAACTTCACTAAACAAAGTACAAAACAAATTTTACGTAAGACAGATAATATAATGTCGAATCGCCCGTCTGTTGAAACTGATAACAATAACATAAAATCAATAACATTTACGGAAGAGCAATAGCATATTTTGCGAAGAACTATGACAAGTTAAACCTGTAAAACTTAGCTGACGACGTTGTGTGAGAGCTGACGACGTTGTGTGAGAACATTTTTCATTTTGTTGGCGTTACACATTATATACCGCCTAAATAATCAAAATCTGTTAAAGAACAGTTCATTACTTGTCAGCATCTTATTGTTGCTTTATTTTGGAGGAAATACACAAATACAAATAACAATCTAATACATTTTAAAATTTCATTTTCGGTTTACTAAACGCTATGAAGCGACGGGGAACGCGCTGCTTTGTTACACTACGAGACTCTCACAGTACAGTGGTATGGGAGAGTAGACATTAAAATGAATCGATTAATTTTTATTATACCTATGAACACGTATATCATTTTTGTCAGGGGTACGTTATTTTGACAGTCTGATGAAGTTATATATTTTTTTATTTAAAGTTCAAACTCTTTACAACAACTAAAACTAAACAACGAAAATTATCATTTTAAAAGCCAACATAGGTTTATTACTTTTATGTCATACCACTGCATTGCTTGAATTTGTTATAAGAGTGCTATCAGGCTTTAGGTCTGTCGTGTGCAGTGAAATTATAATTATGATATATTTAAAACAATAATAATAATTATATTACGATGCTAGTTGAAATTTAACAGGTATTAAACTTTAGCGTACTCATGCATTGTAGCTAACCATCATGAGCTGTTAATGTACTAAGTACAAGTATAGATCTTCTGAAGACAGAAAAATACTCTTAACAAGAAAAATTTTGATGCAAAGCATCAAGTCGGCGGGAGAAGGATTTCCATGTAATTACAGCACTCGTAATCACACTGCTCTGACGAAATCTGAACGATTGAGACTATTACGTTCTAATTGAGACTATTATGTTCTACAACTACAAAAAAACGAAACATATATATGTACGCAGTGAAACAGTCAACATCCCTGACCGATAGTACGGGCTTCTGTTGTTTTAAGAAATCGTCACATGAAAAAAATCAAAGCACTGAAAGTGCTGCAAGCCAGCGGAGTGTAAACATAATCATAATAAAACAAAAACATAATGTTCAATGTAAGAGGAATTCCAGTCTTATTCCAGTTATAAAGATTTATTAAAACTAAACAGAATAAAGAAACTCCTATGGAAGACATGTTATATGCTTGCAAAGATGTGGGTTGAATAACAAATAGATATGTAATATAGGTTAAATTGCATGAAAATTTTCACCGTAAATAAAAAACAAAAACAACAACAAAAAGAATCTGTGTTTGGACAACACATATGCGGTAGAGAAGTTTGTCATGATACAAATTTAAAATGATAGCACAATGTTAAAACAGCAAAAAATCACAAGTTCGTTCTAAATCATGGAAAAAACTTTCTGGTGCCAGAACCTGTGCATAAAAAGAATTTTACTTAAAAATCAATTAATGTAACATATAATCTAAAATTATAAAGTACAGATTATTCATGACAAAATTGGGAAAGTTTTATAAACTACAGATTATTCATGACAAAATTGGGAAAATTACAGAATTTTATGTAATAAATACCTAGGCATTTGGTACAAACACTGATGATGCAAGTATTGGAGGGTGGGCATTTATTAGAGACACATGATTGAAATTGAGAAATATCCAACTTGCTGAAACAGATAAACCATTTTTCTTAGTACAAAATGGGGAGATAACCCCAGAAATAAGGTAGCTGGAGTTATGTAACTTGTCAGAGTCATGACCTGTGCACTGTTAAGTAAGTGTGTTAAATTCATTTTACTGTTCTTTGCAGAAAATGAGAAATATCCAACTTGCAAAAACAGGTTAAACATTTATCTCTTAGTATAAAATGGGGAGATAACACTGGGAATTAGATAGCCAGAGTTATGTGACTTGTAAGCGTCATCCTATCCACTGTGAAGTGAGTGTAAGAACTTTTATGCCAATGCCCGATGCCCTTAGTAGAAATTGAGAAATATCCAACTTGCCGAAACGGGTTAACCATTTATTTCCAAGAACAAAATGGGGAGATAATCCCAGAAAAAAGGTACATAGAGTTATGTTTCTTGTAAGGGTCATGATCTGTGCACAGCAAAGCAAATGTGTAAACTTTCATGCAAATGCTCTTTGTAGAAACTAAGTAAATATCTTACTTGCCAAAACAGGTTAACCATTTATCTCCAAGTAAAAAATGGGGAGATAAAACCAGAAACTATTAAGATAGCCAGAGTCATGTAATTTGTAAGGGTCAAGATCTGTGCACTCTTAAGGAAGTGTGTTTACTTTTTATGCCAATTCTATGTGAGGAAAATGAGAAATATCCAACTTGCCAAAAACAGTATAAATATTTATCTAAGTACAAAAAGGGGAGATAATCCCAGAAAAAAAGGTAGAGTAATGGAACTTGTCAGGGTCATGACCTGTGAACTGTAAGTGTATAAACTTTCATGCCAATGCTCTTTGTAGAAATTGAGAAATACCATCTTGCCGAAAAAGGTTAACTGAACGGATGTATGGGCGGATAGACGGACGGATGGTTCAATTACTAGATGCTGGGGGCATAAAAACAACAATAACTCAGAAAGAACAATAATTGAAAATTATCCAATTCAATAGTTGCTAGAAATGGGAATATTCAGACCACCCAAAATAAAACTGGTAAAAATATTAACACAAAAGTCATTTATGGAGAACTATTTAAATAAATGAGAAAGGGAACATTAAAAGCAATTGAACAGGACAAATACAAAAACATTACAAAATACATTGCCTAGCCCTGGGTGTATGCAACTCAATATTTACACAAGTACCAATTTTGATTCATTCCAAACAATGGAGTGCAGGTCAGGTTGCTAAACAGTAGCTGAACTTGATGATGATAATTTTATATTCATGCTTTATGGCAATACATCACAACTTAAAGCAATGCCAATGGCCTTATAAATGTTATTTAGTAAATGAAAGAGGCATAACAATTTTTTTGTGTTAGTCACATAGTATGGAAATTGTTGGAGTAGCAAAATTGTATTTATTTCTTATATTATTATATCTTATTTCTTTACCTTGTATTTCTCTTGATTATTTCCACTTTCAAAGTGAATACACAGGGACCCCGCAGCGTGAAAGGCTGTTTGATCTTGATTTCATGTATAACAAAGTGTCCGAGAGAGCCAGCATTTTGTTAATGTAACCATATTTTAAGGAAGTGTCCAACCTTATAAATCAGATAAAGGGGCTCTTTATATTCATTTCATTAGCTAGAGCCTTTAACAAACACCATTTCCCCACTGTTATCTGTCAACTCTATTTAGACCCTTTTAATGCATGCACCGCATCTATCTGATCTATATCTACACTCTTTGACTCTTGATCAGGAAGTACATGTACCTGAAAGATCTAAACATTAACAGACTCAGAGTCTGATTAGCCAAACTGATATGCAAGTTGATATGGTCTAACCTTGTCACACATGGAACACAAGCTGTATGGAAAGAGTAGACATTAAACATGGTATACTTGAGTTTTGCACAGGAATCCATTTCTAACTTCAACCCTTAACAGCATATATACACCTTTATGGCATGGGCAAACAGTGTAGATCTAAATCACCCTGCACCTCTTTGCTGTTTGGTCAGGATCTGCACTATTCACTTTTAGATTCATAAAGTTATTTCTGAACAAGACGTGACCAATGTAGATCTGATCAGATGGCACAAATGTTCAGTCTGATCGGGATCTACACTAGAAGCACATGCGATGAAAGGCACATGTATATAGCAGAAAGGTGATCTTGATCAATCATTTTTAGTTATTCTCCTTAGAATTACATGAACAATCTTTTTTAGTGAATATTATCATCTTCAACTTAAATTTCAAAAATTACTCTACATCATCTATTTCAGTTACTATAACTAAGTCAATGCATATACTATAATTATTGAATATTCCTAGTTTGTTGTCAGAAATATTAATACATCTTTGTTCTTTCAATGCCATTTCACTCATAATTGACATAATTGTACTGTTTATTAATCTAAATATTGAGTTGCGCTCAACCCGGGGCTAGGTGGCGTGGGCAGTAATTAGCATTTCCATTACTGTCCATGAACAGGCTCAATCAAACCGAGCCTGCAATATTTTCATATTTGTTGTGTTTGATGGCTTTCAAAGTTCCCTTTTCATCTATCACAAATTATTTTTTTAGAAGATAACATTCAGGGATTTCAATAGATGGAGATTCTTGCATTTTGATGCAAGCATATTAAAAAAAATTTGATTTTTTTTCACTTTTGGACCCCTGGTTACATTAAGTTTTAAATGTTCTTTTACATATGTTTTTTCTTCACAAATTTATCACATCTAATAAGCTGGCGACTGTTCTTTGCTCGTGAAAAGAGTCTTTTCAGAGGTGCAGGGATTTTAATAGCTTTTGAAAACCTGGGCTCGTTTGTCCCTGTTGAGAGAATTTAAGGGGTCATAATCAAATAGTTGCAAGTCATATCTTGTGTTCATTGAACTTAACTACTTATAAAAGTGCTTTCACTTCATTTAAATATATATATTCTGTGGTCTAATAAGTATTTATTTCATAATTAAAATGCAATAGACACAATATTATCTTTATTCTTACAAAATTCAACCATGTTTCCTTCATCAAAAAAATCCAGGCTCAAAATCAGGAACAGTCAAATGTAGAAAAAACTAATTTGCTTGCATCAAAATGCAAGAATCTGCATCTATTGAAATCCCTGAGATGGGAAAATTAAGTCTGACATGGTTAATTTTCAAGTTTAATCCAAACTGATCATCATAAATTTTTCCTGTAATTGTGATAATTACCTGGCGAAAACTAGATAATTTAAAAATTAAAAATACCAGTTTCTTTAATCTATGTTTGAAGTGGTCATATTGAAAAAACAAATATATACTTAAAGAAATTAGAAATGCAACTTCTTAAAACACAAAATATGTTTCTTGATTAAAGAAGTTGCGTTTTCATTTACTATAAAATATGTATTTGAGGAAATTAGAAAAAGGTGAAATATGCATATCAGGAATCGCCACATTCAGAAAAAACAGCCTCCCCACACAGTCAAGAAAACAGAGGGAGAGAGCATGGTTAATAAAATGATCAGTTTCAAAAGAGACACCATTAACAATTAACAAAAATGAGAACCCGAGGGGTTACCGCCTTGGAACGGTCAGTGGCAAATCAAATTGCCACTGGGGGTTTAAACCAGGTTCTAGGGTGCACCAACCTCACACTTGCCCCAACAGGTTCTCATATCACAAAACAAATACAAGTTGTCTTGGTTAAACAACTCCAACTCTAACCCACTTATTGGCTCAACAATGTTGCATGCAAAAGCACACAAACATATAAAACATAAGAATTTAATAGCATTGCAAAGCCAAAGGGCGGGTACTCAATGATCTTACCGAGACCAGAGCTCCTGGAGTAAAATCAGCAAGAACACGATGACAGGGATAAAAGAAACAAATCGAGCTTCTAGGTTCTTTTAAGAAAAGATTTCCCCATAAACCTTCATAAACTCTTAAACCCCTGCCACCGTCGTGCAACCCATTAGGTAAGCATAATGATCAACTGTAGAAGGGTTAATCACCAGGCATGCAGAGCGCTGTAAAATATCATGTTGGTAACCTTTCTTTTTAAATTTACAGATGGTTTTTTCGAATAACCGGGAGAAATTAACATTGCCCTTTATCTTCTTAAGTTTATAAATTAAATCTCCATAAAAAACTGGCTGTGTAATACCTTGTTGCAATAGTGATTTTAAACTGCATCTGTATTTATGAATTAGATCTAGGTATCGACGATAAAACTTGCAAAATGTTTTCCTTAATTTGTGATACCGATAACCTTGTTTTAAAAGTTTTTCTGAAATGCAAAGATTACGTTCATTGAAATCATTAATATCGTTGCAAGATCTTGAAAAGCGAACAAGCTGTGAAATATAAACCCCGTAAGATGTTGCACGGGGAACATCGCCGTCTAAAAACGGAAAATTTACTATATTAAAAATTAAAATCATCTCTTTTATCATATATTTTAGTAGTGACATAACCATTTTCAATTGACAGATTTAGATCGAGGAAGTTTGCTTGCTGTTCTGAAGTGTTCGCTTTATTAAGTTGTAGTTCTTTAGGGTAGATCTTATTAACCAGTAATGGAAAATGGTTATTATCTATATTTAATAAATCATCAAGGTACCTCGAGGTGTTGTTAAAAGCTGTAATAATATCATCTTGATGTTCAGTAGAAAGAGAAATAAACTTTTTTAAACATGAAATGTATTTCTTGTTTTAAGAAGTTGCATTTCTAATTTCTTTAAGAATATTTTAACAATTTTTGAGCAACAAAAATTATAGCTTTTCCATAAGATGCTGCATTATTTGATTTCATTGCTAAAAATAAAAACATCTTAAAGCTTGGCCATATTGTCTCTGACTACAGGCTGTAGTGTAAAGTCTGCATGTCCTGGGCTGTTCAGTTCATTAATCTGGGCAGAATATCCTGGCCATATTGTCTATATATCATTGAGGCTTAGCAAGCTTGTTTAATCTATTCTAGTATAAAAAAACTATTTACCTTGTTAAGACTTGTAACCCTGGTCGGTGTATTACTGCCAGTGTGATACAGAACTTTTTTTTCAAAGGTGCTTGAAGTGTCTATCTTTAGTAAGACTACATCCTCACCAGAAAAATGTAAACAATAATCAGATGTGTATTCATGCAGCTGGTTTTATGCAAATCATTATATGCAAAATATGCCAAACTGTTTTAATAAAGTTGATTGCACATTTAAGCATACAATAACTGCACACATGCAATATTTTGGATACAGCTGATAGAGTTTTAAAACCCTTATGTCCTGACCTTTCATAATTACACTGCAATTTTTGGTCCATGTCTGTGTTTATTTGTAATCCTTTCAGGATTTCACGTACTATCTGTCATGTTAATTCCACTTCCGAAAAACTCATTTTGCATCATATTAATGACTCACAATCATTTAAATTCGCACAAATCATTAGAAATTTGTTCAAACGAAAGTGTTCTATATTTTAGGGAAACAAAATCAAGGGGAAATCACTGGAGTTGTGTGCAATTTGGGCTAAACCCCGTCTGTGTTACGTAACAAACCCGTAAAACAATCGACACCGTATACATTTTAAATAAAGCAAAAATAACTTCAAAAAACTGAAATACTTTAAAATTCTTGCACATTCTCTGCGGTCTGAATATACATGTCCCATTAGATGTCATTGCGATTGTCTTACACATAAGCGGTTTTATTTAATCATTATATCGCTAATATTAGTGTGCCTTTGTTGCTTTTACTGAATTTTATATTACAAAATGTATTTACGTTTTGTCCAGAACAAATATTTTCGCCAATTACGTTCCACAGCTACAAATATAGCTACAAAGGCAGTGCAAGAGTCTACATCCCTGGCCGATTAAACGAAAAAAGTACGCTTGCAATGTACGATGTAAAACAATGTATGAACAGCATCATGTTATTTTACATTTATTTATACGTTTCTTTCCAAAAAACTCTCAAGAATTATTTCGGACCACAACTACAAACAGGTACATATGCAGTGCAACAGTCAACATCTCTGACAGATTATACGGAAGGAACGGCTACCGTTGTTTTCAAAAAAGTCACATGCTTAGGAGAACTTATTATTTAAAAATAAAAAAAAATAAAATAACTCTTAAAAAGCGATGTCAACCAGTTCCCATGGTACAATTCGTTAAACACTTGTTAATACGTTTTTTTTGCAAAACAACTCTCATTAATATACACTGTGGGATACCGTATCCCGGATATTGCTCGATTTTACACTAAAAATGAGCTAATGAGCAACACTCGGGACACTAAAAATCAATACTCGGTACACTTTTTTCTTTCTTTTTGGGTCTGTATCTTTTTTGGGTTTCATTTTTTTCTGAAATTTGGACTAAACATACTTGGGCTAAGAAGAGAAAAAATGCTCGATTCAATTTTTTTGATTTTAGTTATATAATCATTTCTGATGACTATTTAGTCATCGAGGTCAATATTTTCGAGTGAGCAGCCGATCGTTAAGGGGTAATTTAATCAATTTTACAAAAACCTGTTCTGCTGTGATATCTTCCAGAGATACAAATACTACCGGAAAACATTTCAAACCAATTGAAATCAATGAAATAGCAAGTAAGTGGAAAATATAGGCGCTAAACTTACTTGTGTTCTCCGTTTACAGTCGCGAAATGTGATGAAACTCCTCATTAAATCGAGCAATATCCGGGATACGGTATCCCGCAGTGATATATATATATATCAGAACAAAAATAGAAACATTTCTGAAATTATGCTATTATCCCCACAAAAATAGTCACGTGCTCAGGAGAACTTATTATTTGAAATTTTTAAAAAAATCAAAGAAATCCTACAAAGCGGTGTCAACCAGTTCCAATGGTGCAATTCGTTAACAATTTGTGAATGCTTTTTTTTGCAAAACATCTCTCATTAATATATATCTGAACAAAAATACAAACATTTCTGAATTTATGCTGGTATCCTTCCACATTAAATTCTCAAAGTAAGCAGAAATATAGTCGGCGGCTCATTGCCGCCGACTAATAAATGTTACTATTTATTATTTCAAAACGTGACTGGGTGGCGGATAATCGCTGCACTCCGTCACCTTTGATTGTAGGTGGGAAATTTAACCCCCTGGACAGGGGTGACTTAAATGGAATAGTGGTACTTTCAGGCGGCTGTATGGGCCTCCTGGATAGAACTGGTATTCAATCACCGGCACGAGTGAAGCCAACCTCCTCATGCTTGATAAATATTTAAACAAATCTTAGTAAAACTTCTTTTTAACCTTTAAGACATATCACATCTTATCCTAGAAATCCTACTTATGTATATATATAATCTTTACCATTTACAGTACATTAGCCTTTAACTTTCATAATCTTACTTTTAAATGTTCTGTTTTATACTATGACACATCGTTTAATATTTATCTATGCTTTTATTACAGCCTCTTTACGCTTGTTTTTACCCTGTTTACATTTGTTACTATTGTCGGTTAAAAAGCTCCTGAGAGCTTATGTTGTTTTATTGTACTTGTCTTGCCGACTCTAAATAAACCTTTGTATTGTATTATATTGTGTTGTATTGTATTGCTTTTAGAGCGAAAACATGCTGATGAGCGCAGCTTATCATATCCAGTACTCACCCCTTACAAATCTATATACCATAATTAAGTAAACGTGATAAAAAGCTTACTCGCATGGCTGTAGGCAACCAAGACAAATATCTGGCGTCAACGTCGCAAATTCTTCCAATGTAGCCTTAATACATTTGTAGTCATCCTCTGTGTAGCAGGGGCGAAAACCAGTTTCTTCATCGTATGTCTTGTTCAACGGGATTGTGTCATTTAGGGTGCCGATGTTAAAGAAGTGTTGATAACAGTCACATCGGTAAAAAATATATCGTTGTCTGCAGTCTACTTGGCACTCCTATATAAATGTTGTTTTTCTTTTATTTCAAATTAATCATGTTATAAGACCATGTTCTCCTTTTGCATTTCTGCTTTTTGGGACTGCATGCGAATGTTGTATTTTCAGAGTGAGGCTATACCTATAGTGCATGTTTCTCATTTGTCATACGCTAGTGAATGATAAACCAACCTTGATCATTCTCTTCGAGATTCGACAGTTAAAAGTAGTGGATTCATTTTTTAACAATGTGATTAATTAATATTTTATCGGTTATTAAAACTTATTATTGTTTAGGGCAACAATTATTTCAACAGTCCGCCGCTCAGTATCTAAACAATTCATAGTACAAGTTGTGATCCAACCCGACACTAATGCTGTATGTTTAGATAATATCCATTGCCTGACCGCACGCTCAAAATGGTTTGTATCAAAAGGGAAACCAATAGGCAGAACCGAGCGGATAATCATTTTTATAGGAAATCTGAGAATATTAAATTCTGCGGACCACCTGCAATGAAATCTAATTTCTGCGGATCACAGATAATGAAATCTGAGAATCTAAATCTTCGGTTCACAGGTAATGAAATCTGAGAATATAAATCCTGCGGATCACAGATAATGAAGTCTGAGATCCTGCGGATCACAGATGATGAAATCTGAACATAGAAATCCTGCGGATCACATATATAAACAGTCAATTCGTACATACGTTTTTATTTTGTACATAATGAGGTTTCAAGGGTTGTAATATACCATACCAGAAGTGTAGGAGCCCATTCGTCGTCATTGCAGCGTTTGGCTGATGACTTCCCCGGCACCCTCTTTTCTTGTACCTTTAATTACAATAATAACAAGAACATTTGTTGGTTTCTGTTCTGAAATTTATAAACCTTAAACCATGCTCTCTCTCTCTCTCTCTCTCTCTCTTCATCTCAACCAGTGGACAAAATTAACTAGAAAATTCTGAGAATATATTTTTTAAATCCTGCATATCACGGGCAACGCCAAAAACACTCTTTCAAAGAATTCCAAAGCTTTACTGTTCGGGAGATTGAAAGCGCCTATACACAAACTGGTTGAAGAACTGTAACAAAAGTAGTTCTATGAGAACTATTCACAAAAATACAAATCATACAAGACGACATTATAGGGATCTTACTGATTCCAGCACGGGAAAACCTCTTACAGCCGCCACACGGCAAAATGTGCTACTGTAATAATGAAATAAATGAAACAGGCCATTGAAAACAACTGAAAAAGACAGATATAAAATGCTACGCCAGTAATTTAAATTGTTGCACTCGGCAGTCTTTTTCTCATATCTTTGCGTAACGTACTACCTTTCATTACACGTCTCGAAAAAACCAGTAGGCGAAGGGCTATTGGTCCCTATCGTTTATCGCTGGCATTCTTTAAGTTTCATCAATTATTTTAGCATCCTCAATAATATAAGTTTTAAAGAACATTCGATCTTTGCCCATGTTCTTACTTAAGCTTAATAATAGTGTAAAGCCACAATATCTGTGTTGAACTAAACATCAATTTAAATGCCTTCACGAGTAATCAGTTACTAACATCAAAATCTAAGGTCCTTTTGTCTAACAAATGTATACAATATGAGATATTTGTAAAAGTGTGTTTGACCTTCAATTTCCTGGTCGCGAAAATGCTTAACAAAAAATATTATTTCTCTATTCAAAACTGAAAGTTCTTTTAAAGGACCATACATAAGTATTGTTGTCGGTATCATTTTACTCATGTGGGTATTTTATTTGCTGTTTTGTGTTGCTTCTTTTTTGTGTTTGATTGCAATTATAATAGGGATGTTTAGGTTTAACTATTTTTCTTTATTGTTCTAACTTTTCTCAACGTATTTAAAATCAACGTTTATAACATCTACTTGTGCAAAGTTTGATGGATCTGCATTTTGCCGTTGCGAGATTTCGAGCAACGCTTTAACTCTTTGCTGTTAGAGGTCCTTATTGATGTAATAAAGCATGTTTCCCTTTCATCTCCTCCGTTCAGGTATGAAAGGCCGCTGTACATTATGTAGTAGTCAGGACAACAAACGAGGTGTATATATACATTTAATAAACAATTTTTTGTTCTGCAAAAAGATATTTCATTGCTATCTTGTTGTTTTCATGCTTTTTGCGTGCATCGAACACAGATGCGAATGAACAGTAATCAGTATAAAAAATAGCGCCTAGCAAGCCATGCAAGAGAAACAGTGCATACCATCCATATCTCCAACATCCAATAGTTCAATTATTCCTTCATACCACCACCTACAATGTCTGACATTCTGCATATCTTGAAATTATTATATAGCCATAAAGGGAGTTAATTGAAATTGATAACTACAGTAAATGGTGATTACTTGATAAGAATGAGTACTCATTCGTAGCAACGTTAATATTGTTTGTCATTCCGTTAAGTTGAATTTCGTTACAGGGGTATTCGAAAGCAACAAACATAATAAGTTATCTGACCTGTGAAAGAGCTATGTTAGCTTCAAATCCAGTAGAAATAAATACTGCGTTTTCGGGATGGAAGTCCGTATCGGTAGCCTCGGCTGAAACGACGACTCCGGTCGAAGACGTTACAAACGGTATACTAGCACTTTCGTCCACATAGAGCAGCATTTCTAAAGCTTGAGTAGAAAGTTTGAAAAGCATACAAATAAATATTTTTATTAGTATGCATATTTCTATGTTATCCTTAACTGTCGAAAATCAGCTGTATCCGTGAAATGCGGTTAAAACAAACCTGATGTTACTTTTAACTGTTGTTGATTACTTGTAAAGGGCTTTAACTCCTACCAAGGTAAAATGTATTATTAACCCCAATGCCATACACATACGGGACAGCACGTAGAAAACCATGGAAGAGAGAGACACAGTACATACTATCCGTATCCCCAGAAAACAGGATAGTTCCAGTATAACTACATACTGCCACCGAAAATGATTGACATTTCTCCTGGTTTGAAGTTTGTATATTACCATCAAGGAAATTCAATGTAATTGAAATAAAATAAGGGGAGACCTTCTACAGCCACAACGCAGCACTTAAACATCTCCTGAAGTGGTATATTAACCTTAGGTAGTAATAAATGCGGTTTGGGCAATGGCAAAGCGTAAAGGCGAACAGGTAAACACAAACTATAGGACCTTTTTGCAGTTTATTCAATTTAAGAGACACTTAAACAACTTAAGATGATATGAACAAAAGGAATCCGGAAGTTGAAGTCCGCCCTGTTTTGTATGCTTATTCGAAGGTCATGTTTAAAATACGGATAGCCGACACATCTCTTCGACACCTGTTTCAAATATTTTCTGATCACGGTCTGATTTAACAGCCAATCTGATAAAAATCATATCCTGAAAACCGCTCCGCTTACATTTTGAAAGATCTGACTACAGTGAGATTGCTTTAACAGCATGACGAGGTATTACCCCCGAGTAAAAAGTTTTTATCATAAAATTTGATAAGGACGTTTTACACTTACTGCTATTTTGTTAATTTCATTTTATTAAATGTTTTCCTGTGAATTATAGAACTTTCTCGATGAACTAAAAAGTTGTATTTTACTTTTTCAAACCAAACAGTGGAATATCATTTTTACTTTCACTGACGTGGTATACCGATCGGATCATTGGAAGATAAAGAGGATATTTGTTTGTTTGAATGAAATATCAATTTTATTATTTTTCACGAGTGAACTCCGGAATCCGATATTTTCACGAATGGCGTAGCCACGAGTGAAAATGCCAGTTTCCGGTCTTCACATACGAAATAAAATGGATATTTCCCTGAAACAAACACATTTTCTTTTTATTTTGTGTTTCCTTCACAAAGAAATCAATAATGAACCGGAAACTCAAGAGTTTCTTGTTCCCTGTGGAGGGTCCCCAACACAATAGCCGCTTAACTTTCAATCATAACTGATGAAGCAATAGAAAATAGTTCTGAAATTCATATCAGATTTAAGTTTTTCAAACAGCTTAACTATCACTATTATCGAAAGAAACTGAAAATCAACATGTAATTTTATTTAAATTTACATCATTTTCAAAAGAAACATCATGCCATAAATGGCGTGGCAAAGAGAGCTCATAAGCTAAAAAGTAGTTCGGCAAAATCAGTGAAAATTGAAATGGTATTCCACAGTTTCAAAACAGTGGAATACCATTTTAATTTCATTGAGAAAACTATAATTCACTGGAAAACATAAAATAATTTGTTTTTGCCACTGTAAGATAGAAAAATATTTCACCGAGTGAGCTTGGAAATTTGTAAAATACTTGTTTATCTTTAACTGGTAAAACAAACTTTCTTTGTATTTATGCTTTAAGCGCACAATTTGTGTAAATTTGACAGAAAAATTCCGTGAAATGGCACCAAAAACGTTTGTTTATCACGTGACGTCATGATGTCATATACCCGAACTTGAGCCCGTTTTCGAAACGTTCTTAATTGGAGTGTTTTATACGTTTGGGTACCAACGTGAATAGAACAGTCAAACAAAGCCATTCCGCTGTTAGAAAACAGTGAAATACCACTTTTATAATTCTATAATTCACTGGAAAGGATAAAAAAGGTTTCTTTGACATACACCTTTTTATTCTATAATATTCCAAGCACGGATATTCGGTTTTAACATTCGTGAAAATAATATAAATCCATTGATGGATTTATATATTTATTCAAGCCATGAGAGAATACAAACTTTGTCTTCATTTGACCTTAAAAAAGTGAAAAAAGCTTAGGAGGAATTGCCACACGCAGAAGACAAAAGGAAAGGCTAAGTATTACTCTGAAGACTGGGTTGTAGATTTTTGGACTTGACACAACCATATATAGGTAAACGCGTTACATTTGGCGGAAATTTCTTTAGAAGGGGTTGCAAGATTTTTTCCCGGACGTAAAAATGTGACAGACAATAGAGCGTACAAAGTGATCACTAAATGAACTCGGCTTTATAGACATCAGATCATACCGTTTTAAAATGAAACACGCATCACAAATGTGTTTTTAATCTCCCCAGATCCCCGCCCGTGCATTAAACAATGTTCGATCTTCCACCTTGGTTGTCCAAACTCGGATATGATACCGTAGGATGCGGAGCAGGACTTTAACCTATCAAATCCGGCGATTTTTGGCGGCACAGATATACTTACAGTAACGAGGTCCGGCAGCTGCGATTTTTGTAATTGGTTCTCTCTGATAAGCCGAGTCAAATTTGTAGCACAATCCATAGTCGTACGATCGCACAATGGTAAATGCGTCTCTAAAGTAAATAGACAGGATTTGGGTTCAGCAAATTACAACTACCCATACACTTTTTATTATATTTAGCATCAAGTTATTGCCAAGCTTAAATAAAACGTTCACATTGCATTTCACATAAACATAGAATATATTTCTGCAAAAAAAAACAACAACAATGAAATAAGAAAACATGTTGTATTTAGAAAAAAATCTTCAAACGAAATATAAACAAGAGCTGTCACCGAAAATTGAAATATGCCCCCGAAATGTAGCTTTGAAATCAAATTATTATACATATGTATTTAAAGTTATGCCTGTAGAAGAAAATGACTCATTCAGCATATAATGTGAAATATGATAAGGATCATTTTTTAAATATATTGTAAATACCTCAAGTAATAAACAAGTTATCGTAAAATATTACAACTTTTAACAATTCTAAGAGTGAAGGGGAGATTATCCTGGAAACTCCTGACGTCATGCTTAACAAGGCTTGGTGGCAAAACTTTCTGTGAAGTTTCAATGAAATCCGCCAAAAGGTTTTGGAGATGGACCATGGACATGATTTTTATATAGAAGGTATAGTAAAAATGCCCAAGGGCCCATAACACTGGCAATATGGTTGGAGCGGAAACTCCTGGTGATCTGCACAACTAGGCTGGTTGACAAACATTCGTGAGAAGTTTCAATGAAATCCCTCAAGTGGTTTTTGAGATCAAGCATGGAAAAGATTTTAAATAAAGAAGTTAAATAGTAATATAAACCGTTTGGTTTATGAAATGTACCTATAAAGTAAAAAATGATTATAGGCCCATAACTCGGCCAAAAATAATCCAAGCGGATAATCCTGACGATACGGGCTTGGTGACAAATACTCCTGTGAAGTTTCAATAAAACCCTAAAGCGGTTTTGGAGAAGCGAGGAGAAGATTTTACCGAACTTACATTTCGGACGGACGGTGCGAATATTATATGACTCCCATCGGGGGCATAAAAAGGGGTTAAATCCTCCTCTTACTCTCCTTCAGATTCCTGAAATATCTCCTTACTTACTTGCTGCATGGTTTTCCTGCGAAGTTGCAAAGCATCAAAAATGCCTCCAACGGTTGTGAAATATTTATCAAATCATAGATATCCTTTACAGCTAATTGCATTTTAAATTGTTCTGCTGTATAGAATAAGATATCATCACCTGGAATGAGAAATATACTCCGTTGTGAAGGGACCACTCAACGTAGAAACAAAAAATGAACATGCTTAAATTGGCAGAAATTTACAGACATTGTACACACGATTTAAAAAGACACATATTCTGGTGCGTATGTGTTTTTTTTACCTACATGGTAAAGCGAACATAAAAAAACATTTTTTTCTAAATGTCAATGAAAGGTACATTGCATATTCTTCTAGACTATTACAATGATTTAATAACATGAATTTCCTTAGGCAAGTGTCGATAGATAAAATCCATGAAGTATGTTATTATAATATATTCAATTGGAATATTATAGTCTAATATAAACTGGAGAAAATGTACAAGATCAGTGTACTCAGACCTTTGGAAATTGTATTAATAATTCATAATCACTTTTATGATGCAAATAAGCAAATCACTTCAATTGATATAAATTATGTACAGTCATACGAGTGCGTAACGAGTCGTTTTCAAACACGACGAATTGAACACGTTATAATAACGACTTCAGTTGTTATCCTTGCAATGTGTAGGAATACAATGTAAACATTTCAAAGAAATTTCCAGCGATTTTTTTGATTTACCGTACAAGGTTATCCGTATTTACGGACAAACCGTTTATATAAAATGCACGCACCTTAATTTCTCTTCAGGCATCGGGCTTTTTGTTGTCAGCCATTTCTTTTAATTTTCGGTGAAAACTATATATGGTTAATGCGATATGCAAAGATTTAAAGCGGAATGCTTAGGAATTACTTAATTACAGAACATAATTGAATCAAGTTTTTAAAATTGAAACGATCACATTACTCTAAATCTTCAAAAGAAATATCGAATCGATAGTCCACTGGAGCTCATTAGAAGTGACTGGGTGTTATAGTAGTGCCCGGGTAATATTACATTCAGATCGGCAATATATACGTTTATTCCCTGTCAAGAACCTATATTTCTAAATGGAAACTTGTTTTCATTGTTTCTACGCATTAAATTGTTCTTCAAAAAGATAACACAAGATCAAACCCAGAGCTGGTTGTTGCACTGGTTTTGAAATCACACATGTTTAGTCGAAATAAAAAAAAATGTCCACCGTTGCTTTACGTGAAACTCTCATACTTACTTATGTTTGACTGATTGGCTTCTTCATCGTACGTAGAATAGTTATATCCATAAATGTCCTGTAATAACGAACAGTTTGACTTTCAATTTTGTACAGCTAGCTACATGTGTTTAGTTGTTCCCGAAGATTTTATACATAATGTAAAGCCACGTGTTTAAATAGTGGATATTGAATAAAACACTAGTTTTAACTTCGAAATCTTCAATACCAAAGACAGCTTCTTTAACGCAAGTTGACGGAAATGCCCTCCAAATCGTTCCCAAGCCTGTTTTGCTCCAATATAAAAACCGATTGTTCATTGATTTAAAACGGCTAAACGGTCATTTTTCATTTTTGCCCAGTACTATACACTAATAGCAAATAGTTATTTTGTCAAAAATTAATAAGATTCATTGCCAAGGTGCAAAGCTATTAAATTTTCGTGAAAATTTTGAGACTTGAGAACAGGGCCCAAGATCATAAAACTAAATCTGGAGATAAGTCTCAAATCTCAAGCATCTGATTGGCTGAAATGGCGACCAGTCGCCATTTCAGCCAATCAGATCCTTGAGATTTGAGACTGATCTCAAAACTTAGTTTTATGATCTTGGGCCCAGTTCTTTTTACGAATATCTTCTATTGATAAAGGTAAAGCAATGGACAAGGGTGACAGTGAAGCCTGATCTACAACGCATGTGACGAGAATTATAACGTGTGTCTTAACCTGACTTACATGCTAAACTTACCGTTGCGTTGAAAATAGACAAGCTAATTGAATACTTCTTCGACGCTTCCTCTACTATGTTGTTAAGCTCTGATTCATAAGGTATCTTGTAATAGGAAGCTGGATTAGTATTACAAATCATAATCCGTGGAAAGTTCAAACTCTTTTCCGTCTTTACCTCTATCGAAGTACTTATTGGATAGCTAAAATACAGAAAGGTTGGAAAAATGTTTTCTTGGCTTGTATATATAGTAAGATGCAGGTAATTTCTCTTTTTCCCATCTGAATGTCCAACCTTATACTATACTCCTTACCGCGAGAACATTTAAAAAAAAGAAAAGATTACATATCGTTTATTTACGAGCTTCATCACGCGATATGTGGAAATCGCACATTAACCATAATTGGTTTTCTTTTCAAAATCATCAGATGAATAACCGATATTCCTCGACTGTTTGATATGGTTCTTGATATGCATTTTTTCATTTTTAAAAAAATTATTTGCCCTTTTAAGGGATGAAAAGCGGGATTATGAAGTATAAGCGGAAAAAATGAAAATAGCCGTATTAGCTGAATTAAGAAGGAATTGAAATTTTCTGAGTTGTGGGGTGGGGGTATGTGTAGGAATAAAGTTAGAATAAGAAGTTATGGTTCTTACCTATTTAATTTCTCATATAGTGTAATCACTTGCAGTGTAATCATAGCTAGCGATCCACAAAGTGCTAAAGTCCACAGCACTTTAAATAAAATGTAGGGTGCATTCTTTGTCCGGCCAACACCATGAATGGTGGCATAGTCCATATATTCACGAACTGTTTGTCGTGCAGTCCTTCTAGTCATGTTTCTCCTAATGTCTTAAATAAATTTCTTTTTGTTAAAGTACGTCCTTCATAGTGTCGGTTTCATTAGCGTTACTTCTTGGACTCGTTGTTTATATTTCATAGCTACTTGTAGTTACATGCACATCCCCCGCGGTCGGGTGTCATTCTTTAATAAATTATTTATTAAATATTATCCTAATCGTTACCATGAAATTAAAATCGATTGACATAACCTCGAGGCATCCCATGTTCATAATTGTTGTTTATCTGTTGCCATGTGTACAATTGAACGATGCGAGTGTTGATTTAAAGTTAATGTTAACAACAATATTTGATGTTTAAACAGATACGAATTTCAGGTCAAGTAAAGGTAAAGTATACAATATTTTCTCCAATTTAAATGCATGATCCGGAGATTTGGGTATTCATAATCGACCGGTGAAACTGTTCGTTAGCAATCAAGACTAAAAGTGCAACTGTATACTTCCGTATACAGCAAATAAAATGATCTAAGGTAAAGCATCAACGCGAGTATAGTTGAATACTATGTGAACAAAGGCACTGCCTCTCTCAGAATCAACAAATCTAAATCGAGTGAAGGATATCATAGGTTGTATGTTCAACGGTAGAACAAAGAAACATGTTACCCATAGGATTGTGTTTTGTTCTTTTAACCAAGCTAGTCATAGTTATTAGACACAACACTATATATAAAGTATATCTTTAGGTATTATTCCTTTCGTCATTGCACTGTCAATTTCATTGACAACAAGTTTAATTGAATTGCATTTTGCCTTTAGAGATTTTTTCGGCGTTAGCTGTCTAAGCTCACTTTTGACATAGTTTTTCGACCAATGAAATGTTGTAAACAATACTTGTATTCTCTTATTATGCAGAGGGAAAATGAAATAAACTATTTCGATTGGTAGCTATTTACACCAGAGAGGCATCTAGCAGGCTGGAGAGGTATCTAGTGGGATTTTATTATTATGCAGCGGAAAAATCAAATAGATTAATTAGATTGGTTGTTAGTGGGTGTTGTATTGGAGGAAAAACATATTTACGATTTAAGTAACCAGTTAAGTCAATATTGATGGCTTAAATACAATATTATATGGAATATTCTTGGGTGTCACTTGCATACAATACACAGTGTAAAACGAAAGAGAAGTGTAGATATTCCTAGTTCTTACTGGTTACTTTCTAGTTCCTTTGATACTGATTGTTAATTTCAAGTTCGTAAGACAAGTTCATTGTAGTGTAGTGGCTAACACTCTCGCCTCTCAAGTGGAGGCCCCGGGTTCAATACTCAGGACGGACACTTGTTTTAAACTTAATATACGTAAAAGTTGGTAGATTTCGCTCTTGTAACAGGCTGTTATTATTTATATTTATTAAATTTCAAGGACATTTATTCATCTTGGATTCTCACTCTACACGAGGTATTTTATTGAAACTGAATATTTTGCTTCTTTAATCGACTTGTTATCACTGTATGAATTTTTTGCAACAGCTTCAACATTTTTTTTTTGTAAGACACTTTCAATAAATTTATGAGTTGTCATGATTCGGTCGCTTAATCTCTAAGTCATACTAAGAAGGCAGGGAGGGTTCGTCAACAGCTTTAACAAATAAAAATAAATTACTAAACTGTGTCCGCTTTGCCTCTCTGTATTTCTTTCTTTCTTATATACATGTATATATAAATCTTTTCCACCAACGCCGTTTATCTTTTTTAAAGATATTTCTTGTTTATTTTTATTTCTTTTATTGATGACAGTGAGTGCAATTACCGAAGGATTAGTACCTTAATGAGGTGAATACTTATTTGAAGTTTGGTAGAAATCTGTAAGCAGTTGTTTGTAAGCAATATATCATTAGACAGTACCTAAAATTATGAGTTGAGATATAGTGACACCAATGATGGAGCAAGTAGCTCAGCTTGTCATATTCTTTGAATATTCAAACTTGAAATCACCAAACATACTTTTGGATCACAGGATTTAAAATAATGCAACAAGTGACACAATAGCCATTTATTTGGAACACAATGAAACACTCAAACTATTTCATGAACAGAAAAGCAAAGGCTGAAGCAGTCTTTTCCTATTTTCTATGGTTCTAGAGGTTTTTCCGTGAGACTGAGATGTCAGGAATTTTCAAGCTGATCTCCCAACAACATTCCACGTGAAGCTGTTATCCTGAAATAAAACATTCAACAATTAATTTATCTTCAAGCATAATTTATGTTCTATGCTTTGATGAATTAATTTGTTGACAATAAAACCTGTTAAATATTCAACAATAAAATAGTTTTTATCAAATTCTAATTATGGCCTTTCTTGTCCTGATAATACTACATGTACTAGACTCTTGAATTGCTAGACTTGGAATACCTGTCTGAGCATACAAGTCCTATACATAAAAACTTTGCAGTACATATGACTGTTTTGCAGAGCACATTTCCACTAACATACAACATTTACTCAGTTTTAAAATACAGAAAAATTTCAAAGCCAAATTAGGTGAAATCGTGCCCAATTTCTAATAGAAAAGTTTTCCCATCCTGATGAAGAACCTTCACTCCAAAGAGACGCCTTTAATCACATGAACAGCAGTACGGATCCAGATCAGCAAGATAAACTTTGGTAGATTTACGCTGTTGGCTTTTTGGTCAGAAGTATTCATGTGAATCTAAATTTTAACAGTGTAGATTCCAATAAGACTCCACACATGAGCCTGTTGATAATCCAACCCCATTTATACGTTTTCTTGTTACAAGATATAAAATTACAAATACCAACATGTACAGGTAGATTCAGTGTGATGTTTCTCTATTATACATTCAGGCAGCTCTAATGCATGAAAATATATAGAAATGCAAACCATGTACGAAACTGTAGAGTATCATTCATTTTCTGTGCCATAGTTTTCTGCTTATTCTGCAGAAGCTTCAAGTCCACAGCATTTTCGAGGAAGGTGATACACTTTTCTGAAAATAAATGTTGTACTTAAATATTAAAGTCTGTCCCACTGATGTTGTGACCTTCGGTATTTTTACATTAAAATAAAATAAACATGAAAAGAATAAGTAAATATAACAATTAAATAAATATCTCCAGACCGTTTTTCACTTTTTTGATATTGGTCTTATTTCCACTTATATTTACATTTGTTATGTTTTTCTATTATCTCTAACGTTAAAATGTCGAGGTACGAAAAGGCGCGTGACGTCATGTATACAAGTAAAGACCGGGGGACGTGTCAAACATGACGTTTTCATTGAGTTAACCAACTGCGCTAGTGAAATTGGATTTTAAACTAAATTTGTTCATTTTTAAACATTGACAGTAAAACAAATGAAACTGAAATTATCAATTATCTAAAAATATTATTTAAAATCGGAGATATAACGTCACCAACTTTTGAGGAACATTACACGTATCATTTAGGTGCGCCCTAATCTGTCTGTTTGTTTTACTTTTACACAGGTTATGGACAAAAATTGAAAATAATTTTTTCACTTCAGATTAAAATGCTTAAGCAGAGACGTAAACTGTATTTGAATTAAGCAACTGAGGCATCAACTTTCATCACATTAAGGAAAATCAAATATAACGTACAAGAGTTCAATACTGACATATTGTTTACATTTTTATTGTCCGTCATATGTTCATGATGTAAGCGGCGAACAAACAGCGTGCATTTCGAGCAAATTATTTGCGCTTTTACCCCGCCAAATATTCACACTGATATTATTGTCAGCGTTTGGTTGTAGATCATATTTTTATGAGGCATGTCAGATTTCTCAAAACATTTTACCGACGGCAGTTGATGCCGCCGCCCACGAATTATATAAACCATCGGAACATGTTTTTCGTTTTCGATTTCCGATACACCAATGCAAGATACAAAATGATATGCATTGTCCGTATTATTTGCATTCTTCTAGATCTCTTAAATACCACAGAAGCTATAAGAACACTTCTTTGAATAATTGAAAAACATACACTATGTGACAATTATTTTAGTGAATGAATTGTCTATATTGAAAATTCGCAGATTTTTTTTATTTGTGATACGGATTTCAGTGTACCCGAAGTGTGCCTGCTTGTATCTTTTCACGAGCGTTAGACAGTTATTGAAGAGATAGAGATAGATAGATTTAATATGTATTTTACTCATCTTTCATGGTTAACATATATGTGTAAAATCATAACCTGACGTAAATTTCATTGCAAATTGCTAGGGTGGAAGTATAAATTGTAATAATAATGCGGTGTTGGTAGGCCTTTGACATTTTTCAGTTCTATTGGTTGAGGCGAGGTGGCATCCCCCATTTTTAAGTTCCGTTCCAACCCACTTCAACACTTTTTTTCCTGGAACAGCCCTTATTTTAACAGTTTATTATTTCTCCCGTTTTGGCGGGAAATCGGAAAATTTAATTATTTTTTTTTATTGTTAAACGATTACACTGTGCATAGCAATCTCAAAGTAAGCGGCCCGGTATTGTCCCGTCGTAAAGAAAGATGCTGGTCGCCATAAGGCCTTGTAAATATTCGTGTAACTGCCCTTAATATTGTTATAATTACGTTTTCTTTTCATGCTTATTTTATTTTAATGTAAAAATACCGAAGGTCACAACATCAGTGGGACAGACTATAGTTTTATACGCTTTTTGGAATGTTCGTTTTTACTCGTACATGTAGTAGCGTTTTAAAAATAGTTTTGAAAAAATAACAAAGGAGAAATCGATAAGATGTCATTTTAATTTGATATCCGACACTGCGTAGAAATCAACCCAAAGGTATAAAACTGTTACCGCGAACGACGGCCCAAGGGAAGCAGAAATAATCTCAGTATTTTGGTCCCAATTTTTGGCTGGTCCGACAATATTCCCATCAAATCAGAAGAAAAGCAGGGTAATATGAACAAAATAAAACATGTCAGTTTCGACATGCTATACACCGAGGGATATTTTATATCACATGAAAACGAACTTAAACGTGATACAAAAAAGAAGTGTGGAGCATCGAGTCGCCAGATTACTTTACCGCGCCCCCTTACAACTCCACATGCCATTAGGTACCGAACTTTATTATTTGAATACACGAATAAATACATTTGTTACATACACAGAAACAAATTACCCACTAACTTATTATTTTCCTAAAGGCAATCTTTTGACTGGTATACAAAAACGAAATATTCATCGTCGTCCTGAACGTCAAAGGTCCTGTCGTATGCAGCAGTCCTTGTACGTTAACGAAAATGTATTATTATTATTAAACAACATACCACAAATGATGATTATAACAACAATATAATTAGTTTTAAAATTAAGAACCAGGATCTCTCAAATGTGATTCCTCGTATTTATAGTCTACATCCGTTATAATGAGAGTAATAAAACAGACTTATTGTATTTTGCAAAAGAATGATTGAGGTATTAAACAAAACATCGAAAAATCAGATTGGAATTGTAAACAAATAGGTTTTTTAATTAGGTATTTTGTCTTATTCGTAAGACGATATCACATTTTGACAGTCAAAATAACGTTTGAGAACTTCCCCGCTCTGTTTTAATCGCGATGACGTCAAGCGTTACATCACAAAATGGAGATCAATACTGTAAACGATGGCAACATGCCATAGGAAAATTAAGTTTTGCGATTGTAAGCTTAATATCAGTTTTGAAGAAAAATCCAGGATTTTGCAACATAGGAGTTTTTTGTAATTTACAATACAGGTATTTGTTTTTAGATTTGTTGCTTTATAAGAAAGAAATCGCCTCTTTTCGAGGGTCACAAATGAGCTGAGACAAACTATATCTGTTTTACTCAAAGGATACACCCCTTTTATCTCATGAGCAACCATTCTAGATCCTGATCAGCTAACACATCTGTTCCAGTTAGAAAGAAGTTGAACTTAAATGTATCAAAAAGCAAACAATGTAGATCCAGATCAGACCACAAAGAAGTACAAGCTGATCCGCATCTACATTACTGCTATCTGCATTTACACGGGTTGCATATGTGGTAAATTATCGTGGTCATTGAGTAAAGGGTTAAGTAATTAACTGTGAAAATAGAAACAGCATTTGATTTGAAAAACTTCAACATGGTTATGAGATTACCTTACTAAATAACCGATTAAGCGACTACAAGGACCCAACATGGCAGGCAGAGGAAATTTTCGGTGTTCAATGTAGGGTCTACTAGGAATTTGGCGTCTTCAGGTCATGGCGGGTAACCAGTGTCAAGCTACAGTAGTGTAGCATCAGGAGAGGAAAACTGTAAATTTAAAGTGTATGATTCTGCAATAAAGTGCTCAAGATGCATGAACCTTATAAGTGCATAAACATCAACAACGTATTTTGGGGTGTGTATTCTTTGTTCAGCATTGTTCATTCATTTTAATTAGTGCATATAAAATAAAAACAAACAAAAAGTTTTATTTGTTGTTCTTAGAACACCAACCTTTATGTAGAAAGTATCAGCAAACACACAATAATAAGGGATATTATGTAAGCTACTTATTAGAAAGCATTCGTTTATGTAACACAGATATGATTTATAAACCGATTATAATCGGTGAAATCACATCAGAAGTGGCAACCGATTCCAACTGATGATCGATTGTGATTTGCAACCGATATCCCGACACTAGTTTGTAGCCATATTATTAACCCTTTCCTCGATTATAAATACATGTTTTAACTACTAGTGTAAATCTAGATCAGCCCTAATATTTATCTGATCTAGATCTGCACTGGTCACATAATTATATCAGTACATGTGGAAAATAATAATCCCTTGATGGTGTTTTGCAGTTTTACAACCAAATTTTTTTATTATACACTTAAGATACTGTATACAAGTTTTTGTGCATGTGCAGATCCAGATCAACCAGCACATCTGTGAGTTTTGATCAGGATCTATACTGTTCACTTCTTGGTCAGATATAACCTAAAACACAAAAAGAGTAGATCCTGATCAGACAGCACATCTGTCATCTGATCTGGATCTACATTGTTCCCCCAATGGATAACAGTCATAACCCATGGAGTTAAGGGTTATACATGTGATAATAAACCTCACTACCAAAACCGAGGACCATGTACACCAAATCATTGTCTAGTTATTGCCTGGACAAGATCTAGTAACTGACTGACCAACAGACAGATAGACAGACATGTGAAAAGCAATAAAGACCACTTTTTAATAGGAGGACATACAGTTTAACCTGCCTTAGCAGTCACCTGCCAATAGCAAACACCTGTCTTAAACCGCCAGTTTGACTATGCCCGAAACTGACATTTTGTTCTAATTTTTAACTGTCTTTCACAGCCACTTGTCTAAAGCAGTCACTTTTTGTCACTCTCTTGAGTGGCTGCTTACGACAGGTTTTACTGTACATGCAAACTAACTATATACTTTGTACTAACCTTTCTGGCATTAAGGATACTTGAACAATCATACTCTTTTTCCATCTTCACCATCATTTCTTCGCAATCATACTCTTTTTCCATCTTCACCATCATTTCTGGAATTCCGAAAAAGCATAGTGTAACCACAGTCATGAGGAGTATGTAAGTGATTATAAAATCCCTTTGCTCCGCAGATGCAACTTTATTGCATGCCATCTGATCAGGATCTTCACTGTTTGCTTTAAAATTAGATTCATTAGGTTATTTCTGACCAAGATGAGACCAGTGCAGATCCAGATTAGATCACACGAATGTGGCAGCCAGTGTTTTTTTTTTTCACTTTTGGGGGGAGGGGGTCGCAGCCCTTTGGAGGAGGAAAACTGCGACGTGAACAAAGGAAAGGGGGAATATTTGGAATATACTTGCAGCCTGTCAAACATAACAAAACAAAGGGTTCACTGATTTTTTCATTCACAGAAAGTCAGTGGTCTACAGTGAAATGTCTCTTTCTCCCTCTGCAATTTTATCAATTATTCTTGTCAATGTAGTGTCTATCAGTGGGGTATCCATTAAACATATCCTGACTCAGTACGGTCTGTAACAGACTCCAGCAAAGGGGGAATTTTTTATTGGACATGGGGGGAAAATATATACTATTTTGAGGGGGGAATGGGGCCCTATTTCTCCCAATATTTGGCATAAAAAAATCACTGGCAGCTGATCAGGATCTGCACTGGTCGCATATTGATCTTTTAGGTTATTTGTTACCAAAAAGGGAACAGTGCAGATCCTGATCAGATGGCACAGGTGTAAAAATGTGAATTATATATAGAGTTAGGGTTAAAATAGCATTAATTATTCAAAATACAAGAAAAATTATAATTTAACAGTGGATCATAATGTTGTACAGAGATGATTTACAGGGATTTCAATCTTTGAAATGGGAAACCAGTTCAGCAATCTCACTTAAGTCTAACAAAATGTAAGATCTGATGACTGCCCGCAGATACTGTACATGTTCAACAGTGAATCTCAGAAAAAAAAACAGGTAAATGCAAAGACTTAAACATGCATTATGAAGTTTATCCTGTTCTAAGTAACATTCTGTTTTTATTATTATTGATTTAGCATTTGGCTAAAATCCCCTGAGCATGACAATAGCTTACATTATTTCAATATCAATGTATCACAATAGATAATATTCAGATATTGTAGATTAGTGTACCAATCTCCTTTGCAGAGTTGTCGTTCCTTACTCTCACTTTACATCTCTGCGAAAGGCTTTTTGGACCAAACTAAGAAGATGCGTTGTATACAGTCATAATTATGAAATTAAAAGCTTGAGATAAAACAAATGACTGAAATCTTCAATATCTTTCATTAAAACCGGAGAAACCCAAGCTATTGTGAATGTAAATGGTGAACTATTTCTTCGAGTTAAGGTATCGCAAACATTGCAAATGGCGAAAACAGGCTAAAATTTCAAAAAAATGAATTTTGGGGAAAATACTTATTGCCACCTAGATTTTAGTAAATAAATGTATTTAGCTATGGATGTAGTAAATGTTTGCAAGCTCAATTTAGTCTAATTCATGTTCTAATTACCAAGCACATACTAAAACAAAAGAAAAACCATTTGCATGAAAACTCTGAAATTCATGAACAATATACCAAAGCAACTCATACCTGAAATAAGTATATGCTGGTCTACAATGTTTAGTGCCAATCCTTCAAAATAATGTTAGGGTTTTCAAGAAATTCAAGGAAATCTTACTTCCTGGTTCAAAGTGAAAGTAGAAAGTGAAAGTAGGAAGTAAGTTTTCATTGAATTTCTTGATAACCCTAACATTATTTTGAAGGATTGGCACTAAACATTGTAGACCAGCATATACTTATTTCAGGGGGGGGGGGCGGGGGCGGGTACGTCCCCCTGAGTATTGTCTTGCCTGATTACAGGTTAGAGTATATATAATAGAATATACTACCAGTTTGCCTTTACATTCAAACTTTGCACGGTTAAACATTATTCTATCTCATTATTATTGCATATTTACGTAAACGGATAAACGCACCGTTTTACATTCCATTGTAAACTTGCATAGTATTCTTCTACATGTACTGTCCTATTACTGTTGCGGTTCCAATGAAGTAAACGTGTTTTAATAATACAAACAGTGGCTACAGGTTCTGTAACAAGACGCCTAGACCGACAGTCCAGAGGTCCGGTAACCGGATCTCGAGCCAGTCCTACGAAAGCTGTCTGAGGTCCTGTAATCAGTAACTATAAGAATATATACATGCATCAGATTTTTTGTATCCAGAACATTCAATTGGTTATTTTTTGACTACATTCAAAGATCTATAAATATAGGGTTTTTTTACATTGTAAAAATTAAACATATTTTGAACACAAAATAGTGTTAATTAAATCCGAATTAATTAATTCCGTTTCTAGCACACGAGTTAGTGCGGTCTGTATTTTGTCTAGGACTCCGTTTACCGGATCTCTAGTCTGCCAGTTTATGGCTCCGGTAACCGGACCTCTAGCCAATGCCTAAATTTAAAATTCCGCAAGCTATTTGGTATTGGAGAAATATAGATTTCTTTTTATTTTGTTCTTTACAGAATAAAAGATGTTAGCTTCCTCAGTTTCATCAAATATACCTTTTGTAAATAAATAAATCATAGCGTCCGAGTCTATATCACTTTGTTCGAGTTACGATCGATTTCGTCCGGCTCACGATCAAATCATAGTCACTGTCATCTAAACGCGTTTTCTACGTATTAGAGCGGTATTTTGTTGTATTTAAATTACAGACAAGCGCCTGAGGATGTAAAACGGATACCAGGTATTTACGTACCATGTTAACCACCACAGTTCACAGAAGTGAGCCGAGAACCAAAATGTGTCCGACTTACGATCAGTTTACCCTAATTTTCTTACAAGTAAGTTAACCCCCTATTTCCTGTGTTTTTGAATAGATGAAATGTAGATCTTCACGGCAATATATGGTTGTCTAGAAATTAAGATGAAAGAAATCATGTTAAATGTACATTGAATATTGAGATTTTAACATTGATTTCTATGGGAATTGGATTTACGTTGTTCAACCTACGCCATAAATGTCTGCGGTTTCGCCATTTTGTCCTGATAAAATGGAGGAACAAATCAAAATTAGACGCTAAATTCATCAACCAATGACGCGATTGTTAGAATTCTATTTATAGAAAAAACTCCCTAACATGTGACGCGTTGTTATAATTCTATTTATACAAAAACACGTTGTTATTATAATTCTATTTACAAAAACATTCACGTACTTTCAAGGTAGTTGAGTACTTGTGTACTATGTCAATAGTACTTCAAAAATTGCTTTTGTTTAAATATTCCAGCCAAACTTGATGGGTATATTCGGATATTGTTCAATCACCCCTATGATATACTTCATTAAATTTTGCCTTTAGCGTTGTCTGCGATATGCAGGATATTTTCTGATCCCCTGTCAATATTCTATTATGCCCATAGTTTTCACGTTAAGGGCAAACGCATTTCTTTATCTGGTGACCATTCACCGCTGAATATGGAATCAGTATTAAGCAGGGGGTCTAACGTATTTGGTTTTTGCGGAAAAGTAAGTGAGGGAGATGTTCTTTGCGGAGCAAAATGGCGGAATATTTCGTTATTTTGTGGCTTTTGTTTTGATCATTAACATTTGTTGCCAGCTCTTGTCCTACTTACACTTATATTAACGCATTCAAGTTTGTTATTTAGATTCTGCACCGAACAAAAAATGCATAACACTTCCACGACAAACATTTAAGGTGTTTGAACTTGTCAAAAAGGTCCAAGAATGGTATATTTTGACTAAAAACACAGTTTCAAGTCACGCAATTTTCTATTTTCACTTCGTAAACAAACAATCTTTCAGTTTATACATTCAATAACATTTTTGTTAAGGCCTCTACAAACATAGGTTGAAAAACCGAGTGGAGCTTACACATCTGGCCTCCGGGTAGGCGTATTTATATTTCGATACCAGTGATATAAACCTACTTACCATGTAAAAATATCTCCGGAAATGCACAAAATAACGAAATATTCCGCCATCATATTTCCGCACAGAACATCTCCCTCACTTACTTTTCCGCAAAAACCAAATACGTTGGACCCCCTGATTAAGGTGGTATCATTTTGTCATGGAACATCTGAAGTGGGTTGGGTGTGTGAGATCCTAATTTTATGAAATTAAATTTGTTTTTCTGACTTCAAAGCTTCTTTTAGCTTGAAGTATCATTTATAAAGCACATGAATGTAAAATGTCATTCAAAAGTCAAAAAATAAGAGAAATATGTAGCAATTTCTTGCCTTTCAAAACTGACTTTCTATGGGAGTCCAAACTTCCTATTCTTCCACTGTTGTAAACAATTACTGCCACAGGAAGACAGTCCATAACAAGGTCAACAATGTATTAGAAGATAATTAATTTAAATATTAAACAGTAGAAATGCACAAAAACAGCACTCTTCAAGTGACTGTACATATACTCAACAAAAATAAAAAGTATCCACTTTCTTTTCTTAAATTTTGTAAAATTTGAATATGAAAACTAAAACTTCTATATTTGAACAAATTTGCATTTCTGTTTCATTGCAGAGATAAAGTGTTTTTGAAAATCTACAACAACAACTTAGTTACCTTTCCCTTTGTTATTATAAATACGGTTTCAGGAAAATAGTCAGTGATTTTAAAAGTATTCACATTTATTTGAATAAAATCAATTTTCTCTACCGCTTGTGATCAATAAAATCACAAAACATTAATTAATAAAACAACTAGTCCTCGATAAACAACACTGAAAATTCCAACCATTTTCAATTACCTCCCTTTAAATTGAATATGTGTATTGTAATCCATAATTAATCGTTCTTCGACTGACAGTTGCTCATGTCTTGGTGTGGAAAATTATGATCATGAATAATTTAACTTGAAAACAACTGAGATTAACTAACAAAACACCATTCAAAGCGTACCTGATTAAATGAAAATATGTAAATGAGAATATAAGCATAAAAAGTGGATACTTTTTATTTTTGTTCAGTATATAATATTACATCCATATTTGTTTACAAGTTTATAAAGTAGGACTTCCCAAAATGCAAGGTAATTCAAGGTATGGTATACAATATAGGACATTACTTATGAGATTTCTGTTAACATTCCAAATAATAATTACTAAATGAAATATATTTCTACTAGTATAAGAAGTATGAGAAGTGTTTTTGAAACCATATAAGGAACATTTATTTATTACAGGATACAGTTCTCTACATAGTATAAGAATTGGAATTTATCAGCAATTATAATACATGTTAGTATTTTTCAGTCTAAATAAACCTAATCGATTTTACTATAGTCGGAAAGAGATAAGCTATAAGAGGGTGTTCAAAAATTTGCAGAAAGTGCAACAATTTGTTTTTAAATTGTACAAAATTTAACGCAAAGAAACTTTCTGATTTTGCTGATTTGGCTGTATTGCATTTATTTTACAAATATTATTGCTATTCATATTTTCATAAGAAAATGGCTGTCTCTATGGCAACATCGCTCAACGTAAACGGGATACTTTGTAAAGAATTCTAGTGAATTTCGCATGGAAAATGGCGCACCATTGCGTTGTTTGTAAGGCTACTCTTATGAAACTTTCCTACGTTGTGGTACCAACATGTGAAGAGACATTTAATTCTGATGTCAAAACACTGCTTGATGACCATTAGTTTCGTATGTTCTCTGAAAACAAGTGATGAACAGAGATCTACCGAAGCCAACAGATATAAAACTATGAAGAAAATGATAATAATCACCTGGTTTCGAGATACCTATAATCAATGCAGAGGTGTCCGAAAGTCGATAGCGTCATGTTAAGTAAATCATGTAACTGCTTGAAAAGGACCGCTGTTGCACATTGTGAAATTATAAACACAGTTTACTGACATAGGGCTGAACAACTGACAGTGCCGTTTAAAGATTCACAATTTTTTTAAACAGTTCAGTTTGTCAGACTTTTGTGGAAATCTTAAAACTATTATAACTGTAATTCTTGCGTACAAGGTTCTAGGGTGCACCAACCTCGCATATGTGTTCATATTATGTTTCTTTTTACAATGACGAATTTAATTTAAAATACGATAACTATTAACTTATCAACTGTTTGATAACACGGCCAAACATTTTAGTAGATTGATCTGTGAAATAAACAAGTTCGGTGAAGAGGCATCAATATCATTTCAACTCGCATAAGTATTTTTTATAATCACAACAATAAGTATATTCATGACAGGCGATCTTTATATTTACTATATATAAAAATATTAATTTCACTATGAAACAGGTTTTGATATATACTCGTATTTGCGCGTAAATATTACACAACTTTCATTGATTTGTGATTGTTGATACAGAAATTTGTTATGTGTAGATTTCAACTATTCTGTTGCAATGTAACACATAAATAGTTATACAATGTTATGCATTCGACTTTTATTAAAGTCATTTCATATACTTGGAACATGTAATATGGGGCGCGTCACGGGAAAAGGTACTTCGGACAGTTGACGTCAATCTTTGAAATGACGTCATAAATTTGAGCAGACGACATTATTTTTATGCATTTCGCGGTAAAAATACCATTTTATTGTCAAAATGTATAACAAAATCACATTTTTGTTATAAGAAATTGATTTATAATTGTAAGCTCTTTCTAAATTTAGTAAAAACTAAAATATCACTTAAATTGACCGAAGGTACTTTTTCCCGTGTCGTGCCCCATATGATGCTTGTATTCTGTATAAGATAATTGTCAGTTTCTTAACTGATAGCCTTGATCGGCTTTTTCACTTTTTTCTCCTTGCCCAGTTCTGGATCGGTTCTTTTCCTTGCCCGTGCACTGGCACAAAGCAGCAAAACAAGTTCGATCACTTCAAACAGAGATAGGACAGAGAACCCCGCCCACAATCCAAGCTGTCCGCCTATGTCACTGATGAAATCAAAATCCTGCAATTATATCACAAAGCATGTTTAAATTTGTTTTCAGTATTGTGTTGAAATTCTGTTATGCTCTTCAAGCGCGTTATGTATATTTGGAATATTGACGTATGCTACTGGAAATTCAGTTTGATCTGTTTAATTCGAGTACGTAAAATTAGAACAATGCAATTCTTATTTCTGTTCCATCTCAAGCTTCGAAGTATCCTTGTAAGCCAATTATGTTATTTCGAGGGTTTTATTGTGTTGCCCTTTCGAAGAAAGGCGATACATAGGGATCGCTTTGTCCGCCAGTCCATTCGTCACGAAAACTTTACATTGGCTATATCTTTGCCATTTCTTAATATTTCTTATGACAACATGATAGTGTTAATGCCAAATTCGTCAAGGTCACATTTATGCCCCTTTTTGTACTTGGATTTTTAAGCGAAAACATAACGTTGGCTATAACTTTGCCATTTATCAACTTAATAATTCTTCATTCATCTTTCAAACTATATTTCTCATGACAACACGCTCGTGATGACGCCAAGTTTTTTAGGTCAAGATGGAGATATGCCCCTTTTTGCAACTGAACACCAAAGTAGTCTACAGAAAACAATATTTCTAGGTAAAATTTAGGTTTTACTGAATTTTATCAAGAAATTTGTTCAGCCAATTTCTTCGTTTAGATCGACATGCTTACAAAAGCGCAAAATAACTTCAAAATGAACTTACCGGAATACACGCAACCTGATCTCTTATTTAATTATTTTCTTATAACTAAGTTAGTTTGCATAATAGACTAATTAACAGATTGCTGTAACATTAATTGAGTAATTTACCCACCGAGTATGCGTACTCCTCTTTTATTGTTTTGTACGATAATGTCGAAAAGTAAATTCTCGTAAGCGCCATGTTTCCTCTGAAAAAAACAAACAACACATTTTGATATGTTAAGTATACTTTTATTAATAATCAATTAAATCAGAAACGGTTAATGTTAATGTTCAATGAAACTGTTAATTCAACTAGAGTACAATGATCACTTACCGCACATACGACCTGGTCAAACCGTTCAGGTCTACATGTTTCAGTTTGAATTTTATGATACGTCTGAGGATGGGAAGAAAATTTTCATCAGGCCATGTCACCATGGATACATCCTGCCTGTAACTTATCTCGCTGCATAAGAAAATACACGCAATATTTTTTCACGTTTAAAACAGTGGTGAATGGTAAGTAATTGGTCTCCACACATAATTGATACATTGTTCTTCGGAATTTGTTTTTTAAACATTGGTGCATGATATATAAAAACATCGAAATTCACTTTAAAAAAAGAGCGCGCGAAAATAATGTGTATTTAACTATGGGATTATGCTAAATCAGCTAAAATAAAACATTGTTTATTAATACATGAAAATTTATAAGAAATCCAGTATATCTGAATTTTTTAAAACATTCTGCATTTTCCTGTCTTAAATATTTGCAATAGTTAATTAGAAAAAAAGACAGCTGGCCCAAGTATATCATAGCAAATGGTTAAAAAATGACATCACGCTCATTAAAAGGTTATTGGGCTATTCCAGAAAATATCTGCCTCTGCATCCTCCCACCAATTCCGATCTGGAAGAATTGTTTTTCTTTGATCATCACCCCCTCCCTAAAAATGAAAATACACCTTCTCCCTGTCCTTAACCGGTAAAAATACCCCTGAACCATACATACATTGCTATAGGTCCCACTTTTAATTGATTAAATTAAAAAGTTACTTAAAAATGAACACAAGAATAGATTTTATCGAATATGATGTAATCAGTGAGTACAGTTGTACTCCGCTTGAAATTCCAGCAACAGAAACTTTGTTTCCCATTATGCAACCTTCTGTTGCGAAAAATCCAGCCACCAAAACATCAAAATGGTTTGGCCTAAACGCTTAATTTTAAATCGGTCGTGCCCATGATATATAGATATTGAATAGTTGTTTTTTTTCTTTTTTAAAGCATGTGTAGATTTTAACTTCAGCTGTACATGTTACGAAGATACATGTGCAATTACAAGTAATACATCAAAATACAATACGATAAGTGTAAACATGGTTTACTCGCAAGGTGGCAGGCAGTCGACGCACTCCACCGGTGTATGAGTTGTGAACTCGGTGAGAATGCGCTGAATACACTTATAGTCTGCATCAGTGTAGCAAGGTCGATAACCCGTGCCCTCATCCCGTACGTCTTCTAATGGAACGGATTCATTTATTGATCCAACTTCGAAGTAATATTGGTAACAGTCACAAACTTTGAAAATATATTTCTGTTTACATTTTCGTCGGCAATCCTTAAACAACAAATTGAACAAGATAATTTTGTTATTGTTATACAATTTTCTCATTTTCAGTAATAAAAAACAAATGAAATACTTACCCTAACTATTTCTCATATGAACAATTAAGTACAAATTGTCTTGATGAAATTAAACAATGGACCGGTCAGTGGCAAAACAGTTTGCCATCGGAGTTTTAAACCAGGTTCTTGGGTGTACCAACATCATTCTTCCTCTCTACAGGTTCTCATTTGAACAAACAAGTACAAGTTGTCTTAGTGAAATAACTCCAACCCACCCATCAACACGACAATGGTGCATGCAAAAACAAACAAATAAAACGTGAGAAGCTAAAAGCGCTTTTGAGCAAAATGTTTTCAGTGAACTTACCGAGACTAATGATGCTGATTATTTGCTTATAAAAGGATGTTAAAATAGCTTCTTTGGTGAATGAAAGATGGATGGGTGACGGATTTCACTCTATTCCAAGATATTCTTGGCGTTCGGACCAATAGAGATAAAAATGTGCTTAATGTTCAATTTTTTCTGAAGGAAAAATAACTGAAAAATTAATTGGAGTATTTGTTTACAAAACATTACAACGATATAGTTGACCATGTCTAAATCGATAAAAGTAAAATATGCATATCAGGAATCGCCACACAAAACGCAGCCTCCCAACGCAGCGGAAAGGAAGAGGAAGAGAGAGAGAGGGCATGTTTGATATAAGTATGTCAATTCAAAAAGGCGACACAAACAATTAACGAAAAAGAGAACCTTTGGGGATACCGCCTTGGAACGGTCAGTGGCAAAACAACTTGCCACTGGGGGTTTAAACCAGGTTCTAGGTGCACCAACCTCACACTTGCCCCAACAGGTTCTCATATTAACAGACAAGTACAAGTTGTCTTGGTTAAATGACTCCAACTCACCCATCAGCTCAACAATATTGCAGCAAAAGCACACACAATAATATAAAACATAAGAAGCTTATAGCACTGCAAAGCCAAATGGGCGAGTACTCGATGATCTTACCGAGACCAGAGCTCCTGGAGTCAAATTAGCAAGAACACGATGGCATTTATAAAAGAAACAAATCGAGCCTTTAGGTTCTTTAAAGAAATGATTTCCCCATAAGCCTTCATTAACTCCCAAACCCCTGCCACCGTCGTGCAACCAAAGGGGTAAGCATAGTGATCAACTGTACAAGGCCTGCAGAGCGCTGTAGAATATCATGTTGGTAACCTTTTTTTTGAATTTGCAGATGGTTTTTACGAATAACCGGGGAACATTAATATTGCCTTTTATTTTCTTAAGTTTAAAAATTAAATCCCCATAAAAAAACTGGCTGTGAAATACCTTGTTGCAGTAGTGATCTTAAATTGCACTTGTATTTTTTAATTAAATCTGGGTGTCGGCGATAAAACTTGCAGAAGGTTTTTCGATTTATGATACCGATAACCTTGTTTTAATAGATTTTTTTCTTTTATGCAAAGATTACGTTCATTGAAATCATTAACATCATTGCAAGCTCTAGAAAAGCGATCAAGCTGTGAGATATAAACCCCGTAAGATGTTGCACGAGGAACATCGCCGTCTAGAAACGGAAAATTTACTATATTAAAATTAAAATCGTCTCTTTTATCATATATGCCAGTAGTAACGTATCCATTTTCAATAGAAAGATTAAGATCAAGAAAGTTTCGAGATTTTAATTTAATTTACCACAGATTTTTGATATCAACATGTGAAGAAAAAATGATGTGACTGTATGCGTTTATTTTTTTTTCACAGTTTATATAGTGTCGGGCATTTTTAATAAGTTTGTACATACAAGTGGGTTACTCCATTAAGAGACGATAAGCTATTCAGAAATTTCTCTTGCATTTGTTGTAAAGCTGTAAAAAGTTCCATACCAGAAGTGATTCCACGAATGGATCAGTTTGCTTCTTTTCTTTGCATCGTTTTGTTTGGAACAAACCAGGAACTCTCTTCTTCTCGTACTAAAAAAAGACGAGAAATACGTTTAAATGGGCTTTCGTCCGTTCACAGCAATCTTTTACGTCTTGAACAGTTTTCAAGAAGTAAAAACTTAGTATTAAACGAATTTTTTTAACGCCAAGCCCATGGAAAAATGTTGGGTGTTTCGTATTTATACAGCTCTGTTTCCATTTAATGTGCTTTTTGGAATTATGGTTACATTGACCTTGGAAAACGGTCGGGATAACTGTGTTCGCTGCCCACTGTATCATTATGCCAGACATTTCTGCTAAGCAATTTTAACATTCTTCAAGGGGTTGTTGAATGGACAAGATTTTTTGGCCTGTGACTTTTAAAAGTCCAATAATTTTAGAGGGGAATCAAGAGTTATGAAGAGGACTCGTTTTTAGGTCGGGGACAGACGGACAAAAAAATCTTGAAAACAAACTGCCCTTAATGCGGGATATTTCACTTCAGTTTTATTTTTTATTAATCGTAAGCCTTAGCCAGTGACAAATTGTCATTTTGTTAAGATATTCAACTGTTTTATTTAAACATTCAGAACAAGCCACAACTGTCTTTAATGGCGATTGAAAAACAAGAGCTTCACTTCTGCGGCCGATTTATGCCCCGGTAAGAAGATAATCGCCGAAAATACCATGCAAATTAATACAAAAGTATGATAAGTATTAAATTCTCATTTGCAATTTAAATCTTTTCAGTAGAAGTTTTACAACTCACTTGGGCCAGACCCACGTTAGTTTCAAAACCAGTAGGAATAAACACACTATTTTCCGGATGGAAAAACGAGGGTCCATTTTCTGTTGTGACGGCAATCCCGGTCGAGGATGCAACAAAGGGAAGACTATGCTGTTGGTCCACAAACAAGAGAAGCTCTAGGGCTGTAATGACAAAAATCTAATGCAGTTGATAATGGGTATCAGTGACACGTATTGAAAGAGATTGCAATATTCAAAATGGTAACCCAGTTTCGACGGAGCTGTTAGCCAAAACGATGGGGTATTAATATTACAACGGCATATTTCTCATATTATACGTTATATCACAGTGTCTTTGCACACACATTTGAAATCAGATTTGTGAGTAACTATCCAACTAATTTTAATAATTTATTTTGTTTGGCAAATATTTCGAAATGATTGTTCCGTCAGGTAAAAAAGCGCTGCAAACAGTTGTTAAAATGCCTTTTTAATGAAAAATATGCAGAAAAATGTGTCTTTAAGCTGCCTTATGTTAGGTTAAGAAAACGTTAGACAATACCATATCTTGGTCCAGCAGACGATACTGTCCCCTGTGGTGCAATAGACGTCTGTTTCTTAGGATCGAATTCGTAGCAAAAGCCATATTCATACGAACGTGTAGTAGAAAATGCCTCCCTGTAAACATCAGTTAAAAAACAATACACAGTTGTTGCAATTCAGAAAAAAACTGAGTCTTCTGCTTTTTTTAAACGAAACAGATGCATTAGAAACTGAACTATTTGGAAACACTTAAACGAAGACATAGAATTTATAAATTTATCAGACAAACCTGTTTTTTGAGGGCCAATAAGTATCTTAAATTACACTCCTAAAAACTGAGTACTTTGAATAAATTTCTTTAAAGTGATTGCGTAACCGTTGTTGAAATAAAATTACGTGCAGTGTAGAAAAACGTTTCCCCGAACGCAGAAATCATACTGGAAAATCCATTGATCTATTCCTTTTTTACTAGGATTTTGAATAGTGTGATAAAAAATATTGTGATCACACCCATACGTCGAATAAAAGATATGTTGCTAGAGTAAAACAACATTTAGCTATATACATCCAATACATTTATGTGCCTTTTTGTCAAATCTGTTTATCTGTTGCAATTCCCTGATCAGTCTATTTTCTATTCTATTTCCTTTTATCCGTGACATTTTTTAAAACTTTTACAGTCACACCAGTTGTTATGATTCTTCCCATTGAAATGATCTGCTAGTGATACCGGCTTTTCAATCGTAAATCAGCCTCGTGTTCCTGTATTCTTTCCTTGACCGTCTTTGATGTCTCCCTAACGTTAACATTCTTCCCATACGTTCCCCAGCAGATCCCATTAACCACATTGTATGAACTACATACCGACTATTTCAATTGTTCTCATTCTGCCTGATTTGTATAATGTTTTTAAGCACTTCTTAACAATATTGCGTACCCTGTGAAACTACCTCTCATACGTCAATACAATGAGTACTCTTTCTAACTTACTGTCCTTACTTCTTGCACTTCCAATAATGCTCATGATCTGGGTCAATCAAACCGATATTTCATATAGTTCTTTAATTGTTTCTCTAGAAATTTCCAGCTATATCTCATGCTTTCTTAGCTGCCTCTTTAATATCCCCCTGTTGCTTATGTATCCCTCCTCACTGCAGATCCGTTTTATTTCCTAATCGTATTTCACCGCCCGTTTACATGCGTTGAATGACACGACTTTATCAACATACACGTGTTTGTCCGTACAGATCCGTCGTGCACCTCCCGGCCTTAAAACTCACAAGCATGTACAAAAATCTCCTTATTTTGGCTTATCGTAGTTCTTCTTGTATGTTCTTGTGAATCACATTTGCAAAATTCCAAAACTTTTTTGCACATATTCCCCATGTATCAAGAATCCAAAGTTCTCTAACAATCTCGTGTACCTTCATGCAAAATCCCAGCTTTTGGCCTATAGATACCGCCGTGTTTTTACGTATCTGTATTGTTAAATTAAAAGACATTGTTGTCTTAAACAGTTTCAATCATGCGCAATGCAGCTTTCGAAGAATCCATTTATTTTCCGTTTTCTTCAAGACATCTTTATGTGCGTGTACTCCTTTTTGTCATGGGTTCGATGGATACATTCGACAACAAAACAATATTTCATCGTTATTTTTTGAAGTGATTTGTATTTCCTGAAGTTAATTAAAAACAGTCGTAACCCGCATGCATCTTAGACGTGCTTCCATAAACAAATACAGTGGTTTCTCCGCTTACCCTTTAATTCTTTCCGTCGGAGTCCCATTATTTTTTTTTTTTTTTTTTTTTGGGGGGGGGTATTTTAATTTATTGCTTGATTGCGGCGGTCACATAAACGCCAAAACGACACGTTTTCAAAGTGTTTCGAAAACGAATAAGATGTACGAGGCGTAGGAATTCTCTTTGTAAATATTACGTTGAAAAATGTATAGGGAAAAAGTTTTAATAAGTAAAATCACTATTATAACAAAAACTCAGAACACTTTATCAAACACTTACCTAGAACATGGTTCCCCGGCAAAGTTACAAAGAAGTATGAATTCTTCCATTGGTTGAGAAATGCTCGTAAGGTAAGATACATCTTTTACACTCAGGCGCATCTTGAACAGTTCAGTTGTCTGCCAGAGAATGTCGTTGCCTGTAAAGAAACAGTATAACAGGGAAAGTATCGTTGATTCACCACTTAAATAATTTATTACACCGGATTTTAAACAAATATTCTAAAATAATCGTCGATACATAAATACTTCCGGTAATCGATATGTCATAACCTTAATGAGACTGATTGATTGGCTTTATTTGCTACCTATTCAAAAAGGGTTGTTTACTTTTTTGTTAAAAAAAATTACTTGATAATCATGGCTTTTTATTCACTGCTAATGTTTGTAATATGTCGGCAAAATCCGAGGAAAAGGTCGAAAAAGGTTAATCAATTATTTAGTATTTAAGTTTCGTTTATTGATTGCTGAGTTGGTACATGTGTTAATTCCTGTGTTATTTGATTTGTCAATACTTTCAACGTTAAAATATTTTTTTAATATCAAATTATGTAAAAAAAAAATAAAAAATAAGTGTTTGTTGTCTCGGCCATAAACATTAGTACTTACTGACGTTCTTACCCATTGCTTCTTCATCGTATCTAGAGTAGTTTAATCCATACCAATCCTGCAGTAAATTAAATGAATTCCAAGTGCTCAGTACTGGTAAGTAACATCACACGTGAGGAATTAAAACATTTAAAGAAACCTTAAAACAATTGTCGACTTTTTGCCTTCCAATAGATTTCAGTAAAACGTTCAGCGTTGAATGGATATATTAACCTGTCACGTGTGCATTCTTCATCACAAAATACAAAGAGTTATTCACTAAATCACTAAATTGCGCTTTAAAATATATAAACAGATTAAACACGTTAAACTTACGGAGGCATTGAAGATTTCCATATTAATTGAATAAGATTCTGCCGCGTCCTGTATTAGCTTTTCAAGATCGGAACCCGCATGTAGTTTGTTGTACAAAGCTGGATTGGTATTGCAAATGGTCACTCGTGGAAATTCCAAACTTGGAGCACTCTGGATATCCACAGATGTGCTGATGGGATGGCTGAAACAAAATACGATATGATAAATAAAATAATGTCGGACGTACCATTAAACACTTTTATATTGTAGCTAGTACAAAGGCACCGTGGATGTCTTCAAAAAATACTTATTTTGAAACGTTGTAACAATCGGTCTATTCTAGCGTAAATTATAGTGTAGGAAAATGTGCTATTCTATTCATTTTAACGGATCATTTTTGTGAGTTAAATCAAAATTACAAACTATCTTTATACGACTGTATCAACAAAAAACGGAAAGAAAAAAGGAAACATTGTTTATTAGCCGATTAAATAATGTATTATTTCCGAAAAAAATATAAAAGCCTTACCTACTGTATTTTTTATAGAGACCATCTACCTGCCAAATAATCATGGCAAGTGATGCTAACAAAGCTAGAACCCAGCAGATTTTCAAGGCAATATACGGGGAGTTCTTTGTCCGCCCGATCCCATGTATTGTCGAATAGTCCATATATTCGCTAACTGGTTGCTTGCTCGGCATTTTCAATTCCAAGAGCATTGATTCTTTTTTCAGTTTACGTTGCAACATGAACACGTCTGTTATATTTAATGATAAACGGTCATGAAATATTTGATTTACGATTTGCACGTAGTGATTCTTTTAACGTTCATCTATAAATTTGTCTTTTACCATCTACGATGAATCGTTTATGCTAAGCGCTTGTAAGAATATTTTCATATCATAATATGTTGCTATGGTGTATAGTTAATTACGAGGACCAGTGCGGAGTCGCCAAGGGACCAGTAATGAACAGGTCAAAAAATCAGTGCTCTTTGTATCAAAGACCTATTGTGTGCCCTGAACTCGACTACATTAACTGAACACGAATTTTATTTTAACGAAAACCTCAGCGGGACTAAGTCTCTTGATGGAATCGATGATAAAAGGTCGCAATGCTATGTTATTTGTATAGATAAACTTTCTGCGACTCTAATGATCAAATAAATAAATCATTATTAACAATTAAAAGTCTGGTCTGAATCCATTATTATTGTTTTTAAGTTGTTTGTACAAGTAATAAATGATTCTGATATCGATTTCGCCGGAGGTCAACTCTGTATATTGGAACGCAATATCAGTATTAATTTAACCATGTAAATATTGTTGTTGTTGTTTGCCAAAGAAGTAAATGTGACGTTTAAAAGAACCTTATTGCAAATAATTTTAATCCGTTCTCTTTGTCAACTTATGATTTTTCCTCGTTGTTTACTTCATCAGTCTTGTCAATCACCAGTCTCATTAAAAAACTTTTGCAAGAGAAAATAAAACTTTATTTCTTGTAATGAACATAGAGATTTTTACAGATGGTTCTTAACATAATTATACTTTAATGGACAAGACCTTATCGAGTTGATCTCTTTTTTACTGGATAAAACTCATGTCAAATTAGCTACCTTTATTTAGAAAAATGTAATAGGCATACCTATATGTACTAATTGCGCAACTTTTTGTCGATGATCTGTTTTAATAAATGCTCTAAAACAGACTTCATTTATTTCAGTAGATCAACAAGCCCTGTAACAGCCTTTAATTCAAAAAAATAAAATTGTTAAATATGAATAATAACCATTTTTCATCTTGGGTATTCAAATAAAGAAAAAATAGTTAGACCCAAAACTTCTAGAAAATTCTATTTCACACGAACTAAAAAAACTAATAAAACAAGACAAAAGATCATTTTAAATGACCACATGAATATTGTGATAGTGACAACTGTATGTTGTGATACTGACAACTGTATGTTTGTCCTTCAAATGAACTTTCTATTATGGAGAAAGAAATCAACTATTTTATTCCATTGTCATATGTTTATATATATTTGTTGCCAGTATCATATAACTCATGTTGGCATTTGAAATGATGTTTTCTGTTGTTTAGTTTTGGATATGTAAATAGAAATTTCGGGTATTGTTTGATCTAGATATTTTCCTTTACTGTTCTAACAGTTAAAAGTTTGTAAAATAAAGATATATTAAAAACATTTATTTGTGCAGTTTCATTGAACTACATTTTGTCATTGGATTTTCCTTTTATCGACGAAAGTACAATCGACGAAAGTACAATGTCGGCGGTAGACAGTCCTTCCTAAGGGCCGTCTTCCGTCGTCATAGCATGTTCATCGTTAAAAAAATTATCAAAATCTTTAACTGCAAAATGGAGTTCAATGAAACTTTGCACAAATAAATGTTATTAATATATCTTTATGATGCATATTACGTGTTACGTTTGAACAGTAAAGAAAAATAATTAGATTTAAAAATTTCCTAAAATTCTATTGAAATGCATTGAAGATACTGACACATGAGTAATATGATACTAAAAACAATATGGTGTGTCCTTTTTGACTTACATAATAATGTAAATAATATGAGATATTTGTAAAAGAAAATAATGTAAATAATATGAGATATTTGTAAAAGAGAGTTTGACATTGAATTTCCGTTCGTTTTCTGGTCGTAAATGGGTGACAAACGTTGATTTCTCTCTAAAACGAAATCAACATATTGTTGTGAGAATCATTTGGGTATTCAAAATAATGCTTTGTGTTGTTAAGTTTTTGTGAATTTACGTATATACAATTTTAGTAGGGATGGCATCGAATAGCAAATTGGCATTCGAATATTCGATAGATATGTTTATTTGCGATCTCTATGCTCAAAGTTTGCTGGAGTTTGCTGAACGAGTTAGTAAACAGGCACTTCCGGTTGTATAACGGCATTCCAATTATAGATAACGCTCAACCGTTCAACGTTGTCATCAGGTCAAGCTTAAAAAAGACAAAATCTCAGTTCTAACATTTAATGTTCATGTGATGTCCGCTTGCATATTAATAACATGAAGTTACTATAAAAGATCAATCTACTTTTGTTTTCTTTGTACGTGCATTTCCGTGACAGAGTAATGTAATGGTAATATCGTTGTCGTCACGGTCTTAACGCCGATTGTCAAAATATTACACACATTGATTATCATTTTAATTTTATTTGAATTAATTCATATCATTACTTTTTACGTAAGCTCTATTGTCTGATGTATGTTTCTTCCTGGAGAAATTTACTCAAGTTTAAGATTTCACGTGACGGGATTGGATGCGCGTGCTACCGATTATGCAAATTATCTTTATTATGACAATTATCATTGGATGCAGCTTATTTTTGCTTCATCCAATGATTATTGTTTTCAATTTTAATTAAAATATGCACACGCATTATTAATTTCGCACCTAATGTGCAGAACGCCGATCAGTATTGTTCTCCAGAATTACCGATATCTGACGTTAACGGGTCACTCAAACTGCCAATTACTGTTTATTGGGGCCAATATATTGACTATGACACCAGGTGTTTTTGTGAATTGCACATCGAATTTAGCATGTTAAGGGGGAAAACAAAAAGTCCTTACACGAAATAATTTAAATTTATTTGATTTATATTTATTCTTTATATTTCATTTTACAAAATTTATTATTCGAATATTAAAAAAGTATTCGAATGTCCCGTCGGCATTCGCATATTCGGCGGCCCTTAATCCGATCCGATTGCTTCTTGATGGTTTTCATGGGGATTTTGTCAAAGCAATTTTGTATAAAAATGTATCCAAGCAAAGAGCGTATGATGGGTTGAATGGGTTGGGAAAAGAGCCAGTATTCATGAATGAACTCGAGTGTTGTGTTTTCTATACAAATATTATAAACATTTATTTCAAGTTTCTTGCGACGACATACAAGTGCAGCACACGTAATAATAACCTATGCTCATAAATCGCTGGGTTGTAAGTACTCTGTAACACTTCAAGTCATGTTCGCCAGTCGGCATTTCAACATAATGGCAGTTTAGTTTTAAGCATTTAAACGTCGCTTTTCTTTGCTCTTTCTCGTTACCTGTGCTGAAGTGTAGTCAGAACGGGCCCTCAACTAGGGTAGATTATATCACCAAGTAGGTAACAGTCTTCTGGGCATTGTACATTTCCTACTTCTATGTTGGACAAGTTTTCAGCACTTACATCGCATTGTTTTCTCCTTCTTGTTATCTGGGTCATCGATTTCGGTTACTTAATCTCAAAGTATGACACACTCTTAAAAATAATAAAAAATATTTTCCTACTTGACGCATTTATCCAAAATGCAGGATATCGCTTGCATTGCGGAGAAAAACGTCATCGAAATATCGCGTTTACAATAATTTGTGTATGTATGGCATGGTGACATCTATGTTTGGAATAATATTTTTCCTGTATCTGTTTAGGCCTATTGCGTATGATGCGCTGTCTTTTGCACCAAGCGCAAATGAAAATTTCGACTATTAACCATTCTTTGCTCTCCGCTCGTCATAAGTGTGCCACTGTGCATATGAGCTCAACTTCCTATGAAAAAGTTGGAATAAGCGCCAGTATTTCATTTAATACTGTAGGCACCTCCGACATTGTTGCCAACATGTTATATGTTGGGTATGACCTCAACCAGATCAAAGTAAAACACGGTTTTGCACAGATATTACATGTCCTCTTGTAGCATTCGTGGACATGAAGTTTGCGATGTCTGTTAGACTCGGGTGTTTCGCCGGTGATTTCATATATTTTTATCTACTAGTGGAGACATCCATTTTAATAGAACATTTCTTGTTTGATCTGAAAAGCCGATGACGATTATTCGTATCTTTAGCTGGAGGCCCGGAAACTATTGCCGTCATCATGGAGATGTCATGTTTGTTAAACCGAGCACAATAATTGGACATTGTTATGGACGCTTGTTTACTATTAATTTTAAATTTTAACATTATGCACCGTCCAATAAATTGTGACGGTTCTGCTGTTGCCACACCTCTTAAAGAAAAGACGTCACAAGATTCGTTAGATGAATAAGACTTCATCGTAGATAACGAAGTTGAAGTCTAAATTTATCACCTTATGCATTTAAATATGAATTTCACTTTTTTATTGTAAAACTCAAAATGCAGTTAATACAAAAAAGAATATAACTTGCAGGTTTCACTGGATATCTTTAGTGCATTGCAATAGTATTCAGGTATCCTTTGTACGTATTGTAATGTATATTAAGGTGCTTTACCTTCGTTATTACATGTTCATTGGTAAAATAGAGAAAATTATCAAAGCGCTCTGCCGGCTAAATGCAGTTCAATATAACTGTACACAAATACATTTTATTAGTGCACCTTTATTTGAAATACGTAAAGAAATGTTAGAAAAATAAAGATAAATAGCTGGATCTTAAAATGCTCAAAACTTTCTTTTTGCCCCCAACAGACAATCAAAACATCACAAAATCTCATTTTAAACTTATTCCGGCAAAAAAAATTAATGTTATCGTACGGTTAATTGTGTAAATACATGTTATTTTATATTTCTAACATCATATTTTAATATTTCAAGATGAGTAGAATTTAAATAATTATTGAAATAATAAAGCGATGGTATCGCATACCTTTTTGGTAGAGTACGCAATCATACCCTTTGTCGGAGATGATCTGCCGATAGATTTTCGACGACAACCTTCATAAAGTCGTGCTATGTCATGACTGGCCGATCGAATGTATTCTTCGAATAGAGGATGTATGCATTCAAGAGCATTTTTTAATAATAGGAATGGCGATCTTTTCCATACTTGTGTTTTGCGTTCCCCGTTGTAAAAACTCAGAGGTATATCAGCGCAATCTATTACGCCGATGTTATGGTTGTAGGAGTGTGCAATATAAGGTATACTGTCAACATCTCTTGCTTCTAGTGTTGTAGACAGCAACCGTATTGGCTTCCTGTCTTTCTCGTCCAGCGTTGCGGTGGACAGCAAGCAATTTTTTCCCTGTCGCATACAGTTCGTTCTGGGTTCTGGTTGTGCAGTTTTAATGGCGTTTGGTTTTGTTTGATTTGATCTTTAAGTCCTAGTTATATAGGTCGTATGGTCCAACAATGTTCTACCCCAAAATCAATGCTGCAAGAAAACTGTCACAAATAACACGATACCCTTTTCCTATCATGTTGCATCCTCTAAGTAAGTTTACAATTACGTTCTTTGCCTGAAAGCCGAACGTTCTCTGCTGCTGCTTCGAATTGATTACCTAGGTAACATTTCATCCGTATCATATAGCGAGAAGCGCTCTCTGCAAAAACCCAGAATTTAACCCCAAACTTAGCTACTTTAGTTGGTATGTAATGTAACATGGCGGTGCTTCCTCTAGTTGCCACTTAAGTCTCATCCACGCACCCCTCTCTATTAGCTATATAATGCCGCTGAAACACACGGTTTGCAAACTGCAGTGGTCTGAACTTTAGGTCTGGTCTAAAAAGTGTATTAAAAATAATGTGAAGAGATGTTTCTTATTTTGCATTGATACATTAAGAGAGCAGTTGTACAGTACATGTGCAAATGAGCGATGATGGCGGCTGAAGCACAAGGGTGCGATTGTTGCTATTATCCCGCGAGCTAGTTGTGAACATTTTATGAAAATAACTCATTTTCCCTTTTATAATATGTGTATAACGATAGTTATACCCCCGTATACGAAGTATAGGGGGTATATAGGAGTCATCATCCGGTTGGTTGGTTGGTTGACCCGGTCTGTCTGTGGCACTTACAGCGTCTTCAGTTTTCAAGATATCGACTTGAAGCTTTAACCATATGTTCGTGAGGACATTTGCGCGAACTATTTTTTTTCTCATGTGGATCAGTCCATTATTTTTCGGAGGGGAGCACGATTCACAAAATCTTGTGACGCGAACTACTTCTACAGTTTTTAAGATATTGACTTGAAACTTGATACATATGTTCGGCGTGAAGTGTAGATGTGCGTGACATATTTTTCGTGTGGATTAGTCCATTATTTTTTGCAGGGGACATGATTTAACAAAATCGTGTTATGCAAACTTCTAAATCTTGTGATGCGAACTACTTCTACAGTTTTTAAGATATTGACTTGAAACTTGATACATATGTTCGGCATGAAGTGTAGATGTGCGTGACATATTTTTCGTGTGGATTAGTCCATTATTTTTTGCAGGGGACATGATTTAACAAAATCGTGTTATGCAAACTTCTAAATCTTGTGATGCGAACTACTTCTACAGTTTTTAAGATATTGACTTGAAACTTGATACATATGTTCGGCATGAAGTGTAGATGTGCGTGACATATTTTTCGTGTGGATCAGTCCATTATTTTTCGGAGGGGAGCATGATTCAACAAAATCGTGTTATGCAAACTTCTACAGTTTTTAAGATATTGACTTGAAACTTGATACACATGTTCGGCATGAAGTGTAGATGTTCGTGACATATTTTTCATCTGGATTAGTCCATTATTTTTTGCAGGGGAGCACGATTTAACAAAATCTTGTGACGCAAACTACTACTACAGTTTTTAAGATATTGACTTGAAACTTGATACACATGTTCGGCATGAAGTGTAGATGTGCGTGACATATTTTTCATCTGGATTAGTCCATTACTTTTTGCAGGGGAACACAATTTAACAAAATCTTGTGACGCAAACTTCTACTACAGTTTTTAAGATATTGACTTGAAACTTGATACACATGTTCGGCATGAAGTGTAGATGTGCGTGACATTTTTTCATCAGGATTAGTCTATTATTTTTTGCAGGGGACATGATTTAACAAAATCCTGTTATGCAAACTTCTACACTTACTACGTCAACAGTTTTCAAGATATAGACTTGATACTTTAAACATATGTTCGTGAGTACATTTGCGCAAATTTTTTTTTCTCATGTGGATCAGTCCATTATTTTTCGGCGGGGAGCACGATTTAACAAAATCTTGTGACGTGAACTACTTCTACAGTTTTTAAGATATTGACTTGAAACTTGATACATATGTTCGGCATGAAGTGTACATGTGTGTGACATATTTTTCGTGTGGATCAGTCCATTATTTTTTGCAGGGGACATGATTAAACAAAATCGTGTTATGCAAAATCTTACAGTTTTTAAGATATAATACTTGAAACTAAAATTGTATGTTCTGCATGAAGTGCGCATGTAAGCGACATATTCTTTTGTGGATCAGTCCATTTTTTTTGGAGGGGAGCATTATTTAACAAAAACTTTTATTTTAAATCTTATGACGCAAACTACTTCTCCAGTTTTCAAACTTTAAACATACGTTTGTGAGAAGATTTCCATGACATACTTTGTTTCATGTGGATCAGTCCATTATTTTTTAGCAGGGGAGTATGATTCAACAAAACCTTATGACACGAACTACTTCTACAGTTTTTAAGATATTCACTTGAAACTTGATACACATGTTCGGCATGAAGTGTAGATGTGCGTGACATATTTTTCATGTGGATCAGTCCATTATTTTTTGCAGGGGACATGATTTAACAAAATCGTGTTATGCAAACTTCTACACTTACTATGTCAACAGTTTTCAAGATATCGACTTGAAACTTTCAACATATGTTCGTGAGTACATTTGCGCAAATTTTCTTTTCGTCTCATGTAGATCAGTCCATTATTTTTCGGAGGGGAGCCCGATTTAACAAAATCTTGTGACGCGAACTACTTCTACAGTTTTTAAGATATTGACTTGAAACTTACTACATTTGTTTGTTATGAAGTGTAGATATGTGTGACATATTTTTCGTGTGGATCAGTCCATTATTTTTTGCAGGGGGCATGATTTAACAAAATCGTGTTATGCAAACTTCTACACTTACTACGTCAACAGTTTTCAAGATATCGACTTGAAACTTTAAACATATGTTCTTGGTACATTTGCGCAAATTTTTTTTCTCTCATGTAGATCAGTCCATTATTTTTCGGAGGGGAGCACGATTTAACAAAATCTTGTGACGCGAACTACTTCTACAGTTTTTATGATATTGACTTGAAACTTGATACATATGTTCGGCATGAAGTGTAGATGTGCGTGACATATTTTTCGTGTGGATCAGTCCATTATTTTTTGCAGGGGACATGATTAAACAAAATCGTGTTATGCAAACTTCTACAGTTTTCAAGATATCGACTTGAAACTGAAATCATAAGTTCTGCATGAAGTGCGCATGTTACAGACATATTTCTTATGGATCAGTCCATTTTTGGTTTGAGGGGAGCATTATTTAACAAAATCTTATGACACAAACTACTTCTCCAGTTTTCAAACTTTTAACATACGTTCGTGATTAGATTTGCATGAAATTTTTTTTTTCATTTGGATCAGTCCATTATTTTTTAGAAGGGGAGCACGATTCAACAAAATCTTCTGACGTCAACTACTTTTACAGTTTTGTTTACATCCGGTGAAAACCCAAGTTGCTATTTTTAAACACAACTTTTGCAGCAAATTTTCAGGATTTCAATTATTTTTCAACTTTCACCCATGAAAGATGCAAACATCATTTCTGTATACTCTGACAAAGCAGTATTACGGGGGTATTAATCACCTTCAGTGATAGCTCTAGTTGCAATTTACATTTCAACGAGCTCAATCGGAATAAACAACGAGCTCAATCGGAATAAACAAAACTGTAAATAACGAATACATTATATACATCAAAGCTATATAATAACTCTTGGAATTTAACAACTTACTTTTATGCTGGATCGCTCCTAGGCGATATTTTGTGGTTATCCACAATAGGAAGAAACTTGAGGGTAAGTTGGAATCGGTTCCTGCTCATAAATTTCCTGAACCATCGTGTACTCTGGCTGTCATGATTCTTGCTCCTGTAGTCTGTGATTGTTGATTTTCTTATCAGTCCCTTTTTAAATTGACAGAAATAAATGCTTTCGTTTCCGTCGGCGAAAGTGGACTCCATCCATGCGCTCGAGAAAATCGCCAGAGATGAGCGTCCCTCAGAAACTGACGAGCGTATCTGGATATCGTGGCTACGATTTGTTTCATTGTGTTACGGTTTGTTTGATGATACGCAATATGCGTCGCTGTGGATCGTATGACCGATCTACGACAATCGCGTCCTACGATTGGTCGTGCGACCGTTGTTGTTGTTGTGTATTCGCAATTTGTGGACCCTCCCGCCTCTGACCGAGGACATTATGGTGTGGTCCGACCGTTGATGAAACGATCCCCAGGAGTAAAACAATGTTTTAGTAACGTTAAACTGATTATGGAGACGTGGATGGCCACGTGCTAATCTGTTTATATAAAGAAGCATGATTTAAATGGATATATGGTCAACATGAATATTTTTCCAGTGCAATATCTCGTGCCAGGGACATGACAATATTAAATTTAAGTACATGTAGGCCTTTTACTTAAAAGTGTCACCTGACTATCTAGTAATCGTAAACATAATCTACAAATACAGTTTGTCGGTATAAAATAAACCCTTTTAACTTTCTCACTGGCAATATAAAGTTACCGCATTTACCGTAGCTTTTACATTGATGAACTGAAGGCATTCGGTATGGCAAAGTAACACTGGTACATACCTGCAATGTCGGGAAAGATGCAGTCTTATAAAGCTTTTTCTGCTGACAAAATTTATTATAAGCTAAATATTCGAATCAATGCGTTGTTTCTTGTTACGTCACAAACCACGTGGTATGACCACACTGGAGACGCCATTGACAAATCAGCATGGCTATCGGTGTAATTGTGGGAAGAAATGTTTGACATCGGTAGAAGAACCATAATGAACGTAAAGGAAATGACCGGAAAAGATCTTTATGTCATGGGAGATCTCCACAAGGTAATTCCAGATCGAAAGAGATCATGGAGAGAAAAAGCGTACAGATATGAAGGTCATAAAGTTTGTCGAAAAGCTTTTACTGTTATTTTCGACATTAGTGAGGTTACTAATTAGGCCTAAACATCTATGCACATATGGAAATATTCGCGCACTGACGTGGACAAGTTGAGGGCCGCTACTGAACTTCAAGATCACTGATTGGCAGCACAGATTGAACATCAGGTGATTGATTACATATTATTTGGGGCACGCCGCGGGGAAAAGGTATCTTCAGTTATATTTTTGGACATTTTAGTTCTTACTATATTTTGAAAAAACGTAGTCTACAATAATCATATATTTTCCTATAACGAAAAAGTTATTTCGTTTCACATTTTGACAATAAAATGTTATTTTTAACGGGAAATGAATAATAAGAAAAGTTTTCTTCTCAACTTTATGACGTCATTTCAATATTGACGTCAACTGTTTGAAGGTACCTTTTCCTGTGACGCGCCCCAGTTGTATTTATTAGTCGCAAATCATAGCAACTTGGTAAAGTTTTGTTTACTGCATTCTGCCTGCATTTATTTCATACGTATCGCGTTCAGTGACTTTCGAAGTTCCTATTTCATACATTTTAATTAAGACATTGGATGTAAACAAAGACTTATATATTTTATATAGGAATCTAGGTCTTTGATGTGAATTCTACATAACAGCATATTTGAACTTGTGAGCAACGACGTTTTGCGTTTCAGGTATAAAAGGCTTATATGTCGCTAACAGGAGGGATGAATTTTCTAACGCAGATTACCAGCATTCACATTAGACGTTCAACTTCTCCCTGAATGTTTTCATTTCTACACATTCACGTCAAGTGGGTCCGCGTAATTCTTGACACCTAGGTTTGTAACCTAGTTGTATAATATAGTATAACTTTTAATAATCGCATATTTAGTAATTAATGAGTAGATCTACATTAAAACTGTGTTACCTTAATATATAAAAGCGCAATTTGTTTGGTATTTGTTGTGTTTTATTTCTTTTTTGTCGTTGACATTTCTATCCATATTTTCAGGAAGGTGCATATATTTGAGTTTCGGGGCGATGGAATCGCTCGGCAATATAATTTTGTCATTGACGAAGCGGAAACTATGGACTTTGATGGGAAAGGAATTCGTGGTCCAAACGCAGTGATTTCCATGATAGACGATGCACTTGGTGAAAAGAGAACAACTTAGCATGCCGATCATTGCATGGGTATATTTGAGATGCCCGCAACGTCAACCTTGTTTTCCATATCCATCCGTATTCACGAGACATGAACAAAGACTTGACATGTCCACAACCAGGAATAAACCGCCTTGATACAAACCTATAACTTGAAAGGATTAGAGATTTGATATCGTTGCGATGGCAACGCATTTAAATGTACTGCTATTGTCGTAAATTTTAATACCATCTGTTTTCGTGTTCGGTTGAAATATTTTTTAAGACTTTCAGATTTTTTAAACATATTTTGACAAATTAGTGTTGTTTTTAAGTTCGTTGCCATGGTAATGTAAATTTATTATGATGAAATATTGGTCAAATTTGTTATACACTTGACTTACAATTATTACAATATTTGACTAATTTACAAACTATTGAATAGTTTTAAAGGAAAATCCTTAATACTTCAGTGATTAAAGTTTTTTACTAATTTTAATTTGTTTGCTTGTAGTTTTCGCAAAACGCTATCTAGTCATGTTATATTTTGACCGATTTTACCAATTTCTACTTGAGATCCAGCAAAAATATTGACATTTTTAAACAAATTTTGCCCTCTATTGTTCAATAAAAGAATTTCGAAAAAAAATGTGAAAAGGGTCATTTTTCCAGAGACTCGCTAGCTTTGCAGGGGCTAGGTATCAGTGTGCCTATGGTTGTGGGCTATTTAGTCAAACATCTATCCCTATAATCATGGAACACGTGTATACTTATTTTCAAAATGTTAATATTATGATAAATAAGATCTTGCATGTAAACTTTTACATTAAAACTGTCAGTCAAAAAGGGGATAAATTGATCAGATGTACTTTACACATTTATCCTGAACGTCATGGTGGTCAAGTGTAAACAGTTTCAGAGTTAAAGTATAGATTGTTTGTTTGTTTGTTTGTTTCGGGTTTAACGCCTGGTTTCAACACCTTTCTGGTTATATCCCGGCGGTCAGTCCACCTAACCGGTGTTCCTGGGTCTCTAACCAATACTAACCAATTTCTCCGCAAGCGACTGACTGCTTCCTCACTTGAAACAGAGGTGAGGGACAAATGACTCTCAGACACAATGTCCGAGTTCAATTGTCACGGAGAAATTTTTCCCGCCTCGGCTGGGGATCGAACTCACGACCCCTGGATTGACAGTCCGATGCTCTATCCACTGAGCTAGCCGGGCGGGCTAAAGTATAGATAGTAAAGTAAAGTAATTAGCCTGCCATACATCCCAGTCAAAAATGGCCATGATAAGATCAAAATGTAAGGTAGAGTTATGATAAAAGGTAGTTTAACTCCAAGCAATGTATGATGATGTTTCAAAGCTGTAAAAGTAATATGAAAGAAATGAGTTATCATTAAAAATATTCAGGCTGTCTATCCAAATTAAAGTTAGAAATAATAACTTGGGATATGATGGTACACATGTTTGCCAAGTTTTAAAGCTAAGATAAAGAAGGTAATGTTGATACGCAAAGCAAACCAGTGATGGCCCTGATGGGTGATGACAGTTGAATAGCTCTACATATTTTTGAATATGCGAGCTTGCAAATAACAAACAACATAAAAAAATTATGTATTCTTTTTGATATTTATTTCAAATTTAAAATCATAAATATTTTACAATGTAAGGATCTATGTTAATATCTATCTGATATTTATAATACAAACAATCAAAGTACAATACAATCACATTGTAAACATACTGTAATGAACTCAAATTCTAATGGGAACCTTAACATAATCAATTAACAAAGAAAGGAATAGTTGAAAAAATAGCACTTTATGATGCTTCTTTTAAAGAAATCACATAAGACATTAACCATTTACTCCATTGGATATGTCTTATATCCCACGGGTGATCATTGTAGATCTAGATCAGCCTGCAAATCCATGCAGTCTGATCAGGATTTACACTGTTTCACTTTAACATTCATTATGTTATTTCGGGTTAAAAAGCAACCTTTGCAGATTCTGATTAGACTGCATAAATGTGCAGTCTGATCTGGATCTACACTAGTTGACTGTTAATCACGGCATAACCATGAGGTAAAGGGTTAACAAGAAACAAAGATTATGACAAATAAGAAATAACCAGCAAGAACTTTTTAATTGACATATAGCAATTATTAGAACTGTAAAACTAAACATGAAGCAATTTCCTGTCCCGAAATTTATACAATTGTATCCTTAATAAACACATATCTTTGATTCAAAAATACCGAGAATAAAACATGTTCAGACCTGATTTATACACATAAGGTTACATGAATGATGCATGGAGGATAAGAGAATGATGCAAACATTTCTCTTCAAATACTGCTTGTTCAACTGTCTACAAGGACCATCAATGCTGAAATAAACATATCAAAACAGTACCCAGTGAAAAGTACTAGATCATGGCCAAAGATCATAAAACTAAAGCAGGAAACCAGTCTCAAATCTCAAGCATCTGATTGGCTGAAACGGCGACTAGTCTCTATTTCATCCAATCAGATCCTTGAGATTTGAGACTGGTCTTCAATCTCAGTTTTATGATCTAGGGCCCATAACTGAGCATAATCATAGAAAAACAACATAAAACATGGCATCATATAAATAGGGTAACGATATAATGAAATTTTTTGGCACAAGTAGAAGGCATATATTACAAAGAGAATACAGTAAACAAACGCCAGTCATAAGATACACTGACAAATACTGAATACATTACAAGGTATATCAAAGCTCATTAACCCTTTCCTCAATAAATACACCTTTATTGCATGGGCAAACAGTTTAGATCCAGATCAGCCGGCACATCCGTGCCGTCTGATTAGAATCTGCACTGGTCGCATTTGGTCAGAAATAACCTAATGAGTCAAAAAGGGAAACAGTGTAGATCCTGATCAGACGGCACGGCACGGCACCTGTGGAGGAAAGGGTTAAATGACAGTTTCATACATGTGTTATTGGTAAAACAAACAACCAGTAGTTATTGCAGAGGTAAAAAAATCGGTCATTCTTCTTAAAGTCCCCTAGGTCAAACAATCAAATTTTTCTTTAAATATTTTTATACCTGATTTTGCATTTATACACTATCATATTATGATATAATATAAATATTCCAAATACTTATATGAAATCTTTAGATAAATATTGATCACTGCAACTATTTGGCTAAATTTTGTGGCTACAGTACAAAAGTAAAATGAAGACTTTTCAAAGAAATAATAAAAATGTTCTTGTTTTATCTGTGAATAATATACAGATAGGTGTAGTGATCAAATCACAACTGTGAAGCATGAGTAACTTTATTATTAGCATGCTGATAACCATCTATATTTGATTTACTGTTAAAATATGTAAACACATTTATTGTTTTGATTCTAACCATGCAAATATTTCTCACTTAAAGTAATGCAGCTGTATATATTTTGTTTACCTAATAAATCATGCAGTTTATTATGTCAAAATTGAAAAATGATGTTGCATCATAAATTAAAGTGCAAAGACATGTCTAGTATTAAAGTCACTTAAGATTCATTTTATTGGATATCAAAGTAAAAATAAGAACTTGTGATTGATCTCTTAATAAGGCTTCATAATCTAATATACATGGCTCAAAATCGATTAGAAGGCATTTTAATGTGAAAAATAGGGATCAAGACAAATGGACTGAAACTGAAAACTGAAAATGCATGGCTCTGAATTTAGACTTATCCATAAGATTTACAAATAATACATTGGGTCAGCTGTCCTAGCTCAGAGGTTTGAAATTTTCCTATACAAGAGCCTTGCATGAAGTAAGCTACACTGTACAGTAGAGACTTTTGTGAAGTTAGCTACACTGTACAGTAGAGCTTTACGTGAAGAGAGCATTACTGTACAGTGTACCTTTGTGAGAAGTGAGCAATACTGTACAGCAGGGCTTTGTGTTAAGTGAGCAATACTGTACAGTAGAGCTTTGTGTTAAGTGAGCTATATTGTATAATTAAGCTTCGCATAAAGTGAGCTATACTGTACAGTAGAGATTTGTGCAATAAAGCAATAGAGCATATCAACAAGATATACAAAAAACATTTATACCAAACATTGTGGGACTAATACAAATAATCTCTTTGGCATTTCATACAAAATGAAAATAATATAACAGTTGTATGGTGTATTTTCTTTAGTCTGAACAGTCTGGTACACTGTGTATTTTGCAATGTTTCACAATATCCTGAGATTGATCAAACCCGTACCCTGCTACACAGGTAAAACATTGGTGAACAGTGTAAACTCAAGTAACACTGTATCTTCATTATATCATAACTGTATTACACCTGTACACAGCACATTAACCCTTTCCTCCATATTTATGCCTAATTGACTTGGGCAAACAGTGTAGATCCAGATCAGCCAGCACATCCATGCCATCTGATTGTGATCTGTACTGTGCTTTTTGATTAATCAGGTTATTTCTGACAAAAAAGCGAACTGTTCAGATCTTGATCAGATGGCACAGATGTGCTGGCTGATCTGGATCTAAACTGTTCACACATACAATAAAATGTGTATATATGGATGGTAGGGTTAATTCAGAAAATTTATTCTACTGAATTACTCCATTTAGATGTTTTATTGAGGAATGGGCGAAGATTAAGAATTTCAGTAAAATGCTATCAGTCACCTTTTGTCACTGCTTTTCCTCACAGAATTGTAGCAGAGCACAAGTTAAACTACATTTATATCTTGATACAAACCAACAAATACAATGACAGTATAGGTATTTGATGGCAAAAATGTCTTCATAGGACAGATGCTTTTGCACTGTATAACAAATGTGATGTTTAAAGCTTCTTGTAAAATGGTCTTGAACAGCAGCATTATGACTACAAACACAATAAGCAAAGTAATACTGTAATTCTGGATTGTATGAAAGTTACAATAAAGCATCTAAATCTTAGGTAGGGAAAATATGTAATTGATTAAATCCAGTATTTAACAGATTATCTATATATGGTCAAGTGCTAAATTAAGTAGAGCTATCCAGATGTCCAACAATGAAATTTTATGATCAATGAGTTTGGACATCTAGATAATATCAATTTTACTAAACATTGTACTGTATCACACTATTCAGATGTAAATAGCACACCATTGACATGAATTTAAAGTGTGTATGCTAAATAATCTGTTCTTAAAGAATATACAGCTTAACTTTTTATTCCATATAATACAGGTTTTATAGTGTGTGTGACCAGAGTAGATCCATATCAGCTGGCATATCTATGCCATCTGAACAGGATATACACTGGTTTCTTATAGGTCTGAAATAAACCAAGTAATCTAAATTTAAAGCAAACAGTGTAGATCTTGATCAAATGGCATGGATGTGCCAGCTGATCTGGATCTACAAAGTTTACACATGGGATAATACCCATATCTCATGGATCGAAAGTTTGATCAACTTCTTTGAGAGTTTAATTCCTTGCACACCAAGTTCTTACACAGTAAAATGTGACAACATTGATACATTCGTAACATTTCTCTGCAAGTTCTCATAAACTATTCCTACATTTATTGAAGAAATATTTCTACCAACCACTTTCTAAAGACAAGAATAATGTCAACCTCTTGTACATAAATATGTATATGAATCGTTCATCAACACCTCTACAGTTTCTGCAGGATGTTTTGCCCAAACGGTTTACACATATTAAAATTAATATTAATTTAATTTTGGCGAAACAGAAGTCTGCAGGCTGCTCTATGTAGCAATTATACTCGCTTGAATGTTTGCCTTTTACTCCTTTGAACCAGTTTTAGTCAGTATACTGCTTATTTCTCGGAACAGTACTGGGTGTTTCATTCTTTATCTTAGTTGGCTCCAAATCCTGCCTGTAATACCATTACAACTCTTCACGGGTTGATGTAAATATCCTGGCAACAGTATGTAGCCATAGTCTGCAGCTGCAAGACTGGCTGGCTGATCTAGATCTACACTGCATCCAGTGTACCAGCCAGCTGGCTCAACTGTTCTGTGTTGTATGGCAAGTGTTATTCACATTTCATATGTTTCACTAGCAACTATTGCTACTGTGTACCAAGTTTCATATGAATCTGCCTAGGGCAGTGTAGAAGTCTTGTAAACAAGCAAGAAGCTGTGAGAATTTAGGCCGCTCCTCTGGATTCATAGCCCAGCAACACGCCATCACAGAGTATCTGAAGTAGACAAGGATGATATGTTACACAAACAACACAATTTTTACACCAATAAATGTATCATATGCAAATGCCTTCTAAGGGCATAACCGATAACATCACTGACTGAATGTACAGGGAGACTTTTTAGCTGCCACGTGGCACAAACAAAGCTACTGAACTGATATAAAGCATGATTTGCAAAACTTATAACAGAACTTGTCTTGCGATCGATGTAAAGTTAACAACTATAAACAAAACATGCGGAAAAGTGTGATTTTTCGGACTGATACTTTGGTTGGTTTAGAGATTTTAATATACCTTAGAATAGTTTTAGCTGATTAACATGGTGAATAAGCTCAAGAAAGGTTAGAGTACTTAGATTACTTGGCAACACAGACCTGTGATAATGAGAAAGAAATCAAATTTCACCTAGCATTAAACCTTAACATGAAATTTGAACTGAAGCTCAATATTAAAAGTCTATTTCCAACTCCACTTCTCTTTGGCTCACTGACCACATCTCTAGTGTCACATTAACATCTAGCTCCTATATTTACAAAGCCTTTACTTTACTTTACCCTTTTCTCCATAGACACACCTTTATTGTGTGGGAAAACAGTGTAGATCCAGATCAGCCTGCACATCCATGCCGTCTGATCAGGATCTGCACTGCTCGCTCTTTGATTCATTAAGTGATTTCTGACCACTGGTTGCACATGCCTAACAATTCATATTGGGTTTTATATAAGGGTTTTATAGCATGTGTGACTAGTTTATATCCATATCAGCCAGGCACATCCATGCTGTCTGATTGATTTTACACTGGTTACTTCAAGTCAGTAATAACCAATTGAATCTAAGAGCAAACAGTACAAATCCTGATCGGACAGCACAGATGTGACAGCTAATCTGGATCTACAATGTTCACCCATTAGGCCAGTGGCCAGGAACATGTTTGCTCCCCCCCTTAGGGAATTTTGTAGACATGATTTTTATGAAAGCCTGTTATGTCCTGGATATTTTGCAGTTTGTTTGCACTCTGGCGAGTGGGGCATAAGGGTGTTACGGAGGTTTGAATATGTTACCCCTTAAATTTGTAGAAAAAATATATGGATTTTGAATCTTTAATTCTGCTCTATTCCAGATACGATTTAATAAAACTTATATTTTTATATAAGGATGAAGTATTATCTGTTGATTGATGTTGTTTTCATTTCAAAAATTTTGCAAATAGGTAACATATTTTGTGTATAACATACATAACCCTAAAAAGATGAAATTTACGTCAGAAACTTACCTGTAGGATTTTTATTTGTAATCATAATTTGGCAATAATACATGTTTTTGAAAGCTGCATGATCAAACAATATAAAACAGTGTGATTTTCATAAAAATCACACTGGCTATTGTAATAATTTTTCCATAATCTTATATGTTACCATATCGCTAATTCAAACATTATATTCATGTTTTGGGATAAACAAGCATAAAATATAGAGTTTAATTAAATTATTGAGCTTTATAAATGTAAGTGTTCTTGAAACTTCCATGACTTCAAATTTTCAACATACATAACATATGTTACTTATTAAAATAAGGCTTATTTCCTTGTTTTTATTTTATTTTTAATGGAGTTAGCTGATATCTATTTGAAGAAATTAACTATGTGTGCTCTGTGCAATGTCCTGATGTTTGTTAGCCCTGTGTAGATTTCTAAATACATTCACAGACGTTTTTTAAAACTAATATTACTGATTGAATGAAGTATTTTCTCTAAAACTGATATTGTTGTACAAAGAACTGATTACATTTACAAAACTGTATCACGACTATGTAATCATTTTAGATTAAACTATAAAATAATAATAAGAAGAAGTTTATAGTGTATACTATGTTATGTTATGTTATGTCATGTGGTTAAAATGTTAAAGTGTTTAAGCTTGTCCATTGTAAACCTTCAAATCTCCGTAACATTTAATTCCGATGTTACAATATTGACAAAGTACAATGCATTTATGAATTAAATTCTAAAAAAATAATTTTTAGAATTGGTTCCAAAAAAGTAAAAAGACAAGAGATAAAAATATTGCTTTGAAAAGTGTTACAAACAAAACTAATTAAAATTAATTATATGTTACCTAATTATTTAAAAAATGTTTTTTAAAAAGATCACTTAGAATAAAGAAAATAAATTTCTAAACTGTGTTTTACCCGACAGTTTGTATCTAGATTACCGTAGAGTCATTCATAATGTGAATATAAACTATATTTACTAAAAACAAGTTCTGGTCTTTTAGAGCAATAATAACTGACATTGCTCTTAAATAAAACATGTGAAATAAGAAAAATAAATTGTCCTAAATGAAACATTATTTTTTCCATTGTTCAAAGAAAGCTTAAGAATTTCTTATGAATTCCTTAAGATCTTTGTAGAATGTTATTTTTCTTTAAGACAAATAAGTGTTAAAGAGAAACATCCTAATTTGAAAGACAATCTGTGTAATGCAGGTGATGGTAAGCTAACAGACAAGTTAACGTTGACTTATGTATAATAATTTTTTAGGTAAAAATTCTTTTACTTGAGTCAAAAAAATTGCTATATAATGCTCATGCTGTTTCAATGTTTTACAAATTCTACACTGAACCTTAGTATTTTAGATGAATAAAACTACTTTAAAAACATTTCGAACATCAGATAATTTAATCAGCTAATTAGTGTAAAGTTTAAATTAAGTAGCTTTTAAATGTGTTATATATCAACTTTAACATAATATAATATTATATAAAAATATTTATCAAAATGTTAATTAACTAATCATTTGCAGTTTCTTGCTTTTCTTTTCTTATTATTTTTGCTGATTATTAAAGTAAAAATTGGTAACATATTATAGGATGACTAAACACATAAATAGAACAATAAAATGATAAAAAATGTTAATTTTGTTCATTCTTTCTTTTCTACATTTTGTTAGAACAAATTAATGTTATCTGTCTCAATCGAGAGTATCTGGACTTAGCTTTAGACTGGATGCAACAGCCCATGATTAGTGCAAACGTAAGCTGAATTACAATGTTGTCACTGAGCCATATTGATAGGTTTATTGTTAATTTAAAAAAAATTAAAATGGGACGAACTTGAACCATCTACATCATACACATTTATTTCAAGACATATTGAGCAGTACACATATCATTAACCTCTGAAGTTTAACTACATTTAAATTAAAAAATAAATTTACTGTTTAATATCACCAGCATCAATACCTTAATTTCCTTTTGTAACATAATTCTTAATATATATTACCTATTTTAATACAAGATACATAAAGTGCAGGAAGGTTGGTAACTAAAATACGTTATTTTGGGTAACATATTTAAAAATGGTGATTTATGATATGGTATTTATTTTTATTATGATATAAAGCTAACTAATCGTTAAAACTCATGAAGAGGTGTATTTAAACAAAAACAATTACACCAAAACTTCAAATTTATAAACCATAGGCAAAATTATATGATATAGCATAATACTAAAGTCACATATATTACTTAAGTTATAGATAATATTAACAAAGTGTTTAACACAGTTTACACAATATGTCTTTCAGAGTTTATTTCTTTATAATTTATTTTATTTATAAATATTTTATTTGCTATCTTTGAGATTTTTTTCCATTGTTATTTTTTTCAGATATTTTGGTTTTTGGAATTTACAAATATATGTATTTATTTACATACATTAAACAAGAAGTGTGTCTCAATGTGACTTTATTACATTTAAATACTGCATTCTTATTTATATTAATGAATTAAGCAAATAAAACAGAAATTACTTGCTAATGTAAGTAAGAAATGTTTCATACAACTTTTTAAACTAGGTTTTGATGTTAAGTAACATATCTTAATGACTATTTATAGACCTATACCTTAGGTTGCAGATGTTTTATTGCATTAAAAATTAAAAAAAAACCATCTTCCTGGTGTAGAAAAAATAGGTTTATTTCCGATTATAATAGAATATATAATTATAATTGCCAATTATTTCTTCAACGCATAAAATTTTCGCAAAGGTCACGTATTCAAACAGGCGTTACGGTAAAACACCCCACTCGCCAGAAAGCAAACAAATGGCAAAATGCGAAGAATGGGATAGGCTTTAAGAAAAACATACTCTTCAAAATTCCCCCAGGGGGATGGGGGTCTATTGGCAGCTCAAGGTCTATTACATTTATGGCTTGTTTTCCCATTTTCTTTTCTTTCGGTAACATATTTCAATATAGCGTTACGGGCTTATGTCCCAATATATATCACTGTATTACATTTGTCCTGAATTCTCATTTATCTTTCTATATTTTACCTATAAGCACAAATTACTTGCTACTGCATGTAAGAAATGTTTCATACATTTTATTTTACTAGGATTTTTATGTTAAGTAACATAACTTAATCACTATTTTAGACCAATACCTTAGGTTACAGATGTTTTATTGCATTAGTAATGTAGATTAGAGCTTCCTAGTGTAGAATAAATAGATTTATTTTAGAATTTTTACAATTATCAAATGTTTCATTCTTACACAAACTTTTTTCAAAGGTAACATATTCAAACAGGCGTTACGGAAAATCGCCCCACTCGCCAGAGTGCAAACAACTTGCAAAATGCGTAGAATGGTATAGGCTTTCTGAAAAACATACCCTTCAAAATTCCCTTAGGGGGGGGAGGGGGGTCTATTGGCAGCTCAAGGTCTACATGGAATGACAGCAATAATCTCATGGAGCAAAGTAACATCATTTAAATGAAAGTATACTTACAGTTCATCTGGACAGTTCGGTGGCTGCATGAGCCTGTAACCCTCATGGAGGTAGGCGGCCATTTCAAACGGATCAATGTCCGGGTACGGCTGCTGAGCTAACGTCACCAACTCCCATAATACTACTCCAAATGACCACTGTAACATTAACCAACAAACATCATAGCATTCAAACCACATTCTTATGATACATATGTGCATAATTTTATGAATTTGACGAGCTGTGTAAGCCAACTTTTTCTCATGGAATTGGTAAAACTCACTGAGTTCAGAAACTAAACAATTAAACTTATAGTTAATGATTTCCAAATTAACACATAATATATCAGTGTAATTTGGACCATGTCTGAGGGAAAGGTGACTTAAGTGATATTTCCGACATTTTAGTTTTTTGTACACATTTTGTATTTGGAAGTAACTTTCAATTATCCATCATTTTTTCCAACTAGTTGTTGATTTTAATACAGTTTAAAGGCTTAACAATTTAAGGTCTGGTTTTGTGTTGTTTTTTTTCAAACATGAAATTCATGAAGCAATAGGAAACAACTATAATCTTGCCTTGTATACTTTTATGCTATTTGTTATTTGCTACCCAATAACAAAGTCGTTCATGGCAGGTAACACTGTTACAGGTAGAGAAATATTTAGCCAAGAGTTGTCTACCCCTTATCATGGGAACACACACACTTAGCAAAGAGTCTAGCCCTGGTTCAAAGATTATAAAACTAAAACTGGAGACCAGTCTTAAATCTCAAGCATGCGATTGGCTGAAATGGCTACCAGTCGCAACAGGTCTGGTCACTAATCGCAGTTTTATGATCTTGGGCCCTGGTTCCACAGTTGTAAAAAAAATAAAACTCTGTAATATGTCAAATATTTATCATAAATTCTTTTTGAATTGCCATCATATAGATTGTTTCTTGTAATACTGATGTCCTTAGACCTACTGATGTTTTACCAGCTGTCATCTTGTGCTTGTAATTCAATGACGGCAAATATACATATTAGTAAACCCCTCCTATGACTATCAATCGTCCTCAATTCAAAGAAAGATTGGTTGATTAGAAGGATTTACCATGAAAACTGACTCAAGATAACATGTTACAATATAATGCAGATTCGGCAAGATTCATTAACTTACGACATCAGACGCTTGTGAAAATCTCCTTTCTGTGATGGCCTCAACTGACAACCACTTAACAGGACGGTTTTCATTGTCGCCAAGACAATTATAATCTCCAGGAAACAGGTCTCTTGATAATGCATTGTCTGTTATTTTGACTATCAAATCACTCTCAACTCTGGAAAATAAGTAGAACATATCCCCTTATAATTAGGATTTGATGAGATCATAGTAAATCTGATCACCAATACTTGATTCTGTCTCTGGTACAACAAAGTCTAACAAAGTATGAAACTATTCTCAATCTATCCAAAATTAACTAATATTCAGTGCTTTCAAAATTAACATGCCCATGTCATGTCATGGGAAAAGGAATATTTGGTGACATTTTGACAGTTAAATGTATTTTTTGGTATATTTGAACTATGCATTATGTATTATTTGTTCTTACAAACAGTTGATTTTATTACAAACTTTGAACATTCAGTGTACTTTTTTACTGCTACATTTAAAAACACCATGTTAAAGATTGACATTGGCTTCCTGAAACACACTATCACATGGTGCAGCTTAAACAACTTTTAGTTGATGCAGATTTGGTACCGGTAATTATCAATTCGAGAACAACTTTAGCAAGTTTTAATAATTATTACTGGAATTAGTGACTGTAAGTTGTCAAAATCAATGGCATTCAATAAAGGGCAATAACTCTGGTGTAAATGTAAGATACCAATAAAGCATACTTACACACAATTTCTAGCAGCTATATCTCTATGTACAATTTTCTTTCTATGTAAGAACTGTATACCCCTGATCACCTGAATTGCCATGTACACTATTTGTTGAGTGGATAATGACTGAAAAATAAAGTGCAACAAGTTTTTAGACTGGATGACAAAATATAAGCCGGTCTGCTACATTCCTGAGTGAGGGTAACTCATTTCAAACATATGTAAAATAAACTTGTCCTCATTGGCACTGCTTGTACTAGAATGCCATTCAGGTAGTCCCACCAACCTTCCACAAATCAGCTGCCTAGCTATTTCATGAATGCATTGAGAAAACTAAATTTATCAAAGAAAAGGCTTGCAGGAACTGAACTGCAAATTTGTAAACTGTACATAAATTATAAAGCCATTTTGGACTCTAGTGTATCAAACTATGGCACCTAAATGAAAACAAGTTTCCGTTATTGATGTATCTTTATTGATCCAAGGAGCATAGCAAGGTACAACCTCCAGGCTGGACATTTATCTTTAGTAGTTTAAATAATCAAAGAACCTCATTTGTCAAACAATTTAGATAACGATCAGGAGGGAGAAAGTTCTGCAAGAAGTGACCAATGTAGATGCAGGTATGTGCCAGCTTATATGAATCTACACTGGTCATACATGTGATAAAACTGATATACCCGGTAGTCTATATGATTAAACATGAGGAAAACATAAAAACACATTTTACATACCGAGGCAATCTTAACTGACAGAATGCTGCAGAAAACCTTTCTTTCCTTGCAGTCATCCTTTAAGTTTTCAAAGAAAGTGTAAATTTAAAATCATGAAAATAACTGAAATAAAATAAACATTAATTATACTCACATGTATACTTACATAATGAGAATTACAGTCAGAAATACGACATTTCTGTAAAAACTTTTTAAGATTTCCCTCTGTGGTGTATGGATATAAGACATATGGTGGTAGTTTGTCCCCTAGACAGGCCCCTATGACAGGATGTATGTTTGGATGAGGTAAACCCTTCATTAGACAGCTCTCTATGAGGAACACATGGACTTGGTCACTGCGAGCTTGTTCTGAAATATAAATATTCTAAGTATCTTCACTGTTGCTGGTAAAAGAATCTAAATTCAAGATCATAAAACAGAGATTGGAGACCAGTCTCAAATCTCATGCATGTGATTTGCTGAAATGGTGACTAGTAGCCTTTTCAGCCAAACAGATGTTTGAGATTTGAGACTGGTCACCAGTTTTAGTTTATGATCTTTGGCACCAGTGTATATAAAACATTTACAAGACATAGATTAAGGAAAGTAAAATCTGAATGGAGGTGGGATGAAATAAAGCATGCAAAAGGAAAACTATACATTTTCTTCAACATGGCTTCACAGTGGAAACCAACACATTTAAAACTGGATTGAACATACATTTTAAACCTTTAATCTCAGTAGCAGGCTCAGTTCTTGGTTTGCTTTTTTAATTATGACCAAAAAAGCAATCAGTGCAGATCCAGATCCGATGGCATGGATGTAGCAGCTGATCATGATCTTCACTGTTCCCCCCAAACCATACAGGCCTATAAATGTAGGAATCTGTTCATGGAAAGGGTGACAGCAAAACAGGTTTAACAGTATTGCTCAAGATTACCATATACAATTTATTATTTGTGTTACCTGTGATTGTTTTAACAAATATTTCTTGGTCAGCCACTTCACTGTCTTCTTCACTAAGCAATGTGCCACAATATACCTTCCCAAATGTACCTGCAAGTAACAGTGAATTTTATGTATGAAAAGAGTCTTTCTAATGCTTACATGCCAGTTTCAGCAGAGGATAAAAACAACAGGAATATTGCTCTTCCAAAACTGGGATTTTAACCCTTCACTCCATACATATGTGTTTTATTGCATTAAGTAACAATGTACATCTAGATCAAACAGAACATCCTTACACTCTGATAAGGTTATACAATGTTCACTTCTTGGTCAGAAATAACCTAATAATCAAAACACCTTACAGTATAGATCCTGACCAACCAGATATCTTGATTGACACTGTTCATCCATGGATAAAAGCCATATTCCATGGAGTAAAGGGTTAAGAGAAATAAATAAAAATAGTATCGTTTCCATCAAGTTTCAAAGAAAATGTTTTGAATCTACATAATATTTTTATTTTATGGTATAAGGAACACGGGAAAATTCCAAATGGAAGGGTTTACAGATACATGGATATAATATTTATAGAATAATTTATTCATGACTGTGGTTTTTGACCCACAATTGGCAGTAGTAAGAAAATCAGCCCCAAGGGCAATAATTCTTTCCACTGTTTTTAAACTGATAATACTTCATGATTCAATGAGTGAATGCTAGCATCTTGTCAATTACATTCTCAATCTTATAGTAAATAAAAATGACTTTGTTGCTGGTGTAAATTTTTGGCAGAATCTGAATATTTCATCAAAGATATCTTCATACTTCAGATGCATTTGATACAAAAATTGACTTTTCCTTCAAGCTGTCAGCCGGCCAAAGTAAGTGATTATATGTGTTGTTCATTTAAATCTTTCCTCCATATATATGCATTTTATTGCGTGTGCGAACAGTGAACACAATCGCTTTTGGATTTATTAGGTTATTTCTGACTAAAAATAAAAAAGTGCAGATTCTGATCAGATGGCACCAATGTGCTGGTTGATCTGGATCTGCATTGTTCGCACATGCTATAAAATGCATATATATGGAAGAAAGGGTTAAACAATTTGTCAGGCACTTATTCCTCTTAATTGCCCTGGCCCCAAACCAGCATGATTATCAGTAAGGCAGAACCGATTTTCTACAGATAAATATAACAATATATAGTAATATAATGTATTTTTTGTTGGGCTTTTATGCCAGAATGCATAACTGTCCCCAGGTGCCTTGGTAATCACAACCGTTCATAAGATAATCATTTTGTGTGACTGATTTTCCATTAAAAATGTCAGTTTATATAGTAACATATTTATTATTTATGTGTTTGTCAGAGGCTTTTCAAACATTGACAATAAATTACATCAATAAAGTCTAATTAGTGGAACATTTACAAGGTGCTCTGTATCTAAAAAATATGCTCACTTAAAATTAAACCCCCAAGAGGAACTTAAACTCTTGAATAAACAATCTGCTTTCACCATCCATCCATTGCAATTGAAAATTGTCATATCATCAGAAATATACAGCTTAACAATTTTATCCTTTTTCTTTTAAAATTGTAAAGTTTGTACTGGTTTGTGCAGAAATCCCGGAATCTTAGTTCTAATACTAAACTACATAATATAAGTGTTTTACCACGTGTGCAAACAGTGTAGATTTCCAGTTCAGCCAGTACATCCATGCCATCTGATAAGGATCTACACTGTTTACTTTTCAGTAAGAAATCCTAATAGATCATAAAGCTAATAGCAAAGACCCCAATCAGATGTCATGGATGTGCCTGCTGATCTGGATCTACACTGTTTGCTCATGAATAATGCCATGAAGTAAAAGGTTAAACAGTGACTTATTTATATAACATGTATCTGCAGGCTTCCAAAAATATGAAATAACAAATTGACCAACCTTCCATGATAATCTCTGACAATGAAATCCTCGATCTGTCAATTGCTATTTCTTGTAGTAAGGTGTATGGATCTATGGGCGGGGCTGTCGGGTGTGGTCGTAATTCTGGTATCGGGGAAATTCCCCGAGGGTAGCTCCGAACTGAAAGTATTGAATCTACTCAAATTATATTACAAGGCTTAAAATAAAAATATTTTGTATTAAAATATTCAGAGCACAAAATCATAATTCTCCAAGAGCAACCTCAAAAAACACTGTCAGCACTGAATTCAATTCATCTTGATTCATGAAAATCGTTATCTTTGACATTCATATGGTTTTAAGTATGAAGCTGATCCAGGAAAACATTAAAAGTTCTGTGAGTGAAGCAAACCTAGTATTCAAAATAACCCAACAAATGCAATGAGAAGTGTCGTCACAGATTCGAGTCCTGCAAAACCTCAGTGAACAGGTTACAACCCAGGAAATAAGCATCTGCTGCTCCAAGTTAAAAATCTTGTTTGTTATGACGGGCGTTTATTCATTTGCAAGTTGAAAACACATGATGGGTGCTTATCAAAACTTGGGCACTAGATGAGACAAAAACAGCAATTATAACCTGCTTATCTAATACCAGGGACTAATTTTTTTCAATCTCATCCAATCCATTGAAAGTTCACTTGAGTGTATTACAGAAATTTATTAACTGAATTAAATAACTGAATATTAAACCATGTATTCCCTAATCAGACTGCCCAGATTGAGAGACTGACCTGGGTCTTCAGACGTCACAAATATTACATAGACGGTGCTTAGCACTTACAATGTTAAGAAATACCAATATATATTAGGGATGTAAACGAACGTTCGAACATTCGAATGTTCGGATAACGTTTTGAACATTCGAATGCATTTGAAGCATTCGAACGTTCGTGAAAATTCGATAATGAACAATAATCAAGAAGGTTTGGTATTAATTTGACACAAATACCGTCAAGATAAATCACTTTCCGTTTACAAAATACATGTAGAAAATAACATGTCTCTATATTGATTTCTGCGCACGTGCGTTCTTTTGTAACATACGGCTAAAATATAAAGTGCGGATGCGCATAATCAAATTTGAAAGTTAGTGCATAATAGATCTACTAAAATACGAATGTAATAAAATATAAATAAGATCTAATAATTAAAAATATTGTAATATTTACTGCATATTGTAACAATGATTAATTGAGTAAATCAATAGAGCCATTCAGTAATGGAAATCGAGTTCTTCACACCTATTGTAATGTCAGTTAGAGAATATACTGTGAAAATCTTTGACACGCGAAACATCAGATTTAGGGTCCAAGTTAAGGCACAAAGTTTACTTAACACGACGTGTCATTTAACACCTGAAAGAGCTACACAGCCCCGTTTTGAGACAGAATTCTTGGGTACCAGGGAACTGTAAATTTGTCAACACACTATGACAATACCTGACCTTTACTATATTGTTTTAATTTCACATCGAAGAAATCATATTTTCACAAAACTCTTCTAACGTATACATCTTATCAGCTTTTCATTCGCAATTATGCCAGCTTCAGTTTCATCTGACATTTTAGAGCCGTAGACAGTCTCATTCTCCGATAAATAAACTCACTATTAATATTTTGGAATACTCGGATATTATCGGCAACATTTATTTGAATGACAATTTCGTAGTTTTGGGGATACTGTGAGGGTTTACCGATAAAAACAGGTCGTTTCTTGGTTTATGTGATTGTTTGTTAATAATTCGAACGTTCGAAAGCAAACCGATTCGAACATTTGAATGGTAAAATAGGTGGAAAATGCCATCCCTAATATATATTTTTCAGTTTGCAAAATACTAAATACAGAGAATCTTTATAGTTTAACCCTTTCCTAGATATAAACGCATTTTTATGCATGTGTGACCAGTGTAGATCCAGATCAGCCAGCACATCCGTGCCGTCTGATCAGGATCTGCACTGGTCACATTTTGGTCAGAAATAACCTAATGAATCGGCACAGATGTGCTGGCTGATCTGGATCTAAACTGTGCCCTAGCAATATAGGTGTATCTATACAGGAAAGGGTTAAGCACACCATCAATACTTACGAGATCCTCCTAAACTTTTATTTGGTGTGTCTGATCTAAGAAATGATTGGGTCTGCTGTGTGAGAGCCTGGGAACTGCTAGTGTCACTGAAAATATACATAGAGGTTTGTGGTTTAACCAGGCTTCTGGACATATAGCATAGAGAATCATATGAGTAATAACATATAAATGAAATGAAAGTATCCTGACATATCAGTGCTGTTATCAATTATTTAGCCCTTTGAAGGCCGTTGATTTTGACACTTATATTTGTGCTCAAGCCGGGACTAGTTGGCGTGAACAGTAATACAAACTTCCATCAACACTCATGAGCAGGATCAATCAAAACAGACACTGCAATACTTATATTTTTGAAGTGTTTGATTGCTTTCAAAATTTCTTTTTTATCCATATATTGAATAATATTTCATTCATTTACATCTATGGAAAAGTGGCTGCTTAATACAGCATGATTTTAATTAACAGTTATGTTGTACACAAAGTGCTTTTTAATCAGATGATAGTTACCACAAGCTAAATGAACTGCATTGTATGTTTGATGCATAAGTGTAAACTTGACCTTCCTACAGATGAAAGTTGCATTTTGCCTTTGATTTCAAAATGTAACCTTGACCTTAAACCTCATGACAAGGTTGTGTTCTGGCCTCACTAAGGTGAAGGTATGTGCAAAATTAAATTTTAACTTCAGTTCTGGTTGTATTTACATAATTATCTGCCATGAACTTTTTTCTTTGCCAAAAACAGTGTATTGTGTTATCTGTAAACAAATTAATAAAGTCTGCTTTTAGAGACTTTGTGAATACTTTTCTCATGTTCCTAATCTAGTTCTGAATACAACTTCTGGTTATGAGAGATACCACAAACACCAGGCAGTGTGGGAGTGGATTTCGGATGGAGATTCAAAAAGGAGGATGAGGGAGGTTAGAGTTCATCAGGTGAATTAGCAAAACACAAACCTTATTCTTTCAGCATAAGCCCTGTTTGTAGATTTCTGGGAGTTGACGTAATACACAGCAACAGCAAGAGCTACAAAGATGATCAGGGCACAGGCGCATCCTATGGCAATGTAGAACACATGGGTGGAGGAACCACTGCTGTCCTCTGGCTGATCTACCACCTTACTGTAATCTGAAATATAAGACACATCACGGTATCACAGCACTATGGCAATGTAGAACACATGGGTGGAAGAACCACTGCTGTCCTTGGAATGATCTACCACCTTACTGTAATCTGAAATACAAGATACATCAAGACATCACATTGCTCTGGATCTACACTGCTTGCTTCTTGGTCAGAAATAACCAAATGAATCAAAGCGAACAGCGTACATCCTGATTAGAAGGCACAGATGTGCAGGCTGATCTGGATTTAAATGGTTCTCCCATGGATAACAGCCATATCCCATGGGGTAAAGGGTTAAATAATATAGATTTTCACAATTTCTTTAGTGATAAAATTTTTAATTGTTTCTTCTGGGATTACTTCTGGAAGAGACAGCACCAAGGAAAGACAACTGGCATATTGATAGATAACGAGTGAGGGTACATAATCACACAGAAGCCACTGGATCTTAACTTCATACATGAAAACAAATAGTAATTAATAATGCCCAAGCTAAACTGGCAAATCTAGGCAGACAGATGCACAATAATCCAAATTATGATACAAAACACACTGACAGATGAAATTTGAGCACATTGAGGAAAACTTTTATCACTTCTTAGTCAGAGATCATCCAATTAACATAAAAACAAATAATACAGATCCTGATCAGACTGCATGGATGTGCAGTGTGATCTGGATCTACAATGGCTGCATATAGGATCTGTATTCATGGAGTAAAGCATTAGAACATGATCAGCAAATGTTGTAATGGTTAAGCTGCAGACTTCAAGTCATTGGTCACACATGGGATACTAGTAAAACAAAATGCTTGTGTCTTCCTCTCTTCTTTTCCGCTGCGTGGGGAGGCTGTGTTTTGTGAGTGTGGCAATTCCTGATAGGCATATTTCACTCTTTTCCAAAGAGTTAAGTGTTTCATATTGAGTACCATATCATATATACCTTGGTTGGGCAATATTTCCTGAGAAATATTGAGAAGATTAGGATGTAAGCCGTTGGGATCCAGATGACCGTTCTCAATGCCAGGCGGGGTGGACAACGCTTTGAACAGGTAAGTATCCACTGAAAATACAAACACATTTTCCGCATTAACATAGTGCTTAATGCAGTCATTGTATACAAGTTAAATCTGGGCCCAAGATCATAAAATTGAAATCGGAGTCCAGTCTCAAATCTTAAGCATCTGATTGGCTAAAATGGCGAAGAGTCGCTACTGATGCTTGAGATTTGAGATTGGTCTCCTGAATAAGTTTTATAATCTAAGGGTGCTGTTTTCCACAATGCAACAGATGAAAGATATCTCATGCATAATAATATGTTGATTTAATAGAAATAAACATATCTGGGGAAACATCTTCACATGACAGCTTGTTTCATGCTGTCAATATGATATGTTCTTTCTGTTTGTGTGACACCATACCAGCTGATGGGAAGAATAGGTCTGCAACATTTGCTGAAGATCATATTACAGTGTCAATTCTGATAATGTTGTCTCATTTGTTTCAAAGAACAGCTTGTGAACTCACCAGTGAAAACAAGTCATGCGATCACTTGAAAGGCTGAAGATTATCAAACTAAGAATGGAGAAAAGTCTCAAATCTCAAGTGTCTTTGTCTTTTCAGCCAATCTGATGCTTGGGATTTGAGACAGGCCTCCATTTTAGATTACAATCTTTGGCCCCAATATTGCACCCAACTCCTATTAACACTGATATTCTTACAGAACAAGTTGGAAAGTAATTCATACAACAGTTAATAGTCAGATATTTACACCAGCCTTCATTTGGCAATAGGAAATTAATTCCTAGATTCTCATCCTAATTTTGGGAAAAACTGGGGCGGGTTTTATTTTTTATTTATCATTCTCATTGTTTCTAATGACGCTTGTGTAGTTTAAAGATAAATTAGAGTCCAGCCGACTACGAATTGCCAATTGCACTTTAATGTGTCATACTGCGTTTTCGTACTCTACCAATTAGTGCTCGTAATGTAAATTTTGATATACACATTTTTTTTCAAAATAAAAACGTTCGGGCGGAGTGATTTTCGAGGGGCGGGCGGGGATGAGATTTTAGGAATTAATTTTCTATTACCTTATTGTAAGTGAACAGTGTCCTGCTAACGAGTGAAGGTTTGAAGACTAGTTTCCCACCACAGCTTGGTGAACTAATTTGGAATTGCAGTTCAAAACTAAGTTAGTTTCTACTGTTTGTTCTGCTCCTAGCACAATCTCTGCAGTGGAATGTTCAAAGGTGTCTGTTTCACTGGTTGCTAGACAGACACCTTACCTGATAAAAACATTCAATGGCAGACAACACTTAGATGAAATATTTCAGCCAGTACTGTCTGTAGAAGTAAAAAATAAGTATGCTGAAGTGCAACACAGTAATATCTAATCTTTCCCAGACATATATATTTTGGTATGCATCCATTTATTGTGATGTTGAGAAATTTCTTACATCACACATGACTGTGCTATACAAATTAAATTGAAATAACAGCACGAGTCGCATTTCTGGTATATTCACCATTATCCAAAGTGAAAGCATTCCTAAGTGCTCTGCAAAGTGCAGTCAGTAATTTCTTATGTATCAAGTTCTGAGATAATAGACATTTACAGCTCTAGCCGCATCAATTTTCATTTGTAATTTATCTTATTTCCATTGCATATGTTATGTATCAGAAGTAAAACCTTGGCTTAATGAACCCATTAAGGCTGCCACACACGCTTTGTTCTATCTCAGCTTTATCTAAGAACAATAGTAATAATGCAGTAATAACTTGAGAAAACATATGTTCATTAATGTTCATTAGCAGCTGTCCAACCCTTAAGATTAACAAAACATTCTTCCCAGAGCCAAGGGTCAGGAGATATAATCAGGGCTGACAACTCTTACAATCCTAGTCAACATCGATTTTAGAGTTAACAACCCTGTCATTAAATAACAAAGACTGTTCCCATAAAAAAATGTAAAATGTGACCAAAATAATTATTTAAATTTAAAAAAAAGACTGCATTTAACATTTCATACATTTTGTAAAAAAGTAGTAAATATGTTGACCGTTAACTCAACAATCTTGAATTAAAATTAGTTTAAATTAAAGAAAGCAAAAATTGTGTCACTGTATGTATCAATGTAACCCCATTTCACCCCCCCCCCCACCCCCAAATGTGTGCAGACATAATACAATCCTTATCTACTGCCAGGGCTTATGCCAATTCTATATGCATACTTCAGACATCAAACAAAATGTTCAGTGCATCCTTTTGATAGCTGGCAATCATGTTATATGGAGAAGTTGGCAAACTCGTACATTAGAAATGCAGATTTTAAAGTATTTTAATGACAAAGTGACCCAAAGGCTCCAATGGTAACCAAGTTTCCTAGAAGAAATAAAATAAAAAATTAACTGACTGTATAATGCCGACTGAATTAGCCTGGCAAGCAAACAATCCCCTTGTCGATACATATATGACCAGATATTAGTGTTTGTGACATTTGCATCTATGTTTTGCTAATCACAATATTCAAACATGCACAACATAGAAAAATGGACAAAATACATAAATGCATAGAATATTTATCATCAGTTTATCCCATACCCATCCTGATTGTTGTTGATGTTGTTTTTATTTTAAAACTATACTTCGTGTGAACCAATGTGTTAAGACAAAATTACATGAAAATCCACATATCCTGCTAAACACTGTTGAATAAAATTGATTTAGATTATTTAGCTATGCTCATTCAGGATGCAGATTATATGGAACTTTTTAAAAATTGAAGAGAATAATATGACCTCATCTCATTCATGGGTACAATAAATAATTTTATATGGGAAGAATTTCAAAAAATTATATCATAACTTCAGCAGGTATTTTCCTTTACAAATAATTTACACATAAATGAAGCAGCATATTTATCTTTAACTTAGAAAAATTTGTAAATTGTCAAGGAATTATAATTATTACTAAGTTTCAGTAACAATAATAATACATCTGGGCCATGATTGGTATCAGGGATATCAAACTGGACATCAAGGATGTGCTGGCTGATCTGGATCTACACTAATCACCCATTTGATAAAAGGCGTATCCATGGAGAAAAGGATTAATTTAACTGTTTGCCATGAATCATTACTTAAAGATGCCACAAGAACAGTTACAAAACATAAAACATACTTTTAATGAAAATTAGCATAAAATGCTAATGGATTATAAATCAAGTTGACAACATGTTTAAGAAATATAGCGACATTTCTACCAGATATTGTCCCATTAGATAAAAACTAGAAAGCTAAAACCTTGCAAACACAAGTTTGCTCATTAAAACTATGCTAATTGTTTCAATTATCTTTGGACGGATTAATTAATATGACATAATAAATTGGAATATGTCTTAATGCAGAGGAAAGCAACATTCATAAATAAATTAAGTAGAAATATGTGCAATTTATCAAATCATTTGAAAATATAATTAACCTAGCTATGATAGTACTAAATATAAAACTACTAAATGCAGTAGTTGCAGGTCACGCATTTTTAATCTTGCATTAATTAGATGTTAATGTGGTTTCATCCAAGGCCATAATGCACCTTTAATGATGCACTCAAAGACTTCATCTTAATTAAATTACTCTTGTTGTTTATTATTCTTACTGCGCATAAGTATTATTATTATTATTATTATTATTATTATTATTATTATTATACACATCCTTTATTGCATGTTTATATGTGAACACATCCGTGTCTTCTGATCAAGATCTGCACTGTTTGTTTCTTGGTGACAAAATTAATACCCTAATGAATCAAAAGGCAAACAGTGTAGATCCCAGTCAGATGGCACTTGATCCAGATCTACACTGTTCAACAACTAATAACAGCCATATCTCATGGCGTAAGGGGGTCTAAGGCTGTTATTGTTCATCAGCATTATCTTGTCCACTTAACAGCAGGCACTTCTTAACTTTTATAATTGATGGAATAGCAAATATTTGATTCAGATAAACCCTATCCAGCCTTTCTTATACTGAATGGGACAGAAGCTCAGGGCTGAAGGTTATAAAACGGCATAGTATAAAGTATGGAGTGGAGTCTTGGAGTGGAGTCTTGGAGTGGAGTCTGGAGTCTGACCTTGGAGCTGAATTTGGAGCTGAATTTTTGGAGTGAGATTTTGGAGTCTGACCTAGGAGTTGGTTTTGGTCTTTGTTTTGAAATATTTTATTATTCATTATGACAATGATATTCTTTTTTATCTTTAGCGTCGTGGGTTCAAATCTCATAGTAAACATATTTTTTGTATTAATAAGCACGATTCAGTACACACGAATGTCTTCTAAGCTATTTATGATCAATGTTTTTAATTGCACTTTTATAAGAGATGAAGTTAAATACCATACCGAAGATCCTGATCAATCGGCACATCCATGATGTCTGATCAGGATCTTCACTGTTCGCTTTTTGATCAGAAATAACGCAAATAAGTGTAGATCCTGACCAGATGGCAGAGATGTGTAGGCTGATCTGGATCTTCACTGTTCGTCCATGTCATTTAATCGTATATATGGTAGAAAGGGTTATTTACTGTGAATATTAGATTTGATAACATAAGGCCTATTTATTTATCGCATATACATATACTGTAATCACTCACTTTTTTATTCTATCAACTTATTTCGGAAACTTTCTATCATATTCTTTTATATAACAGTCAATTTATTGATACATGCATTAAGAGATGTTCACAGAAATGCCACCACAGTATACATGTACATGTATAAAGTATCATCTGCAACTCTACTGCAGGATAACTGATAAACCTTGTTGAATAAACAATCGCCTGCTTCGAACTACTGCAATTAGAGAAGGTTAATAGGGTCATGTGGTCAAGTTAAGATCATTTCAGGACAGCTGTGTAGAAACAGAAAGGTTGAAGTTTGCTGTGGGGATTTCTTGGCATGTTAAAAATAAATTATTTAACGACATGAATAATAATAACATTATAATCACAAGAAGTAATAGACCAATAAAACAATTACAACAGTGCGTTTCTAGTCTAGATTCAGTCACTCTGTTAAAAATCAAGGTCACTCCAAAATTTCTCTCCAAAAATTCAGCTCCAAAATTCAGCTCCAAGGTCAGACTCCAGACTCCACTCCAAGACTCCACTCCAAGACTCCACTCCATACTTTATACTATGCCTTATAAAACTGAGGTTTCCATGCTCAGTTTTATAACCTTGGGCACTGATTACCTATCATAGGCCAATTATAAATTATAGAATTGTAAATATTACTTTATGTCATTTAAGAAATATTATATGAAAAGTTTGATGCATAAGTATTATGAAATGGCAAAATTATAGGTTTACATGGGGATAGAAGGATAAATGGACAAAGTCATGATTCTTTGAAAATTATGGGAGCAAAAAACTAGATCAGTGCCCAAGGTTATAAAACTGAGCATGGAAACCAGTCTCAAATCTCAAGCATCTGATTGGCTGAAATGGTGACCAGTTGCCATTTCAGCCAATCAGATGCTTGAGATTTGAGACTGGTTTCCAATCTCAGCTTTATAACCTCCAGTCTGGTACTACACTGCAAACAATTCTGTAAAATTCAAAGAATGGTAGTTTTTTTAAGTCTAAAATATAAATCCTTTTGCACAGATTTTGTAACAAGCAAATTACCAACAAGCCAACAAAAAAGAAATATCCTGTAAAACATAAATTTTCTCACAGGAGATGATACAATATGCCCAAACAGACATCTCCAGGCTAATTATTGAGCCATAACGAAGCCAGAGTGACATAATATTGGTGTCTGGCATTCTCCTACACAGCCTACCACTGCAAGGAAACAGGAAATGAAGCCCGCATGTGCACTGCATTCACTAACTGCCATTCTTTTACATTACACATTAAAATTTCAAGAGGTATTTGGTGCCCCTATTCAATTAAAACATAATTAGGAGATTAGGTTTTCCTTCTTTGTTTAAAGAAATCAGGAATATGAAGATAGAAGCTAAGAGGACAACCAACAGAACAACATAGTTTATACTCAAAGAAAGATTTTATGTGGCTGAAGGGGACATAACAACATATAAACCAGAGCTGATCTCACATGGCTGAAGTGGACAGAGCAATACATAAACCACAGTTGATTCCAGGATTCCAATATGAGGACAAAACAACACATACTCAACCCAATCTCCAGGAAGGATAATGTGGCAGAATAGGACAAAACAATATATTCTTATCATTTTTTTCTTGCATACCGGATAAGTATTTCCACGTGATTTACCGGGGAAAGGAAATCTTATAGGGAAAAGATAACGTTCGTGTGCTACATGATTGACGTCATGTCTTCAAATATCTCACATCATTTATTCAAGTTAGGGACGTCATTTAGAAAATAAGGTTTATGTTAACGTCAAATTTTTTAACGTAAGGAAACAAAATTTAGTTTGTATACATGTACACAAATGTTATGAACAGTAAAAGGTATGCAAGAAAACGTATCTTGCATGGGAACTTCGGTAAAGATAGAAAAATCTGTCACCTCGGGTGAACTGTTTTGGCGGGATCTCGACAGAGCCTCGTTCCCGCAAAACAGTTCCCCTCAGTGACAGATTATTCCATCTTCTCCTCACACTCATGCAAGATACTTATATTCAACAAAATATTGATGTGCCTAAAGTTTATTTGAAATGGAGTGGCTTGACAGCATTTACAACAAATTTCTGTCAGTGATTCCACTTTGAGATGACAATAATATCAACAGTCAAAACCATTCTGTTTTGTTTTTAAAGAAAAATATTTTTTGTTGTGTTAAGTGTGTGTTTTTTCTTCAGATAGTTCAATTCTTAGTCATTATAAACTATCAACATTCTAACAGCCAAATGAGATTTTTGTAGGGGAAACTGATGTCCAAAATCTATTTTTATTTTTTTTAAATGATGTTTCATTATATAAATTAGGAAGTGCAGGCTTTGTAGTGTTCTCTTTAGGGTTAGGTAATTAGGAAATAGGACATAAATGACTAATAATCAACAATACAAACTGTACTGAAAATAATGCGTGTCTGTTAATAATGTCTGTAAGGCCGCACATTACTTATTGGATATTTTTCTGCTGCATTCAAACAAGGCGCCATAAATTCAATTGAAAATTATGCATCTATCCATCTTATAATCTACGTCTATTTCTAAGTGACACTTTATTAGTTCATATTCATCAGTTTGCTGTGAAAAAATTAATGTGGAGTGCTAAAAACATCCATGTAAATTAATGTGACTTGTTATTTTTGCTTCTAAAGTCGCCAGCTCTCTTCTGACATTTTGTGATGTTTTTAGAATTTTTTACCTTAATTGTTGAAAGCTTTACAAATGTTATCATTAAGTGACCAAGTTTTTGTAATTCATAAGTCAGTCAGTTGTCATATGTTCATATGTCATTGTAGTAAATTACTACTGTCCCATCATTTATTTTTGAAGGAACAAAATATAAGTGCAAACACCTAAAATGATATTTTAGTGCGGGCATAAAATTCAACAGTTTATCCACAGTTATACCAAAACAAGAGGGCCATGATGGCCCTGAATCGCTCACCTGAGTATGAAACTCAAGTTATTAACCAGAAACTGAATTTTTATTTTTAGCAACAGTGACATTGACCTTGATCACAGACACGTGGGTAGCAATCCCAATTTGTCTCTTGTTATAAGCTACCCATATACCAAGTTTGGAGTCAATATGCCGAAGCAAACTCAAGTTATTAAGTGGAAACTGAATTTCTATTTTTAGCAACTGTGACCTAAACCTTGATCAGAGACACCTGGGTAGCAATCCCAAGCTGCCGTTTGATATAAGCTACTCATACACCAAGTGTGGAGTCAAAAAACCAAAGCAAACTCAAGTTATTAAGTGGAAACTGAATTTCTATTTTTAGCAACAGTGACCTTGACCTTGATCACAGACACGAAGGTAGCTTTCCCAAGTTGCCTCTTAATTTAAGCTATCCATATACCAAGTTTGGAGTCAATAAGCCAAAGCAATCTCAAGTAATTAAGTAGAAACTGAATTTCTATTTTTAGTAACAGTGACCTTGACCTTAATCACTGACACCTGGGTAGCAACCCAAAGCTGCCTCTAGATATAAGCTATCCATATACCAAGTTTGGAGTCAATATGCCAAAGCAATCTCAAGTAATAAAGTAGAAACTGCATTTCTATTTTTAGTAACAGTGACCTTGACCTAAATCACAGACACCTGGGTAGCAACCCCAAGCTGCCTTTTGATATAAGCTACCCATATACCAAGTTTGGAGTCAATATGCCAAAGCAAACTCAAGTTATTAAGCAGAAACTGAATTTCTATTTTTAGCAACAGTGACCTTGACCTTGATCACAGACATCTGGGTAGCAACCCCAAGCTGCCTTTTGATATAAGCTACCCATACACCAAGTTTGGAGTCAATAGGCCTTAGCAAACTCAAGTAATTGAGCAAAGACCGAATTTCTATTTTTAGCAACAGTGACCTTGACCTTGATCACAGACACCTGGGTAGCAACCCCAAGTTGCCTTTTGATATAAGCTACCCATACACCAAGTTTGGAGTCAATAGGCCTAAGCAAACTCAAGTAATTGAGCAAAGACTGAATTTCTATTTTTAGCAATAGTGACCTTGACCTTGATCACAGACACCTGGGTAGCAACCCCAAGCTGCCTTTTGATATAAGCTACCCATACACCAAGTTTGGAGTCAATAGGCCTAAGCAAACTCAAGTAATTGAGCAAAGACTCAATTTCTATTTTTAGCAACAGTGACCTTGACCTTGATCACAAACACCTGGGTAGCAACCCCAAGCTGCCATTTGATATAAGCTACCCATACACCAAGTTATGAGTCAATAACCCTAAGCAAACTCAAGTAATTGAGCAAAGACTGAATTTCTATTTTTAGCAGCAGTGACCTTGACCTTGACCCTATGGTCATGATTTGAACAACTTTTGTAGACATCAGTGCCAGGATGCTTCAGGACAAATTTGGTTAAAATCCATCAAGTGGTTTCAGAGGAGATGTTGTTTAAAGGAAATTGTTGACGGACGACGGACGCCGGACGACGGACGACGGACGCCGGACGACGGACGCCGGACAAAGACGGGTCACAATAGCTCACCATGAGCCTATGGCTCAGGTGAGCTAAAAATGCATGGCTCTGTTTTGCTTCACACATTTCCATCAGCACAAAATGTATATGCAAATAAAACCTGCACGAAATAATGGCAATTCACAGTAATTTTCTGAAGCCCTAGTCATTTTTATGTCATTCCTTATACAAATACTTGCCAATGACAATGTTTTCTAAGCAGAGCAGATTTATTTCAACTTAACTGTAACTTAGGATAACATTGTTACTGTCCTGATATTCAATAACTCATATTTTATATAAAAAAAAGAAGATTATTTCTTTTAAATATTTAAATAATCAAGTCTTGAACTTGGCTATTCCTTTGCCTTATTCAATTTTCCTTTGACATCTTTTATATCCATTTAAAGCCCTCATTAAGCAATGAAATATTGCTTTCTCCCTCAATAATCTGCTACAATTTACAACAGTGAGTCACATCTCAATGTCAGCCTGGTCTGCCTTCACAGAGCTAGCGCTTCCAGAAAACTCATTTAGTACAAATTTTCCCAATCACCGGATTCATTTACTTCTCCTCTTTTCCTGACATTAAATTTTGTTGTCTCTTTTTTTTAAATTGTTAATTTAACTCTAAACCAGCTAAATTTATTAACCCTATAGCTGATATTCTAGGGGTGAACAGGGTAGATCCAGGTCCCAAGGTTATAAAGCTGAGCATGGAAACCAGTCTCAAATCTCAAGCATCTGATTGGCTGAAATGGCGACCAGTCACCATTCTGGTCGCCATTTCAGCCAATCAGATTCTTGAGATTTGAGACTGGTTTCCATGCTCAGCTTTATAACCTTCAACCCAGATCAGCAGGCACACCCCTTGCCAGCTCATCAGAATCTACAATGATTTACTTTGCTTTCTGACCAAAAAGCAAACAGTGTAGATCCTGATTAGATGGCTTAGATGGGCCAGCTGATCTGGATCTACACTGGTTGCATGTGCAATAAAACCATTATACACAGAGTAAAGGATTAATTGGGTAAGAGCCTGTCTTTATCTGAGCCGGTTCTGTCATTGTTTTTATCAGTGTTTGACTGACCAGGGCCCAAGATCATAAAACTAAGTTTTGAGATCAGTCTCAAATCTCAAGGATCTGATTGGCTGAAATGGCGACTGGTCGCCATTTCAGCCAATCAGATGCTTGAGATTTGAGACTGATCTCCAGATTTAGTTTTATGATTTTGGGCAAAGCAAGCAAGTTAGAATCTCGTCAAAACGTCTGAATGTTCAGACTGATCTGGGTCTACTCTGGTAGCAAATGTGACATTAACTGTCCTTAACCCTTTCCTCCATATATACCCATCCATTAATATCCAGATCAGCCGGCACATCCATGCTGTCTGATTAGGATCTGCACTGGTTACATTTTGGTCAGAAATAACCTAATGAATCAAAAAGCAAACAGTGCATCAGATAGCATGGATGTGCCAACTGATCTGGATCTACACTGTTCGCACACGCAATAAAGGTGTATCTATGGAGGAAAGGGTAAAAATACATAAAGGGTTTATCACCAAAGTCAGTGGTACACAACTCTTTATAATAACAAAGATCTTAAAGCTGCTGTTGGTGTGTTACTTAACCCTTTACTTCATATACACAGGTTTATCACATACGCAAACAGTGTAGACCAAGATAAGGATCAACACTGCATGATCAGGGTCTACAAAGTTTGCTTCATGGTCAGAAATAACCTAGTGAATCAAAGTGAACATTATAAGTCCCCAGTAGACAGCCATATCCCATGGGGTATTGAGTTACAACTGTAATGTAAAATAATTTTATATATTATGTTAAAGTACATAATAAAATACAGTCTAACCTGACCTAACGGTCACCTCCGAACTGCGGTCAACTCTATTTAGCGGCCATTTTGTGACGCCCCCGACAAATTTCCTTCTATTCTATCACTTAATTCTGCGGTCACCTCCCATCCGCGGTCAGCGGCCACCGAAATTGCCTCCTGGTCATGAAATTAAACCCCCTACAGCGGCCATTTTTTATTTTCTGCGAAGATGTCGGATACTCTTCATTAGGGCATCACGTGATTGCTAAACGACGCGCACCTTCTTCCGATCATAGCTTATAAATACGCTTTTAAACAAGCCGTCGTAATTGTTATTTAATTATCGTGACCGCTAGGCGCGATATTTTTGTATTTGATAATTGATAATAAATGGTTTACTAAAATTTTAATATTGTTTCTAGTTTAGCTATTTGCATAAAAGTGCGAACAGTGAACTTTTATTAATTAAAGATGTTTACGTAGCTTGGCTCCTGTTGAAATTTATAGGCAGTAGGTGCGAAAAACAACCATTCAGTAACCATTTGGCATCCTTGATTAGGTGACCCAGTGTTTGGACAGCAATTCAACAATTTTATGACAGTTTGCTTATTAAAGACGTAGTAAACAATAATCAACATATCCTTAAGAATAAATTTTCAACGATTGTCGGCACGATACTGAACGACCGTCATTGTCTTTATAGATTAACGCGGTATTGACATTGTTACTTCCCTTTTATTCCCTTTCCATTATGCAAAATTTGCCGTCGATAGATTTTTACTATCGTTTTATGGGGAAAACGGGATCCACAGGTCGACCGCGATATAATATAACTTTTCTGGATTTCGCGATTTAGCGGAGCTCTACTGTATATTGAGACAAACAAGCTGTATCAATACAGTACAAGTCCGGTTCATAACAGGCTTCACATTTCATTCCTCTTCCTCTGACCCTCCGATCAGAGGTCACCTGCCTACAGCGGCCAAATTGGCTGCTTCCCTTGGCTGGCTGCTACACACAGGTTAGACTGTAATAATATAATTTTACAAAATTAACTTTAATGCAAACTTTAACTGAACTTAACATTAATTAAAAGCATACACATTTTAAAAAATTCTTAAAATTGTCAAGGTAAAATTAAAGCTTTTTTGTTATTTTAACCCCACTGGTTCAGAACACATAAATCACGTTAGCAAAGTGGGTAAAATGTCTCCGTTTTGTTTAGATTTTTAAAAAGCATAGTTAAAGTTGAAATTTCAACCAGCAATTATCTAGTGAAATGACCAGGAGAGGAAGTCAGGATTTATTTGGTTAACAAGGCATGAAGTCTTTGAACCGGTATTGTATTTCGGAGCCCCCCATGACCTCAGGTAGCAAGTCGGAAAATAGTAAGTTGAAATAATAATGAGGAGTACATGGTGAAATGGGTTTATTAACCAAATTATATATGTTTAAATAACATTTCCAGAGACTTAATCAGGTCAATTATTGCAATTTATTTTGGTAAAGTAAGGTTTTTTATGATAAAAGACAAAAAACATGCAATATTGCTCAAAGAAAAAAATAAAGCAACTTTGAAATATTGCAAATAGATTTAAGCTTTCAGTTTGGCCATTAAGATATCTTATATATAACTTACAATAAACAATTTTAAATTTCAAAACAATTAAAACCAACCAAAGTTACTCCTAAAACGTATATGAAACATCCCAACTGCCTATTTTTCATGACTGGTCAAATATTCAGAAGTTGGCTTCGTCTTTCTTTTAGTATAATTAAATCCACACCTGGGTAAGACTTTACAAACACAAAAATCTGACAACTTAAGCTGTGATTTGATAAGAAAATTTACAAACCATAATTAAACTAGTTTTATAAGTCTACTTAACCAAAGTGTGTGATGAAAATTCTGAATATAAGTAGTCTGCTAGGTTCAGGGCCCAAGATCACAAAACTTAGATTTGAGATCAGTCTCAAATCTCAAGGATCTGATTGGCTGAAATGGCGACTGGTCGCCATTTCAGCCAATCAGATCCTTGAGATTTGAGACTGATCTCCAGATTTAGTTTTATGTTCTTGGGCACTGATCCACTATTAACCCTTTCCTGTATAGATACACCTTTATTGCTAGGGCGAACAGTTTAGATCCAGATCAGCCGGCACATCTGGATCTACACTGGTCACACATGCGTAAAAATGCGTATATATCAAGGAAAGGGTTAATAAACAAAGATCAGTTGGTAATATTAACATTGGTGTTACATGTTAACAGTACCATTCTAATCATCATTTATTATAAAGTGGACAGGTTATAACATAGGTCCCATTAGCCGAGAAGTCTAAAGTATTGTGATCTATATTTCCCTTTGGAATCACAATTACTAATATCAATATCATAATTATGTTCCATACATATATTTTATATACTTTTGCATAATAAGTTCATTATAAATCAGTTTGCATGAAAACCTTTTTTCTCCTTTTTTTCAAATAATGTAATAGCCTGATTCTACTCATGACTCTACACAAGCACATCATGTTTCTTATATAATTCATGTGCGTATTGGATAAAAAATAATTTGCAAAGTTTGCAAACAAAACTGATGGTGACAAAATAATAACCAATGGAAAATGTTTCTAACTAAACCAACTGGACAGCCTCACTGTCTAAACCACTGAGCTATCTAGACAATGATACTTAAAATTAACACTATTTAAAACTTTCCTCCATATATACGCATTTTTAGGCATGTGCAACCAGTGTAGATCCAGATCAGCCAGCACATCCATGCCGTCTGATTAGAATCTGCACTGGTCGCATTTTGGTCAGGAATAACCTAATTTAAACAAAAAGCAAACAGTTTAGATCCTGATCAGATAGCATGGATGTGCCGGCTGATCTAGATCTACACTGTTTCCCCATGCAATAAAGGTGTGTCTATGGAGGAAAGGGTAAAGAAAATAAGCATTATAGTTTTTAAAATTCACATTTACATTTATGGACAAAAACATCACCAATTTATCTTTATTGACCAGTACTTAATGTAAGATTAAATGATGTCATGGATCAACATTAAAAGTTCAAACCAAATTTCTACTGTAAGCTTCATTAGACAAATTATCCCTCCTAATACATAACCTGTGTGCTGTCCTTTGACATTGTCATAGCTAAAAAATACAAAGTAACTTAACAAATAAGTAGAGACAGGCAGGTATTCAACAGAAAGATAATATTCAATTAGCCCTTCTACCTGGTGTAATAAAGAAACAATCAAATTATTACACTGCCACAAAGAGATATCAATTAGCCCTAGATGACTGACGTGATAGGATTTCCAGCTTTTTGCTCGAGATTTCTATCTGATTGTTAGCTAGAGACACCCACCTATTACTAACTGATCAGATTTATCGCTCTAGTTAGTTGCATTTTTTTCTTACAACAAGCTAAATGAACAAGGATTATCAGGAATACAGGACACTTAAAGCAAATGAGTACCTTAGAAGAACAAATCATGCTTATCTTTAGAACAATATATTTATTAATTAAACAATAAACAAAGATGAGCCCGAATGGATAACTTAGACCACCATCGGGCCATTACTATACATTATAATATATGGAAAGCAGAAAAGATATAAAGCTTGTGGGTATAATGTTTGGTGATAATCTGATGATGTTTGGTGCTTAAATTCCGTCTTTAATGAGTGCATTCACCCAGAATCAACATTGTTAAAGGTCTTATAAACATTTTGATATTCATAACAAGTACCATGATAACTGGACAGACATAAAGTTGTAACCAAACCATTGCTGAATCAGGCCAATGTTTCTGGAATACTTGGTTCCGATATCAAGTTTGGTGCTTATCACATTAAAGATACTCTCTAAGGATTTTTCTATTTTCTGGATGAATTATGCATCATGCATTTTAATACAGTAAACTATTACTGGATCATTATTAATATGTACAACAGCTTCTATTCCAACCCAAGAGAGGAAAGAGGGTTCTAAAGAAAGTAATTAAAAATATTTTGTATGAAAAAAAAACTTTTTTGTGCATATTATGTTTTAGAGAATATTGTCTTAGCAATTGAAATTACTTCTGTTATAGAATTGATAATTCATGTAAAATGTTTAATTTATTGTAAGCAAATAAAAAAACTGTTTCAATATCCCTTCTACAGAAAATGGAAACAATCTAATTGGTCTTTTTTCACTAACAAATCGATTTGAAGAAAGCAGAAAATGTACATACAAAGTCTTATTTATTTTTTCTGCTTTCAAAACAGATTTTTTAGGTTGCTAAATATAATAATTTGTTTAAAACTGTTACATATAATCATTTCTTGACTAAAACAATTACAAGCAGATATTCATCTTAATGAAGTTATCATAACCAGCAAGCAGCTCATGCTTTAATTATTGTCATTCCATTAGTCTCTGTATTTTACTACCACATAAACTGCAGGTATAAATTACCCCTAACCGCTTGCTAATTTTCCAGAAAACATGGCAATCACCCAGCCCGGTGTCAACAAGCGAACCCCTGCTTGTACCGTTTGTTTTCCACTACCGTGATCAACCTATGATGAAAACATATGCCTCGCTGATTTCCTCGGCTTTTCAGCTCAGATCTTCCTGGAGTGATTACTTTTACACCTGCAGGTGATCGTCTTGTACACAAAAATTCATGCTACACCAGAAAGACCTGTCATCATGGTTAATGTAATGAAACAAAAGCTCCAAAAAGATGGAAAGAACATTATAAAAGGTGTTAATGCTCCAAAAACTTCATCACCTGTGCAAAAACAGCAGGTGAATAATGACTGGTTACAGAATCTGGGGAACTAACAAATTTAAATGAAAACTAATGTAGTATAAATCAAACTTTTACAATAGAACTTGTCCTTACATCAAAGTGAATTTCAGCAAGTATTATCCAGTTTGCTGGGGACAGTTTGTAGAAAAAGAACAAAAGATAAAAGTTTGTAACTTTTTTCAAACTTTGAGTTACTTAACTAGATATATTGTATAAATAAAGTTTACATAATATTTATAAAAGAAAATATTTTTGACTAAAAATGATTATTGTAACATGATCAATGTTTATTACTACGCTATTGTAAACTGTTATTATTCATTTAATGACATTACACATACGAGACAACTAACTTATAACAGGAAGATGCTTCAGTTGCTGCTGCACTACTTCCTGCAATGCAGAATGTACCCAAGCTCTAATGTCCAGACGTGTTTGACTTTATTTTTGGTTTCATACTGTTTATATTTATAAATTTTCATTCCTCTGCTTTTAAGCAAGTTTCATTCTACTGCATTATTAGCTGGCTTCATCATAACTGTATTTTTCGCAGGTATTCTTTCATTTCAATTTCATTCCACTGCATTTTCACAGGTTCGTTCCACTGCAATTTTAGAAAGTTTCATGACATTTTTATTATAATCTGTAAAGTGAACAAGAGACAAGGAAAAAACAAGATTAGCATACTTCCGCTAGCAATCTCCAATAGTGATAATAAAAGCATGGGAGTTTTCTGCATAAACTTAGGTATTTATTATAAAATAATAATTGCTGTGACTCTAAAGAACATATTAAAATGAGTATTGCACATATTTCTTTGACAGAACATTCTGTTAACCCTTTCCTATATAGGCACACCTTTATTGCTAGGGCGAACAGTTTAGATCCAGATCAGCCGGCACATCCGTGCCGTCTGATCAGGATCTAAACTGTTCGCTTTTCGATTCATTAGGTTATTTCTGACCAAAATGCGACCAGTGCAGATCCTCACAGACAGCACGGATGTAAAATGCATAAAAAATGCGTATATGTCCAGGAAAGGGGTTAAATCATGATGTCTAGATCACATGAAAACAACTATGTCCAGCCATATTATATGCTCTTAATCTTTTATAAACTGCAACATTAATCAATAGTCAAAAACAAAAATATAACAATTTTCCTACTTGAAAACAATTTCAGTAAGCATTTCTGTCTAATTGTATAAATACAAATTTTAAAATTATGCATTATTAGTGAACAGACAAGATTTAATAGTATAAAATTGTATTTTCTCATTTGAAATACTGAAAATTCATTCATTCATTCATTCATTCATTCATTTAAATGTAACAATGAAGATATTTGGGTTATTAATTTACTTATGTACATAAAAGTAACTTTAAAGATAATTGCGTGTGTAGAAATTGTTATGATTAAATTAAACAATATAAAAATATTTATGTCTTCTTTGTTTATTCTGTAAAATAATGCAAAAAGACTTAATATGTATATTCATGTACATTACACTAGCACAAAAATCGTAACTTTGTTATTAAAAAGTTGTTTAAACAATGCTATTATTATATGTAGTCTGCTGCTTTAAAGTTTACCATAAATTCTGCTGATTAATATTTTATAAATAAAGACTAATTATATGGGTAGCAATTTCCAAGAGCGCCTCGATGAGCGTTCAGTAGAAGCCCTTGTGGAACATTTTTCAATTAATGTAAATTTTCCAATTACTTCATAATCTGTTCAGATCGAAAGAGCTTCTCGGATGTTTTCCTGTAACTTGGTCCATGCCAGAATGGCCGTTATTGTTCTCGTGTCATAAATGTACTCCATCATACTTGACAGAATTTGATTGGTTATTAGAATCTGCGATAATAATCTTTTTCCGACAATGCTGTGGCTCAGCAGAGCATGGATTAATACACTCCATAGATGGAATAAAAAACACGACTGATCAAATTTTTCTTTTCTTTTCACACTGAGATTTGTAATGGTTTTACTGTCATGCTTTAGAACAGACCTAATTGGAAAATGAATAACTTTAATCTTATATTAATATGCATGAAGGTGTCAGTTTATAACCACTGGTGTGACACCTAAATCATATTTCCAGGAACTATAGAACTGTTTGTACAGCATGCAAAAGAATATTTAAATTACAAAATGGTGTCAGCTTTTTGTTGTTTCATGCACCAATTTACACTTAGTGCTGAACAGCAAACTGAATGTTTATTTGCAGAATGCAGTCAAAACAATTTTCGCTATGAAATTTAATTTAAACATGTAATTTTAGTGTAGATTCAGATCTGCCTGTACATTAACAGGATCTGCACTGTACATGATTGTTAAGATTCACTTAATATATTATTACTGGCCAAAAAGAGAACAGTTTACTATCCTGATCAGACTGCATGGGTGTTCTGGCTGATTTGGATCTCGCTAAAAGGAGTAACAAGCTAAAGTACTGCCTGCAAGATCATAAAACTGAAATTGGAGACCAGTCTCAATCTCAAGCATCTGACTGGGGGAAGTGGAGACTTCCGTATCAACCAATCGGATGTTTGAGATTTGAACTGGTTCTCCTGTTTTAGTTTTATAATCTTGGGGCCCAGATTGACAATTTCAAGGAATAAATCACAGAAAATAACTGGAGATTAACTGGAAAAAATGAATCACGGCCCAGCAGTATTATTCTCTGGAAATCAATTTGATTCCATGTAAATTGACATCAACTCATAAATCAAACGACCTGTCATTTTAAAGAAATTATTGTGAAACCATTATGAAAATCTGGTGATCATAATTGCTAGTTTTCTTGCAGCAATTTCCTTAGTTCGTCACAATAGCTGAGAACAGGATCTTCACAATGGAGGCCAAAATCATCTTCACCAGAGGTGAACATTAATTCCAAGTGATTTTTGTAATGAAGATGAGCATACTGTGAAACTGAGGTGGAAATTGCAAAGTGCATTATTGAACTGGCAGTGTGCAAAAGACAGCAAGTTGGCGTATTAGATCATCGGGGTGAACATGCAGCAGTCTCCCACGGCTTTATTCAAACTGCCAATGATCCTCTGCCATTCAATCCTGCTATTCTATGCAGACATTGTGTTTTTTTCCAACATAAAGCTCTGACAGCACATCAACGTTCCCCCATCTTGTCTCAGCTGGCCTCCACTCAGAACATCATAAATTATGACAGAGAAAATATCCAGTGTTGTGCAGCATTAGGTAGTTTGTCTATCAAATGTCCACTTATTGCATCCAGTCCATTTATGTGCCATGTTCTTGATAAATGAGATATGACACAGAAACCTTGTAATCAATCAGGCATGCTCAGTTTGGCATGATTGGATTTTCTAAAATTTCCTGCAGTTGCTTAGGCCTACAGATGACATTGTGTAACCAAGTCTTAAATTGCTAGAATTTTACCAGGAGAATAGATGGTAGTCCAATTAAAGCCTGTCTTAGTAAATTAAAATAAGCAGTATTTTCCGCAGAGTTTTTACTAACAATTGCCTCTAAGATCACATTCCTGAATTTACTTTTGGTTTAAACATTAAAGCCCTATTTTGCATTAATTTTGTACATTATGTTGCAATTTAAAAAGTACTGAGAATCCTAATTAATAATTTTGCAAATATTCATTTCCTTAAAAAAATATTTTGAAAAATACTTGAATGAAGCGGAAAGTTTTCCTAAAAATTTATTAAATTTAAAAAACAAAAATTTCAAGCTGAAACTGAAATAAGAACAATCTGTGCAAGAACTGACATTCACTGGACCAATCACAGACTTGCAAAATAATAATCATACCAATCAAGTCATACTCATATTAATTATTCTTATTATAGAAAAACAATGATTCTATAACCAATTATAGTCATGCAAAAAATGATTTTCTACAATCTATTTATTAAACATTTCAAATGAAGTGGTAATTTTTTTACACTGGGTGTATTTGAGAATCAGTTTAAACTGAATAAAGACTTAAAAAGATTTTGCTAAAATCATTTACAAATTATTATTTGGTGTGGGATGAGGTGGAGACATGACAAATGCAATGTCAGCTGTAGATATGTTCTCCTTCATGCTCAGTGTATTTTCAATGATGGCAAAACAATAAATCTGCATGTTTAACTCCAACAAAAAACATTACGGAAGTCTTGGAATGAAACAAAACTATTCGGGAACTGTTTTGAATTACGCAGACAAGTTACTTCTGTAATTAGTTTTGAAGTACCAAATAAATAAGCTCTGAATGTTTTCAATATTCTGTCATATTTGTGAACATGTTCGTGAAATCATGTGCACTCTGAATCTCAACATTGCTAAACCCTGTCAAAGATGTAATTAGGAAAATTGTTGTGTCTAATGGTAAAATTGATAAATGCTTTTAAACTGTCTTGTATGATTTTCTTAAACTATTGGCAGTTATTAAAGGATAATATTTTGAATAATAAAAAAAGAATACACCCTTTTTGAAGAAGCAAATATTGCCCAAGTATAATAATTTAATTTTGCATACAGTAACATAAGAAGAAATTCAGTTATGAAACTGGATAAATATTTACTAGTATAAAGCTGCAAATTTAACTGAAATTTATGCCAATTTATTTCAGACTCACTCTTCAAATTTTAATCAACATCATTATGGAGGTTTTGAGATCAGTCATTTAATATTTGAATGAATCAAATGACATATTCATAAACCCTGTACCAACTGATCAGGATTGAAACTGTTTGCTTAGTTTTATCCAAGCAGCGAACGGTGTAGATACTGACAGCAAAGATGTTCCAGCTGATCAGTTTGAACATTCTAAAAAAATCATTATACTGTGTAGCAGGGATTCTAAAATTTCCAAATCCCAATCGGACATTTGCCGCCGAAATTCCCGCCATTACGACCGACCCCACCCACCCCAGCCAAAATTATCCCCCCCCCCCCCAATATCATCCACAATCACACCGACGCCGATCAATTGTTCGATCTTTATTAAATAATTTTCTCTACGTCCCACACAAAATAACATTTTTACCGTCATCAAAGTCTGAATAAATCGGTAAGCTAAAAACGAAACCGAAAGTAAAAAGTTACATATGCACCGTTTACGTCACTCGTAAGGAAAATGCGTTGTGCTGTGCTAGTCACTACGGGAATTAACAAAGAAGTCAACTTTTTTTGAAAGGGAAAATTTTAAGTAAAATCTGCATTATATACGTTTCTTAAAATTTGAGTAACAGCAATTGTAAACGTCCTTTTTATTTTATTCCGTCGTCGGTCAATTAGAATTACGCACTTCGAACAAACTCATCTGTCTTTAATTGCAAACTGTTATATTGTTTTCGTAAATTATGACAATCACAAATACTGAGTCTTTTAATTCGGTCATCAAACATATAGTTCGTTAATTACCCGCCTTTGACTATCCGCAGTTCAATTGCAAATTAAATGAACTCGTCCGTTGTTAAAATGAGACCGACCATTTCCCGTTTCATCTATGCCGCAGGCGGCGTGTAGTGACTGTAGTCATGGTAGCAGAGTTGTGCAGTCGGTAATTGACAGGTTTATAGCGGATTAAGCGTGAAAAAATGTACATGTAGGTAATTTCCTTAACAAGTTATGGACCACTAAGGGAAAACTTATACTGACTTTGAAATTTTCATGACCGATTTTTCTTACCAATTTTGAAATTTCAATCGGACATTTTTACCGAAAATCGGTCATTGACCGATCTGCCGACGATTTTAGAATCCCTGCTGTGTAGAGTTAATCAGGTTTTTCTATAATGAGCATTCTTGGAGCATCTTTTTTACCATTTTAAATATTAAAATTTGACTTTAATGTCTTATGCTTTTGGTAAAATCTTTATAAAAGTACAAAGAAATAAAATAAAATAATTTGCTATTGTATTTCATTATTATTAAATTTTTGATTAATAAACTTATCAAATCATTGAAAATGTCAGATTTATTAGTATGTCAGGCCAGTTTGATATTAGATTGATGTAACATGTTGTCAGAAGCTCCATTAAACACAAGTGCATTATAACCTTTACAAGACAGTGCCTGCTGGGCTAGACCCTGCGAGACAAGAGAATTCTTCAAATACACATCACAGTAAAAACCCAGCTTCAGACCAGTAAAAAATACCACAACTGAATGTAATCTACTCCAGCAATAGATGTAAAGATTCTTGGAAATGTCATTGAAATTATTTCAATTAGGAATGGAAATGTGCTCAACTCAATTGTTAGCTACTGACTGACTGCCGATAATAACAATTTATCACATGTCAGTGAAAAATGGAGATAAAAATACCAGAATTACTTCCACAGACTATAATGTCTTTAAGGTGTCAAAATCCCTTGTAGAATTCTGACATGTTCAACAATAAGCATTGTAAAAATGTCTTCCAATTATCTACCTAATTTATCACCAGTCTTTTGTAGAAAAGTCTAAGGAAAAGTTTGGTCAAAATCCAATTATAATTTTGGCAAGGAACTTAACCTGGCATTTCCTTAATTGCTGAAAACTAAGTCTTAGCTTCCAACGTAAGTCTTGTAAAAACACGATTTGAATTTATTCAAATTACATAAAATGAGCTGTGTCATAATGAAAATGTATCATTGGAAAATTGTCATTATTCGTAAGATTTAATGACATCTAGCTATTAAAATGCTGTGCAAACGGCAATGATTTTTATACATTTTGCGAGAAAAGATATTATCATGTATTAAAAATTTGTAACAAAATTATATAATGTTTCATAGAAAAGTTGTGTAAATCTTTCTAAAATATCAAAAAAATAAATTTCTAAGAATATCACTGAAAACATATTTTTTGCATGATTGCTAAACTATAATAAATTCTGGTATCCATTTTACCTATTTACCTATAGGTCCTGAGATTATAGATTGTGGTATTCTTAATGATTGAATCAAATGATTCCAGCAGCTGTCCTAAACTGGCAGCACTTAATAAAATGACTTTAATATCACCAAATAAGAAAAGGTTACGCATAATGACATTGGATATTTTCAAATTCATGAAACTGGAAACTAAATTCATTGTTGTGCATATCATCACTGTATTTCTAAGAAATTACATTTTGAAAGAGCAAAATAAAATGACCAATGGAAATTCTACAAAATATCACATGTTCTGTATGGACTATCTGATTTGTTAACGAAACAAGGGGTACCTTGGTTGTACTTCCAAACAGACAAACAAATATGCACAAATTTATTGTACAACATTTTATAATCATGTCTTTTCAGAAGAACAGCCACAATGTAATGTACAACTATATATAAAACTTATAACAAAATAATCAGTTCAATCAATTTTGAGTTGAAATTCTTCAAATTTTTAGAGAAACATATGTCTTGCAGTAAAACCTACACTGATAAAACAGGGTATGATAATATACTAAAGGATTTCACTCACTGTTTTGATAACATTTCAAATACATCTGTTGGTGTTAAAAAGCAAACTGTGTTGTTTTTAGATGTTGTATCATCAATAATCAACAACATGTAAAAGCAGACAATCTTCAGTTACCAGGAGATCTCTAGAAAAGACAGGTGTTACATATGGTTGCTTGCAATGATAGTTTAATCCTCTAGCAATATGTATCAATGTAATATATGAATCTACTGAACAATGAGAAGGTATTTAGCAAAAACTTGGCTTCTTATTTCTTAACCCTTAACTCCTTATTATGTAACGCCTTTTATTGCATGTGCAAACAGTGTAGATCCAGATCAGCCTTCTTGGTCAGAAATAACTTAATGAATCTTAAAGGGAACAGTTTGAACCCTTAGATCATATGGCACCGATATGTTCGCTCACACAATAAAAGACTTATCTATGGAGTAATGGGTTAAGCAAAAAGCTGGAAAATATAAGCTTCGTTCAATAAATTCATCAAGTCAATGAGGTTCTAACAAGTTACCGTTCACAACAGTTAACCAAGGTCCAGATTTTCTCATCCAAAAGAGCAAACAATGGCTTTATGTCCCTTTTTTGTTTATTTAACCCTTTACTCCATAGATACACACTTACTGTGTGGGTGAACAGTGTACATCCAGATCAGATGGAGAAGAAGTGCCAGATGATCTGGATCTACACTGTGTTTACCAATAAATAACAGCCATATCCAATAGAATCAAAGGTTAACAATGCTAAAAAGTTACATTCCAAAGCCAGAAAACTAATTTTTCAATTAGTCTGGCAGGTCTGCTAACTCTGATTTTTACCTGCTGACCTTGCTTTTTCCCCCTAGCATCAAGACAAATATTGGAGCGATTAAACCTGGTGACATAAAACAATATAATGATGTTATGTTCTGCAAGGAAAGATTTGCAAATTAATTAAAACTAAGTCAATATTCTGCTTTCTGCATTATAAATGCAATATATTAAAATCAAGCAGAAACTCATCAAAGCAATTAATCTTGAAGTGATTTCCTTAAATCTGCATCTTATAAAATCTGTTCCCAGTAAACTGCCAGGATTTTGAGCAGGGTATGTCTGTCATGGAACATGATAATATAGAATCACACCTTCAGGTTGATTCGCTCAATCTTTTGATAGGATCTCAAACACATCTGCTGGTTTCAAAAAGAAAACAGTGTTGTTTTTGGAAGAACAACACAGAAAAGCAGAAGGTCTTTTTCCCCACATACCAGAGCCAGACAAAATAAGAGGTGCTACAATATGTCTAGTGTGGCTTGATTCAAATGACATAAAAAACAAGGGCCATAAATCTGGTAAAAATAGCCACAGGAAAAAATATTTTCTTCCATCATCTACACATCCTGCTTGATCATCTGTGCAAGTTTAAAAGAAATCTGCCTAATAGTTTAGGAGGAGTTGATGCCACAAGTTTTGGGGGACGTAAAAGTGCAACTCTATTTGCCTCCCACTTTGTAAGGGCATAAAAACTCACTTTCATCACGAAGAAATGCATTGTCTTCCCCTAAAATAATTTTTTCCATAATTGCTATACAGTTTGTTGAGGTTTTTCTCATGAATGACCAGTGTAGATACAGATCAACTGGCACATCTGTGCCATCAGATCAGGATCTACAGTGTTACAATGTTCACTTTTTGGTGAGCAATAACTAAATGAATCTAACAGCAAACAGTGTAAATCCTGATCAGATGGCACTGCCTTATCAAAACCTTCATGGTTAAAGGTTAAAATGGTAAAAGGAAAAATCAAAGGACTGAGTGTCATTATTTTGTGCATTGTAAAGCTGTACAGTTTGTATATTATTTGTGAGTGTGTGCACTAATTCTCTCTGCTCAACAAGAAACACATTTTGAAAACACTTAACAACTATTTCTTTAATTTCTTAAAACGTCTCCCCGTACTTACATTCAATACTGTTATCTTTTCATCCCTCAGGGACTGCATTTGACATTCACTTTCCTCACCCCCTCCGCACTCACTCATTTACTCTCATATTTAACCATGCTCTCTCCCTCTCTTCTTCTTGACTGTGTGGGGAGGCTGTTTTTTCTGAATGTTGAGATTCCTGATACGCATATTTCACCTTTTTTTGAAAAAGTAATACCATAATTATGATATTTTTGCTTATGTGTAACAATTCAAATTTGCAATGTTGACTACAAACTGGCCACCATGAAATTAGTAAATGTTTCCAGAAAGTATCTAAAGTGTTGTAAAACATCTGGCTTAGCTAAAAGCAATGTTAAATTACTGCCTCAAAGGGAGGAGGAGTGTTCAACTAAGAAATTAACAACAGCATTATTGCAAGACCAATGTCTTAGAAATTTTTTCTTAGGAAAACAAATTAAATGTAAGGTATTCACAATATTTTGGCTTTAGAATGCAAATCATTATACTTTATTCTTTAAATACTGTCGTGACTAACATGGACTCTTTAACCTTTTACTTCATTTATACACTTTTTTAACCCTTTCCTAGATATGTACGCATTTTTACGCATGTGCAACCAGTGTAGATCCAGATCAGCCGGCACATCCGTGCCGTCTGATCAGGATCTGCACTGGTCGCATTTTGGTCAAAATTACCTAATGAATCAAAAAGCGAACAGTTTGATCAGACGGCACGGATGTGCTGGCTGATCTGGATCTAAACTGTTCGCCCTAGCAATAAAGGTGTATCTGTACAGGAAAAAGTTAAGCAATCATAGTAGATCAAGATCAGCTGGCACATTCAATGCATCTGATCTAGATCTGCACTGGCCAAATAAAAAATAACCTAATACATCAAAAGGCAAACAGTTTAGATCCTGATCAGACTGCATGGATGTACCAGCTGATCTGGATCTACAACTGTTAGCCCTGGATGCAATTTAGAAATATATATGGGTGAAGGGTTAAATGTCATCACCATGGCGCAAAAATTGTATAAGTACCATTGAAATATGAAATAGATATACCAATATTGCACTAAAATAACAACCTATCCTGAACACTGAGGATAAATCAATTTCATTTTTCAGTTATACATGAAATAACCTGTCTGCTAGATAATAAAAATAATTTAGCTCCACACTCTCAGCAGTTTCTTCAGTATATTTTCTTTCATTACTGAGGAACTTATCAGTATCTACAGGTAGAACAGATTCTTTTAAATATATTACTGTTCTCAACATTGTTGAACAATTTTCTGAAAGATCAACTCAAGTCCTATTGCAAAGTGATTTTCTAAAGCCTGGTAAAAATGAGGATCGGATTCATGAACGTCCTGTTCTGCTTGTGAAGAGAAATCCCATGAGGTCCCTAGTGGCCCTGTGGTGTTCTTTTGAAGAGACCCCAGCAGGGAGGTGGCATCATAGCCCTTTACTCCACAGATACATCTTTAAGGTGAGGGCCAACAGTGAAGGTCTAGGGCTGAAGGTTATAAAGCTGAGTTTGGAAACCAGTTTCAAATCTCAAGCATCTGATTGGCTGAAATGGCGACCAGTTGCCATTTCAGCCAATCAGATGCTTGAGATTTGAGATTTGAGACTGGTTTCCAAGCTCAGTTTTATAACCTTGGGCACAGATCAGTCTGCACATCCATGCCATCTGATCAGAATCTGCACTGTAAGCTTTTTGGTTTATTAGGTTATTTCTGACCAAAATGCAAACAATTTAGATCATGATCAGATGACAGAGAAGTGCCAGCTGATCTTGGTCTACACTGGTCACACACTTGATAAAATGTATATATAAAGGTATACAGGACACATGCAGGCACCTCTGTAAAACCAGTGCACTTTAATAAGGTGGCTCGATTCTTTACTTAGAACTTAAAAACTCCAACCCCACAAATGGACATTCCAAGAGCAGTGGCCCAGTTTTTCTATCATATATAAGGGTATGTATTAACATGCAAAAATTTATATATATGGAGCAAATGGTTAAATGTACAAATTAAAATTTAACAGGTTTACCCCACCCACCCCCACCCTAGTTAGAGATGTACATTGTCAGTCCCTAGGAGGTGACACATCCATGCTATCTGATCTGGATCTACAGTGTTAAAAAGTTGCTTATTTATGCTGGCTGATCCGGATCTATACTGTTTGCCAATGGGATAACAGCCATATCCCATCATGTAATGGGCTAACACGGAAAAATTCAGGCAATCTAAATATTTGTTGCAGGTGCTAAAAAGATATCTTTGCAATTTCTTTTTGAATAATATTTCTTAAAACCAAATTTAACAATGCAATCTTTTTATTAATGGATATCAACGGTTACTATAGTGTCCCTACAGTGTTGTTTATTACACTACTTGTAACCAAACCCATTTTAACAAATTACTTTTCACCAATTTCATGTAATTCTACTTGTAAAAATAATTAATTTCAAGCCATTTTTGCACTACAAAAAAAAACAATGTTTCAAGACTCAAAAGAAATAAATCTTAAAAGCTGACATTGTCAAGTGACATATTTAACTTATTTTTCAGTTATGTTTTTCACCAAGTGTTTCTTTAAATGACGTTCTGAATACATGCTCTAACAAATGAGTTTACTTAAACTTCAACAGTTTTCTGATAACGTCAAAAAGGCCTTTAAATTATGTAGATATTAGAGTGAAATTTATACAAATTTCTCCCATATGTTTTATCAAGAATTGTGTGCCCCCAACATTAGCACATGATAACATTTTTCTTATTTCAGATAACTTCATGCACGAATTGATGACTTTTAGAGTGTGCACACTTGAAATTAATGGAAATAAGTCAACATAATACTACTGAAATTAAAGAAGTAGAATTTGTTTTTGTTAAAGGGATATTAAATTTTAAACACATTGAAAACAAAAAAAAACAAACTGTCAAGTCTTTAGAAGATATAACAATACTCAAGTCACCATGACTAGAGGTACTTGCCAGGGGTCTTCCAATTTTGTCATGTCACTGCATGACAACACCCAAAGTAATGTTTTATATTATACAAATAAATACTAATGTTGAGGTCGATATGTAGTTTTGCGGACCTGGGTAGTGAGATATCGACCGAGGACGAAGTATTAGTATTTACTTGTTATATCATATACCCTATGAATTTAAGGCATTCTGATGATGATGATGATGATGATGATGATGATGATGATGATGATGATGATGATGATAGCAAAGGTAGTTATTAATTCCCGGGGTAGTTATCACTTTTTTCGGACTCGCGAGTACGGAGCTCTCGACCAATCAGAATGCTTTAAATTCATAGGGTATATGATATTCACACTTTAACTTCATCTTCTAAAATGAAGCCTTATTCACAAAACAAATCATAATTATAGATGGTATGCAGTGTGACATATTACTTTAAAAGGCGTGGCTTGAATAAAAGCCGCTCAAAAGTTATTTGACTATGTGTAATATTTTGACATGTGACGTTGACAATCACGGACGTTTTGCCAGGAGATGCTGCAAAAACATGCCGTCATTCACTTGTGATCAACAAGGCTGTTCCAACAGCCATTCAAAAAAGCTGGTATATCATGAATTGTTCTAATAATTTCTGAATTTTAAATGAGAGTATTTATGCGTGTAAATTTTAATTGAATCAATATTTAATAGTTTTCATTTGGGTATTGAAAGTAAGCATGAAGCCCTCTTTCTGGTTTCACATTCTTTAAAACCACCCAAAAGCTTTCTACACCCAAATAAAACCAACAATTTTATATTGATTCCATCCTCAAACATGTAATGTACCAATAACATCCAGGCAGTGCCACAATTCATTTACACTTATTACTGCAAACATATTCCATCATCATCATTCTAAATACATCACTGATATCATAGTTTCATAATTAAATTAGGGATAGAAACAGGTATCTGATTATTCGATTACTTTTGATTACCTCAGAGTATCAAATACTCCAGCTAGTATCAGTTTTCAAGACAAATAAGAGATTCTCATAAAACCATATTATGGAATTAAGCCAATCCAAAAATACTGAGAATTCTACATATCTCAATATGTTTAAAAAAACAATTAGTTAAGTAGCCATAGACTTTGAGACAGTGGAAACAAAATCTTCATATTTTTATATCAAATCTCATTAAATAGCAACAGTATCAGTTTTGTAATTTTCCAGAAACTCAAAAGACCATGCTGATGAGGATCTACACTGTTTGCATTTTCTCGGAAATGATCAAATGAATAAAAAAGACAACAGTGCAGATCCTGATCAGATGGCATGGATGCGCTGGATTATCTGAAAGTATGAACCTTAGCGCATGAATAAAAGTTGAAAGTTGATTCTACAATGTTTGCCTATAGATAATACAGTAAATAGTAAAAATAGAGGAAAAACCTCAAAATGGCAATACAGATTTTACTTTAGGTTGAAACTTTACTGTTTCCCCAGCAGTTTTATTTACACTGAGAATTTTAATAAATTTAATTATTCGCACCAAACAACCCAACTGAATAAATTTGCAATTAAGCAATCCTCTATTTCTTTCTCATTCAAAAATGCATGTTAACCAAACAGTGAGTCACAAAATTAACAGATTAACTCATTTTATTTCCTTTCTTAAAATTAAGCGAATCTTAATGTGGTGTTAATTTCATTTTGAACTATATTTGGCAGCACCGGCATTGAAGTCTCATTTTTCTAAAGCATTTCACACATGACAGATGGTAGAAACAATTTTCTTCAATGATTATTCTAAGAAAGGGAAAACATACTAATTTTATTTTTCGCTTTAGCAGGAAATTTATCAGCGGGCAGAGTGGTATAATAGTGACTTCCAAATTATTCGTAAATCCTGAACTGGCTATTGCATAGTTTCGGCATAATGATAAGAATTGCTGCAACTCAATTGCAAATAAGCAGAGCTTAGGCAATGTTATATTTTGCACCTTAAAAAAATTTGTTATGTGGCTGTTTACAGACTTTTCTAAATAATCATGATTTTGCAAAAAGTAAAAGTAAGAAATAGACTGGCTATAATAAGAACGAAACTGTGCCATAAAAATAATAAAAACAAAACATATTATATGACTAGTGACCAGCCTTAGGAACAAATCAAGCCAGGTCATTAGTAGCAAGACACAAAATAAAATATGAGTTTGGGTTTCTAAACCCTTTACTAAAAATAATTATACACCTTTTAACGCATGTACAACCAGTGTAGATTCAGATCAGCCGGACATCCATGCTATTTATTCTGGATCTACTCTGGTTGCATCTTGGTCATAAAAAACTTAATGAATCTAAAAGTGAACAGTGTAGATCTTGTTCAGTGCCCAAGGTTATAAAACTGAGTTTGGAAACCAGTCTCAAATCTCAAGCATCTGATTGGCTGAAATGGCGACCAGTCACCATTTCAGCCAATCAGATGCTTGAGATTTGAGACTGGTTTCCATGCTCAGTTTTATAACCTCCAACCCAGATGGCAAAAATGTGCTGGCTAATCTTGATCTACACTGTTCGCCCACACAAAAAACGTGTATTGATGGTGTTAAGGATTAAATGTGATTCTCGCTTTCTGGTTACTACTGGGTACAGCAGCATTATTGGCAGAAAAAATTAGAAGTCAAACAAATCAGAAGTTGTCTAAACAAAGCAAAGTCTAAGCACTAGTTGTCTTTACTTGTGAACTAAAACATAACAGATGTTGCCTAATCATTGTTCAGTCTATTTGTATTACATAGGCAATCTCACAAATCCAAATCAAAATTCAAACTAGTTGTGAAAACGTGTTTTATGTGGCCAATTAATCAGAGAAAACATGGCTCCAGTATCAACTAAACTCCAGAAGTTATAAACAGATCATACAAGTTCCTGGTGTCTGCCAGACAGATTTATGGCACATAAAAAACACCAATTGTAGGCTTTTTTGTACCAATTAATGTTATTGCATTGAGAATTGAAGCTAGAACAGAAGTGGGGGTCATACAGCTACACCAGCCACCAGAGGTTAAATGTTTCCTCAGATAATGTAACAGAAAGGTCAATGAACATAAATGATTTGTCTGATAAAACAATTCAAACTACATCACAAACACACATCTGTTACAGAGTTTTCTCAAATTTAATCAATCCCACCCCACAACAACTGACTGTAAACACATACTGAATTGACTTGAATTTCTTTTAACCCTAAACTCCATATATGTGGGGTTTCATAGCTTGTGCGACCAGTGTAGATGCAGATCAGCCAGCACATTTGTGCAGCCAAGTTTACTGTTTACTTCTTGGTCTGAAATATCCTAATGATCTAACAGCAAGCAGTGTGGATCCTGACCACACGGCAGAGATGGAATAAAGGGTTAACATTTAAAAGCTCCCCAAAACAATTTATTAGTTGCCTGTGAGATATAAGTTATGTCCCTGCAGTAAAGGTTAATATACCCAAGAAAAAAGCTGACAATGGGCCATGTTCTTAATTGTCCACAAAAACAAAGAAGTACAATGTTTTCTTATAATTAACTAAGATTTGAAGTGTCAGGGAAGAGCTTGATAAGGTATAGGAATTTCTAGATGTTATTGGAGGTCTCAGACACTCAGAGAGGTAATGATCCATGCTAGAACAGGATGTGCTCCGGTGACTAGTGGCAGGATGAATAAGACTTCTCGTTGTGGAACGATGATTATTAAGACAGCAGAAAACTTTTAATTCTTAGTGCGTGCCAGGGTTATACTAATCAGAAAACAGCCAGGTTTGTAAATAAATTTAGGTTACTGTGGCGGCATATTGTTGTGTAAAGAAATTTTTACACCTAAATCCCCCTGAAGTAGTTTTTTACCATGCTTTAAAATAAAATATCATTTAATTTTAAAAATATGGTAATGTATAACATATTATTAGAATAATAAGTAAGCTGTTAATAGGCTTTGAGTTTACTTTGAATTGTTAATGGCAATATGTAAGGCACAGAATCAGTCTAAATTTATAACATTGAGGTTACAGCAACTGCATGGATGCTGGTATTTCCTCGTATACTCCATATTTAGATGTTTTATTGTATGGGTGAACAGTGTAGATTAAAATCAACCAGCATATCAGAATTTAATTGTCTGGATCTACACTGTTGCTAATATGGTAAGAAACAACTTAATAAATCTAAAAGCAAAGAGTGTAGATCCTTATCAGACAGTATATGCTGACTGATCTGTGCCCAAGGTTATAAAACTGAGCATGGAAACCAGTCTCAAATCTCAAGCACCTGATTGGCTGAAATGGCGACCAGTCGCCATTTCAGCCAATCAGATGCTTGAGATTTGAGACTGGTTTCCAAACTCAGTTTTATATCCTTCAGCCCTGGATCTAAACTTTTCACCCAAAAAAATAAAGATTTATCTATGAAGTTAAGGGTAACAACAGTTCATAAAATTACAGGTTAGATCATCTTAATTGTAACCATTATAATATTACATGTATACATTTTCTTCTTATCCTATAATCATCTAAGCATAACTGTCCCTCCTCTCATCAAAACCCTTAAACTTTCAGCACTGAAAAAATATAAAAACTTAATTATTAAAAAAAACATGCAAAAGAAAATTTATATTCTTTACAAACTTAAAATTTATGCAAATATTAAAGGAAAACTTTTCAAAATATGCTGATCCTTTCCAGATTATATCTTTCAATTGTCAATCTTCACTGCAGATATTTTGTTACCAGTGTCACTCAGTAACAGAATTTTATTAAAATTTCCAAAAAAATAGAAAATTACATGTAATTCTATAAACTATTTTACAATTAACCGTATGCAAATTATGCAAAATATGATTAACGTTTTTTGGTCTGTCAATCAAATTCCAAGCAAAGGTAAATATTTATTTAATCCTTAATCCACAGATACACCTTAACTGCATGAGCAAACAATGTAGATCCAGATCAGCAGCTGTTACAGTGCCTACACTGTTTGCTTTTTGAGTTATAAGGTTATTTCTGACCAAAAAGCGACAAAAACGCAAACAGTGCAGATCCTGATCAGATGTCCCGGCTAATCTTGATCTACACTGTTTGCACATGAGATAAAATGTGTATATGTGGAATAATTGGTTAATGCTAAAAAAGCTTATATCCTATAAATTACTAAGCCTGTTTATCTCGAATAGAATTTTCATAGATCAGAAACTGTTTAATTTTTTTAAAGGGAAGTCATTTATCATTTGTTTAAGCCTTGCAACTGATGACATCATTATATTTGACATGCAATAAAGTAATGCAAACCAGTAATTACTAGATAACCTTGTCAAAGAGTCTCTTAGGAAGTATTGTATTACCCACTCTGCAGTACTTACAAATAAATTATGTGCAGTTAACCTAAAATACCTGCTAATTCAGGTGTATTTAATTATAATTACCATGCAAAATTGTGTAAATGATATGTTTCTAAAACTTATTTATGACAGTTTTTTTTTCTGCTGCATCAGACCACCCTTGAGTCTTTGATTACTGTGCAGCAGAATTTGTTGGATCAGTCCATCATTGAATCATTGATTACTGTACATCATTGAATCATTGATAACTGTGCAGCGTAATTCAGCTGGATGAGTCCACCATTGAATCATTGATTACTGTGCAGCAGAAATTCAGCTGGATGAGTCCATCATTGAATTATTGATTACTGTGCAGCAGAAATTCAGCTGGATGAGTCAATCATTGAATCATTGATTACTGTGCAGCAGAATTTAAACTGGATGAGTCCACCATTGAATTATTGATCACTGTGCAGCAGAATTTAAACTGGATGAGTCCACCATTGAATCATTGATTACTGTGCAGCAGAATTTAAACTGGATGAGTTCACCATTGAATCATTGATTACTGTGCAGCAGAATTTAAACTTGATGAATCCACCATTGAATCATTGATTACTGTGCAGCAGAATTTAAACTGGATGAGTCCACCATTGAATCAGTGATTACTGTGCAGCAGAAATTCAGCTGGATGAGTCCATCATTGAATCATTGATTGCTGTGCAGCAGAAATTCAGCTGGGTAAGTCCACCATTGAATTATTGATTACTGTGCAGCAGAATTTAAACTGGATGAGTCCACCATTGAATTATTGATAACTGTGCAGCAGAATTTAAACTGGATGAGTCCACCATTGAATCATTGATTACTGTGCAGCAGAATTTCAACTGGATGAGTCAATCATTGAATCATTGATTATTGTGCAGCAGAATTTAAACTGGATGAGTCCACCATTGAATCATTGATTACTGTGCAGCAGAATTTAACTGGATGAGTCCACCATTGAATTATTGATTACTGTGCAGCAGAATTTAAACTGGATGAGTCCACCATTGAATCAATGATTACTGTGCAGCAGAATTTAAACTGGATGAGTACACCATTGAATCATTGATAACTGTGCAGCAGAATTTAACTGAATGAGTCCACCATTGAATCATTGATTACTGTGCAGCAGAATTTAACTGGATGAGTCCACCATTGAATCATTGATTACTGTGCAGCAGAATTTGACTGGATGAGTCCACCATTGAATCATTGATTACTGTGCAGCAGAATTTAACTGGATGAGTCCACCATTGAATCATTGATTACTGTGCAGCAGAATTTAACTGGATGAGTCCACATTTGAATTATTGATTACTGTGCAGCAGAATTTAAACTGGATGAGTCCACCATTTAATGAGCAATATAACCTGTAGGAGTCCACCATTGATTCATTGATTTTTAAGCTGAATGAGTGAACCATTAATTAATTGATAACTGTGCAGCAAAAAGCAAGCTGGATGGAGACCATCTTGGAATCATTGACTATGTGCAGCAAACTGAATGCTCCATTCTTGTTTGTCTATATAAACCTTACATACCTTACTTGAGATGCAGTGGTGAAGTAACAGACCCTTTTATCAGTTCAGATGCAGTGATGAAGGAACAGACCCTTTTATCTGACAGTTTTAGTTTTACTTGAAACATTTATCTAGAGACAATCTGAACATATTTCAACTTCCATGTTTCCAGGGTTATGCACATGGATACAGAATATCTATGTTCAAAACTCCATTCCTTCTAAATAAAACAGTGAGTAATTGCTAAATAGCTGCTTGAAAATGTGTGGCTATTTTTTCATTCATTCCACATCAGGCTACAGAGGTTGCTACAGAAATAATTGACACTACAGTGAAACCCCCTTTATTAAGACCTATGGGACTGGACAAAGGCAATCTTAATGGTTGAGTGGTCTTCATTCTGGGGTAGAAAAATAGTGCAAAACTGTTAAAAATGACATTGAAGAGTGGTCTTATTAATGGGACGGTTTGAATTATGGGGAGGTCTTTATGAGGGGTTTTACTGTACATGCTGTATGGGAGATGGCCAGAGGCCAACAAACCTGGAGTAGAAGTTTCCACTGTTGTCCATTAACAAAATTATATCTAAATTGATATAAGCTAAATGAATGTATTATGACTGCAGGTCATTAAGTATGTTTGCCATGTCTTTTTGACAACAGAAAGTGCAGACAGTAAGTGCTTTATGGACTGTGTCTCCTTTTACACTTTTGTAATACAAAGCAGCACCTACTGTTTACATTTCCTATATAGCAATTTCTTTAAATTGCACAGTGCCTGCTTTGTGCAACTGAAAATTTTTGGGCAGCTATAATAATCAAATTCATGGTAGAATACAAACATCAAATTCCTCGGACTCTACCCTTAGTCTACAGATCACCTTCATGATGGGGTGCTGACATCAAATGTCACAGCCTCTAGCATAAGAGCACAGCTCACAAACATTATGGGAAACAGACATCAGATCTGTTGTCTCTGACTCTATGCGAAACAGACATCAGATCTGTTGTCTCTGCTCTATGCGAAACAGACATCAGATCTGTTGTCTCTGACTCTATGCAGGGAATTGTAGACACATGTTATTTTACAAATTTTATTATTATTATTATTATTATTATTATTATTATTATTATTATTTTGTTTTTATTTAGAAAATTTCATGAAATTGTTAAAAACCTAAGATACAATGTAGTGAACATCCTTAAAAAGTTTAGCTTCTGCTTTAATATACTTTTATGAAGAAAATAGACAAAGAAGATGCCAGTCTAGCAATCCAGAATATTACTTGTCTTTTGAGTGGAATTGATGTTAAGATGTCTGATAAATATCAGTAATGATTCAAAACATATATGAAATGTTTTCATAGGTTTAAATTAAGTAAACTAACTGTTTTCTTGCTTGTGCAACCAGTGTTAACTGTTAATGTGTGTGCAACCAGTGAAGATCCACATCAGCTGCCACCTGATATGGATCTGCACTGGTTGCAGCATTGTCAGAAAAAAACTGATAAATCAAAATGCTTACAGTGCTGATCCTGATCAGATGGCATAGATGTGCTAGCTGATCTGGATCTACATTGTTCACCCCAGCAATTAAAGCTCTATCTGGTAAAGGGTTCTGTACAATACCTTCCCTTGTTTCCTTACATTCTGTTTTCTGTATCACTGTCTAACATGATAATTCAGTTTTTGCAATCAGCTGTGACCAGAATATGAAAAGTACATCAAAACATACACTATTAGCTAGGGCTGGTAATTGGCATGTCATCATCATATTTTCTTTATGAAGGCTGCAGTCATTTGCTATTAATTTCTTTTCATGTTTTGAAATTAACAATTCTGGTGTTGCTATTACTGGAAGCTGCGCACTTCTGCAATTCTTGACAGAAAACTGCAGCTCATTAACCTTTTATTTCCAGCGGTGGCATCTAATTCAGCGTTAAAGATGTTAACAGTTACCCTCCATCTCACTGCTAATAGAATTTGTGTCTTTCGCTGGTTTTTGTGAAATGTTGATATTCTCTGTATTATCCCTAATTCATTATAAATAAACCTCATCAATTATGTTTAGATTTTTCTAATCCTGCTTCCCTGCTAACCTCAGCAAGTCTTAAAACCAGTTTTTACAACATCATTATGTTTATATTTCTTGCTTAATTGGAAAGGAATCAACCAAGGAGAAAAGGCCAAGTTTATATGGTGTAGAAGATGAATAAAAAAAATTATTGTTCTTTTTATTTGCACTATTTTTATCTAGTTGAACCTTTTACTCCATAATTTTATACAGATTTTAATGTTTTGTGTGACCAGAGTAGATCCAGATCAACCCGCACATTCATACTGCCTGATTTGGATTTACACTGGTTCCTCTTCTGTCAGCAATAACCTAATGAATCAAAAGCAAACAGTGCAAATCTTGATCAGACGGTATGGACATGCTGGCTCATCTGGATAAAGATTCAAACTTTTAAGTCAGGTTATAAGATCTGTTTGAGTCAAATGCTTTTATCAATACTGCTTAAATGACCTTGATTTATATGGATTTTTAAGAAGCTTACTGACAACTGTAAATATTCCACTTATATGGGTAAAATAACTGGTAAATTTGTAGTCACAGCAGTCTTCATTTATTTATTAATTAGAAACTTGGCCTCAACACTAGCTGGCTCCTAAGGGGTCAGTGTTGAGGACAGCCTGTGTTATTTGACCATTTTGACACTTGTTTACATTGGCATATCATTTTATTTGTTAGGGCTGATAAACATTGGTATATACAGAAAGCTTTGTCTCCTTTTTGTTTACTCAAATATAAAATGATAACAACAAATTCCTATTAAAACTATTGTTTGCTAGACTTGGTTATACATTTAGTTGTAGCTATGTTTGTAACTGCAGCAAATTTCAAAATAATTATATTGTCTTGTGAATGACAGAGCAAAGAAAAGACAGATAATATTCCATTAGCCTGAAGCGCCTGGCGGCAGTTTTATATAATTACAATAATCTTTAAAGATCCTGTAAAATCCTCGGTGGAAACTTCTTAACAGTAAGCCGTAACAAGTGCATACTTCTTCCAGTTTAATTGTTTGCACACTTTTTGTTTGTATTTAATACTGTAAACTGCTTAGAAACTTCTGCATTTACAGGCTTCCTAGTTAACCTTGCTAGCTTGATGATTGCTTTGGTAATAAGAACTATTCTAATGGGTGTTAAAGAAATCATATAGATGAACATTTGCTAGTGTGTTAATATTACATTAGGGAATGATAATTGACATTTAATGTGCACTGAGTTGGGGGAGGTTTTCATAATTGTCTTGCTGCATGCAATGTGAAGCTGTGAATATTCAATAAAAGAAAACTTCTTAAGCATTAAAGTATGTGCAGTGCAATTCTTTTATCTTTATGGCAGTCAAACCATCCTTTACTTATAATGTAGCAACTCATGCACATTGTAGCAGATAATAATATCATACAGTGTGGCAGATACACAGTTAAAAGTTGTCCAGACTTTAAAACCTTTACTCTGTGGGATATTGCTGTTATCCATGTGTAGATCCAATACTTCTCACCAAGAAGTGAACAGTGTAGATCGAGATCAGACTCAACAGATTTGCTGGTAGATCTGGATCTAAAATTTAATGCTATACACATGCAATATAAGCCATATTCATTGTGTAAGGGAGCTAAATATAAATCAACTGCTTCAAATAATCATTATGCAAATTTAACTGATTTAAGGAACACTGCCAATGCAGCTGTGTAAAAGCCAGATGCAGAAGCGTCACTTTGAGATACTGTAGAAGAAAACTGCAAAAGCTGCAACCTCTTGTGCTGAACACTGACATTCACAACATAAATTCTCTGGGAGCAATGTACTCGAATCAATAATCAATTAGCTAGAAACAGCAAAATGCAAAATCAGAAATGTAAAGAGAATCATCATTTTCTCCTAATCCTAAAAGAAATACGATTGTGATTATAGGGTTACTGGCTTTATGAATGTGGGGAAAACATTGTCCAAATAGGAAATCATATATTACTATTGATTCCTTATGGAAAGCCCTATTATATGAGAGCAATTTTCTATTTAATGACATTCATTCAATATATATGAAACAAGATAAGCTTGTTCAATCTATTGAACTCGGTAACAACAAAATATGGAAAGTGCATTGGTGACACTAATCTAATAAACGTCATAACAGAAATGCAGGGATTTCTGCCAAACTGCTATCTTCTTGGTTAACGAAATACCATTCTCTTTTTTTTTCGGGACTATAATTTGCCTACAACCCTGGCTCAAAGATTACAAAACTGAGAATGGAAACCAGTCTCAAATCTCAAGCATCTGATTGGGTGAGAAGGCCACTGGTTGCCATTTCAGCCAATCAGATGCTTGAGATTTGATAATGGTTTCTAATCTCAGCTTTATGATCTTCAGTCCTGGTTCGCATTCAGCTAAGTATAGCAAATAACTGCAATTTCATTTCTTATTTTTTATCAACATTGAATTTTCTGCTTACGCCTTCACCAGGATAACAAAACAATTTAAAAGAATGTTACCTCAGAAAGTTTTTGTAGAAGCATTATGAGCATAATGCCATATGGCAAAAAACTATAATTAATGCCGATTACTACCACTTAATACACTAAGATATCATTAATTTTGTGGGACAAAAAACTTAATGTGTGCAGAAGCTGCTAACAACATTTATATACTGTAAACTAATAAATATTACCACACACAATGTGTTTGCATTTTGGCAAGGTAAGACATATTCATGATTTTTTATTTTTGTGTTTTTTTAATTTTTGAAAAAAAAACTTCATAATCCTGGATAGGTATCCCGCAAATTAATTTTTGCACTTCAGTGCCATCCGCAAATATTACCAAAATTAATTGGTGGCAAATATTTGTTTGTTTACAATATATTTATGAAGTTATGTAAATTGTTTGGCTTCATGACACACCCTGACTAAATGGGGCTTACTTTGTTCAAATTGTTGACTTAAATGTTCTTAAAAGAATCTTAAATTTTTTTCTAGATGCAACAACTGTCTAGACCCTAATACAGTGAAACCTCACTATTGAGACAATGTATGCGACTTTTTATTAACCATACGGTGGTCTTTCTTTTAAGGTAGAACATAGTTCAAAACTTATTAGAATGGGACATTGGAATAGTGCTCTTACATGTATTTAGGCGGTCTATTAATTTCGAGGGGCCTTAATGAACGGTTTTACTGTACTGCACATATGAGCAGGCTGATCTGAGATTAAACTGGCTGCGTAACGCTTAAAGGGAGATGTGCAGGATTGATGAATGGAACAGATTTGCGAAAAGGGTTATTATTAATCAGTTGAATATCATTATTTGAAGCTCAAATATTGATTTACATCCGAAATATTTCAAACCAATATTTTATAAAAAAAGATATATAAATGGTGTTTCCTATCCTATGCGACGCGCACAGGTTAGCTATTTTTGTATTTCCCGCGTAAAGCCGAGGTGGTTTTTGGGATTGTCACGTGATCACTTCAACCAAAATACGCATTCAGTGTACCTTGCCAACTATCAATGTCACCCATTTGTTTCAACATGCCTGGGCCACCAAGAATAGTAAGCGTGACATTCCTATGATCGCTTAATATAGAATGTATTGTTGTATCGGGATTTCTTCAGGGGATTGTTTTCAGGTCTGGTAAAATGGTAAAATTAACCGAAAACTTCCTCCTAGAGGGTTTGAAATGTAGAGTTTAGTGAAAAGTACACGTAAGTGTTACATAGATCGATCTGTTTACGATTTTACCGAGTAAACCTGCTTGACCCTGCACATCTCCCTTTAAGTCCCATTTTGTCATAGTGCATCAAATGTTCGACCATCCTGAGAATGTTCCCTGCTACTGAAATACTCTGTAATTGTTTGCAGTGAATTAACCACTGAGCAACATAAAATATTACATCTAGATAAAAGCAGTTTAAATGTTGGATTCCACCATTTTGCTAGAAATTATATTTATTATTTCTTGAGAGAAATTGATGTTCTTTGCTAAATGAATTCTTTTATCTGGGTTTATTTATTGAAGTTTGGGGGCAATGTGGTAGCATCTGCATGAGGCAAGCTCCATCACCTTTATATAATCTACTTCTCCTAATATTTCAATTGCTTTAGCAATTTTAACCTTCTGCTCCATATACATAGTATACGGCTTCTATTGCATACAGTGTATGTTATCCAGTTGCAAACAATGTGTGAACAGTGTAGATCCAGATAAGCTGGCCCATTTGTGCCATCTGATCAGAATCTGCACTATTCGCTTTTGGTCAGAATTAACCTAATGGATCAAAATGCAAACAGTGTAGACCCTGATAGATGGCATAGATGTGCTGGCTGATCTGGATCTACACTGTTCACACATGGATGTGCTGGCTGATCTGGATCTAAACTGTTCACACATGGATGTGCTGGCTGATCTGGATCTACACTGTTCACACATGGATGTGCTGGCTGATCTGGATCTACACTGTTCACACATGGATGTGCCAGCTGATCTGGATCTACACTGTTCACATATGGATGTGCCAGCTGATCTGGATCTACACTGTTCACAACTGGATAACATCTATATTATAAAGGGTTAATTAGATTACTGATATTCAGTGATACAACACTGGATGTTTTACAGAGAAAGTGGGTGGGTGATCATATCTGTTCAATAACAGGCTGTATGAATTCATGATGCATCTATGATAAAATCTCTAACTTTAAGTTTTTCATGAAAATGATTATTTGCACTATTTACTGTATTTTATCATCACAGTGCAAAAATGGATGAAATAAGGTGTGTTTATTGTAGGAAATATTAATGAATAAATGATTTTGAATAGTTTTGTTTTAAATCATTCTAAGTATTAACCCTTTCCTCCATAGATGCACCTTTAAAGTGTGGGCAAACAGTTTAGATCCAGATCAGCAGGCACATCTGTGCCATCTGATCAGGATCTAAACTCTTCGCTTTTTAATTTGTTAGGTTATCTCTGACCAAAATGCAACCAGTGCAGATCCTGATTAGACGGCATAGATGTGACGGCTAATCTGGATCTACACTGGTCGTACATGTGTAAAAAGGTGTATATATGGGAGAAAGGGTTAAGTTGTCTGTTGCCGCCCTAAAGATGGGCAAAGTGAATGTCACTGAAAACAGTGTCATCAATGCAGTTCATCCTAGAACGATATAAGGTCACCAGTATTACTTATAGCTCTATGAAAATGAACACTGGGCATCTTTAGTAGGTGCCCGTTACAGGCCCCTTTCCCAATCATTTTTTTTTTTAAATCATGCAGTTCTTCCCAAAATGTTACTTTACATTAGATTTTTTTCCTTTAGGAATGAAATGACACTATTAGCGCATGGGCTTCTTCCCTTGGAACTGAAAAAAGCCCTGCTTGGTACATCAGCCTACATTGATAGCTTTCACCAGCTGGTTCCTTAATTCAAGACACTGGACCCTCCAGGTGATGTTATATTTAGACATTCTAACTTACCTTTGGTACAGAACTTCTTGCGTCTGAAGTCTAGCACAGTGACGTTGGAGGCGGAGAAAATGCTAATGTTCATCTGGATGTTGACGTCTACCTCTGTCGTGAAAGCACCTGTACACGGAAACTGTATCTTGAAACCTGTAATGGAATTACATACTTCATAATTATAGTTTATTATTGTATGTGTATAAAGAAATCATCAAGTTATAGTACATTCAATTATTTAAGTGAGGACTGCACATTACTGTATGATAAAGGACAGGGGATGTGATGACATCACGATGTTCGAGTATAATGTTCACCAAAGTGTCAAATCTATAAGACCCCACATCAAGGTTTTAAATATTTTTAGGAGAGTTATGGTCTTACTGGAATGAAGTAGGTCATTATGGGAGACATTCAATGTAGGACAAATGTATAAAACTTTGTTTAAATACATACATAACTTTTGCTTAAATACATTAAAATGTGATGCATACAGTGATGTGGAGTAAGTAGGATAACTCTCTTTACACTTTGAACTGGATTGTCTATCTTACATATTCATTGGTACCAGTCATGATGACCCACCACCATTTTCAAATATTTTTCATTGTTATAGCACAATCTTCTAGACAGTAAAATTTGACCTGTGGGATGAAATTCTCAAGAATAAAAATGAACATTTCCCAGAATCTGAAGGGTCAAATCACTGTTTTGAAGTCATATGGAAACCCTAATATTGCAAGTCATTAATTTATACCCACTCTACTGCTTGACAGATAAAACATAAGTAATATTTTATTACATTTGAATAAAACTCAGATTCTGAATGGAAAGAATTGGGATAATAAGTTGAAATTGTTTTTATTGGTACTTATAAATCATAAAATTGGCAAACTCAGACGATAATAATGTAAATTATCTCAGACTACAAACTAGAAGTCTGAAAGTGGTACAACACAGTTGGAAGTATTAAAACATTTCTGCTGTTTACACTAATATTTGCAAAAACATTATGACAGTTTCAAAATAAAAACTGCAGCCTTGGAAATGCCAACAAACCGCTGGATATTTTCTTGTGCATTTCTTTTGACAGTTCTCTGGCAAGTAATGTTGATGAATACTTTGCAGAATGAAGTGCACTTGTATCTCATGATATCATACTTGTAGCTTATATAAAAACTGACAGGGAACTTGTTTCCAATTTCCATAGCTGTAACCATTCAAGACAGACCAGAAGTCTGAAAATTACCCAACTAGTAGGGAATTTTATTTTTCTATCATTTTGCATTTTACCCTTAATTTTACCATTTAACCCTCTTTTCCATATACAGTATACGCCTATCTGTCATGGGCAAACAGTGTAGAGCTGTGCTATCTGATCATGATTTTCACAGCTTACTTTTAGAATGTGCCGGCTGTTATGGATCTACACTGGCCCCACATGCGATAAAATGTGTATATATTGAGAGCAATCGGTAAAATACCAATTGCACCTTATTTCAAACATAAACACCATCAAAATTTTGTTTTCTAAACTTGAGATTTTGTGTTTATAGAGAGCTTAACTGCTGTGCATTAATTTTTGTCATTGCCAACATTACAGAGCAAAGGTGTCTGCAACGATATCCCAATAAATTCACTCAGAAGCCTCCTCTCACATACAAAAGCTGTCTGGATTGAAATCAGATTGAATACAAAGCCAAGAAATTTCCATTGTTCAGAAATAATGATTAAACATTTGGAGAATTGATGAATATTAGGAAGACAATTCAGAACTTAAACTCTGTATTTGCATTGCAGGAGTCGGGGGATTTCTTGGAAATTCAGAAAATAAGTGGTTATACAACAGACACACGGGACATGTCTGAAAAAACTTCCAATCATTCCAAAATGTTCTCTTTGACATCGGATTAAACAAGAAAAACACATAGTTTAAACATAGAAGTAATTTGAATAAATTTGAGATAAAAAAAGGGGAGTCCATGGGCTCTTGTTTAAGACCATTCGCTGACAATCACAGGTCCATCACCACTGGTCTGAGTCCTCTATCAGGTATCATCTATCATGCAAGTTAACCTCATATTCAGTAGTACTAAACTATTAGTCTAGTAACAAACTTGACTAAGCTATTGGAAATACTATGACAAAGTATGAAGGTGATCCAAGATGGGATATCATATCATAGCTTTTGAAATTATAAATAAACAAGAAAAAGTCGTCGCCACGCGCCGAAAACCAGGTTTTCATTTAATACTTATACTTTTGTAAAGAAAATATCTGATATAAAGAAACTGAACTTCTTTTTTTAGCAACAGTGACCTAGATCTTGATCACAGACTTCTGAGTAGAAATCCCGAGTTGCATCTTGGTATCAGCTACCCAAAGAAAGTTTGGTGTCAATAGATCACAGCTAACCCAAGTAATAAGGAGAAACCTAAATTTCTATTTTTAGCAAAAATGACATAGACCTTTATCACAGACACCTGGGTATCAATCCTAAGTAGTGTCTTGATATAAGCTACCCACAAACCAAGTTTGGTGCCAAAGAAAACTCAAGCTATTGAGCAGAAACTGAATTTCTATTTTTAGCTACAGTGACCTTGAGCTTTATCACAGGCGCCTGGGTAGCAATCTCAAGCTGCATCTTGATATTAGATACCAACACTAAGTTCGGCGTAAATATACCAAAGCAAACTCAAGTTATCGCAGGAAAACTGAATTTCTATTTTTAGCAACAGTGACCTTGACCTTGATCACAGATACCTGTGGCAATCCCAAGCTGTTTTTTTATATTAGCTACTCATATACTAAGTTTGGCATCCAGAGGTAAAAGCAAACTCAAGTTATTGAGGGTAAGCTGAATTTCTATATTTAGCAAGTGACCTTGACATTTATCACAGACACCTGGGTAGCAATCGCAAGCTGCCTGTTGATATAAGCTACCCACAAACCAAGCTAAGCGTCAACAGGCAATTTGGCATCAACAGATAACATTCACAAAATACTTAACAAAAAATCTAAGTCAAAAAGGGGCATAACTTTTGCAAAACACAATCAAAACCCCTATGAAACTTGACCTGATAATTGGTACTGTGATGTCAAACAATAATGTAAAGTTTTAAAGTTATACCTTGAATGGTAACTGAGAAAAGACAACTTTCACAAAAAACTTAACACAATTTTTAAGTGAAAAAGGGGCATAACTTTGTCAAAATACAGTCAGGGATTATGAAACTTGTCCTCATAATTGGTATTGAAATGTCAGATAACTATGTTAAGTTTCAAAGTTGTACCTTAAACGGTTACTGAGAAAAACACAACTTTCACAAAAAACTTAACAAAATTTCTAAGTGAAAAAGGGGCATAACTTTGTCAAAATACAGTCAGGGATTATGAAACTTGTCCTGATAATTGGTTTTGAGATGTCAGACAACTATGTTAAGTTTCAAGTTGTACCTTAAATCTTTACTGAGAAAAACACAAATTTCACAAAAAAACTTCACAAAATTTCTAAGTGAAAAAGGGGCATAACTTTGTCAAAATACAGTCAGGGATTTTGAAACTTGTCCTGATAATTAGTATTGATATGTCAGACAACTATGTTAAGTTTCAAAATTGTACCTTGAACGGTTACTGAGAAAAACACAACTTTCACAAAAATTAACAAAATTTCTAAGTGAAAAAGGGGCATAACTTTTTCAAAATACAGTCAGGGATTATGAAACTTGTCCTGGTAATTGGTATTGATATGTCAGACAACTATGTTAAGTTTCAAAGTTGTACCTTGAATGGTTACTGAGAAAAACACAAATTTCACAAAAAACTTCACAAAATTTCTAAGTGAAAAAGGGGCATAACTTTGTCAAAATACAGTCAGGGATTATGAAACTTGTCCTGATCATTGGTATTGATATGTCAGACAACTATGTTAAGTTTCAAAGTTGTACCTTGAACGGTTACTGAGAAAAACACAACTTTTAACAAAAAACTTCATAAAATTTCTAAGTGAAAAAGGGGCATAACTTTGTCAAAATACAGTCAGGGATTATGAAACTTGTCCTGATAATTGGTATTGAGACATACCCCAATCTTATAACCAGGAGTTTTCTTAAGAAAACCTGGTTTAAAATAAGCAGAACTATTCTGGTGTTCCCGATTCATGTGAGAGGTTATTGAACTATGTACATAAATTGTGATAATAGTTTAGTACTACTGAATATGAGGTTAACTGAATGGGACAAAATCTAAACCTTCCCAATTATTCAACATAACTCTGGCATTACTGGTCCAACAAACTGGTTATGGAACTTATTACGGAAATGTGTTAATTAGACAATACTTTTACCAAGGCACACCCTGTAATGATGGATGGTTCTCAGATTTCATATATTTTATTATTTTCAAACTGGTAATTTCAAATCATTACTGCATTGAGTGCCTCTGAGTATATACACCTGAGCACAGTATCAACACTCCAAATAATGCAGTAAAAAGTTGTTTGAAATCATGTCTCCAGTTAAAGCGGGTAGATGGTGTAAGGAAAGACAGTTTAATGCCAACAGGTCATGCAGTAACCATAACATGACAAAACTAAGTAAGAGATAGAATATGATCTGAAAGACTATTTCCCTCCATAGTATGTGGAATATATTTGTAAGATAATTACTTGAAAGTGAAGTGGGCACTTTGCCATCTGGTGGGATGCTGGGTAATGGCATGTTCATGGCTGTTGGGTTGGACACCTTGAACCTCATCTTGTAAAACATCTGAAATAGAAGAGTAATATTGTAACAGTCATCATATGTTTTCTTATACCTTTGTATCAAATTCATGTAATTAAAGTTGTTTCTCCTACAGGCATATTTTATTTAAAGCCCAATTTTGTGTCAGTAGGTTTAGTTGCAGTCAGAAAGCGTGGAAATTCTTAATAATTTGCCATTATTTATTGATAAATAAGGTGAAATTAAAATAGGATCAATGCATTATATCTGCAATTACATCTATACCAGACTAATGGCCTTAATTACCTTCAAATGTCATTAATTAAATTACAATGACATGGAAAGTTCTTAAATTACATTTACAATTATAATTAAAATGTTCCCTAAATGAAATTTATTAAATTACAATTACTTTACAAAGGCAATTAATTACATTTCAATTACATAATAGTACATGTAACTATACAAAGCACAAATCAGAGGCTTTCAAGTAATCATAATATCTTTTTAAACCAATGACTTTAAATTAAATGTTCTAATTACTGTATAGAAAAATAATATAATATAAAGACAATAAAACATGATTAATTCATTTTTAATTATTTTCAACACATTTTTTTAGAAGTGGTATAGTTTAACTTAGTAATAAATGAACAAAAACAAAAAGGGGCTTTAATATGGTCATGCTGAGCCGCCAAAAACCCAATTTAATCTAATGAATCAAATTTCTTTGATGACATGTAATTATGCCCTCATTCTAATCCCAATACCTGTTAAATATGGGCTTGCCTTTTATTAATTTGAGCCAGTCCAGTCATTGTCGACAGGGGGATTTGCAAAGATAATATCAAACAGTGTAGAATATGATGAACAGTGCTACTGCACTGACTAATCTGGGTCTACACTTAAGCAAAAGTAAGTTCTGTACTTACTCCTTTTTTTTTAAAAGGATTCAGTAAGAAATATATACCTTACAGTGCTTTATTTAATAAGTCTGCATGTGTTCAAGTTCTAATAAGCAATTTAGGCTGGGCTTTTTTCATACAGGTAGTTCCATCCAGCAATTTAACTTTCAATTTTTGAAATAAAACTCTGTAAACTCTGTAGCATTCAATAAGCCAGAGGCTGTATGTATATATATATGAACTTTGGTTCTTCAAAGGAATCATTGTTTGATCTACAGTGCATTTCTGCTTTTCATGATTAACATCTGCAGCAGTAAATGCATAAAACAAATATATATCAATCAGTTACCGGTATAAATTGCAAGTCAAACATTTGAATCACAATTCAGATGTCTGTATTTTTGCATTTTATTTGCTTTGCGCCTGGCAATGTCATCAGAAGGTGCACATTTGTTATATAAGAATGCGAGAAAACTCTTCTACAGATTTCACTGACATCTGGTGGTTATTTGCTGAAGCAATCTTTCTGTGATCTATGTTAACTGGTTATCATATCTTTAACTGATACATACCCAATTCCGAAGTGTCATCACAAAAACTTTCTTGACAGGTTCATCTTAATACTTTAATCACATCAATACTTTGCAGAACCAATAAAAAAAATTCAGAACAACTTTTGCAGGAAATATAGTATCAAGAGGGTCCATAGGACCCTGAGTCGCTCACCTGTCAACAACTGGTCAATGCTTGCAAGAGTTGTGTGCAAGTGTGGTAAAATCAAGTAAAACAAGAGGGCCATGATGGCCCTATATCGCTCACCTGAGTACAAAAGTACTCTCAGCTTGTGGTTTCAGACAAGAAGATTTTTAAAGTTTTTCCTATACAAGTCTATATAAAATGAAGTGACCCCTGGTGCGGGGCCAATTTTGACCCCAGGGAAATAATTTGAACAATCTTTGTAGAGTTCTACTAGAGGATGCTAAATGCCAAATATCTAAGCTCTAGGCCTTGTGGTTTCAGACAAGAAGATTTTTAAAGTTTTTCCTATATAAGTCTATGTAAAATGAAGTGACCCCTGGGGCGGGGCCAATTTTGACCCCAGGGAAATAATTTGAACAATCTTTGTAGAGTTCCACTAGAGGGTGCTAAATGCCAAATATCTAAGCTCTAGGCCTTGTGGTTTCAGACAAGAAGATTTTTAAAGTTTTTCGTATATAAGTCTATGCAAAATGAAGTGACCCCTAGAGCGGGGCCAATTTTGACCCCAGGGAAATAATTTGAACAAACTTTGTAGAGTTCCACTAGAGGATGCTAAATGCCAAATATCTAAGCTCTAGGCATTGTGGTTTCAGACAAGAAGATTTTTAAAGTTTTTCCTATATACGTCTATGTCAAATGAAGTGACCCCTGGGGCGGGGCCAATTTTGACCCCAGGGAAATAATTTGAACAATCTTTGTAGAGTTCCACTAGAGGGTGATATATGCCAAATATCTAAGCTCTAGGCCTTGTGGTTTCACACAAGAAGATTTTTTAAGTTTTTCCTATATAAGTCTATGCAAAATGAAGTGACCCCTAGAGCAGGGCCAATTTTGACCCCAGGGAAATAATTTGAACAAACTTTGTAGAGTTCCACTAGAGGATTCTAAATGCCAAATATCTAAGCTCTAGGCCTTGGGGTTTCAGACAAGAAGATTTTTAAAGTTTTTCCTATATAAGTCTATGTCAAATGAAGTGACCCCTGGGGTGGGGCCAATTTTGAACCCAGGGAAATAATTTGAACAATCTTTGTAGAGTTCCACTAGAGGGTGCTAAATGCCAAATATCTAAGCTCTAGGCCTTGTGGTTTCAGACAAGAAGATTTTTTAAGTTTTTCCTATATAAGTCTATGCAAAATGAAGTGACCCCTGGGGCGGGGCCAATTTTGACCCCAGGGAAATAATTTGAACAAACTTTGTAGAGTTCTACTAGAGGATGCTAAATGCCAAATATCTAAGCTCTAGGCCTTGTGGTTTCAGACAAGAAGATTTTTAAAGTTTTTCCTATATAAGTCTATGTCAAATGAACTGACCCCTGGGGCGGGGCCAATTTTGACCCCAGGGAAATAATTTAAACAATCTTTGTAGAGTTCCACTAGAGGGTGCTAAATGCCAAATATCTAAGCTCTAGGCCTTGTGGTTTCAGACAAGAAGATTTTTTAAGTTTTTCCTATATAAGTCTATGCAAAATGAAGTGACCCCTGAGGCGGGGCCAATTTTGACCCCAGGGAAATAATTTGAACAAACTTTGTAGAGTTCCACTAGAGGATGCTAAATGCCAAATATCTTAGCTCTAGGCCTTGTGGTTTCAGACAAGAAGATTTTTATAGTTTTTCCTATATAAGTCTATGTAAAATCAAGTGACCCCTGGGGCGGGGCCAATTTTGACCCCAGGGCTATAATTTGAACAATCTTGGTAGAGGACCACTAGGTGATGCTACACAGCAAATATCAAAGTTCTAGGCCTTAGGGTTTCAGAGAAGAAGATTTTTTAAAATTTCATGTTCAAAATCTATTTTTAACCTCTGTGACCTAGATAGGCAATGGACTGGAACCATTTGAACAATTTTGGTAAAGCTTCATGCAGGTAACATTCCTGCCAAGTTTCAGCAAGATTGGCCCAGGAGTTCAGGAGAAGAAGTCGTTTGAAGAAAAAGTTGACGACGCACGCACGGACGGACGGACGACGGACATCAGGCGATCACAAAAGCTCACCATGAGCACTTCGTGCTCAGGTGAGCTAAAAATAAAGCTGCTATTGTGGAGAAAACGTCAAAATAGCTCACTTTGGCTCCTTCAAGGGCCATTAACTCTGGAACCCATTATGGAATCTAGCTGGTTCAAGAAAGGAACCGAGATCTTATAGTAACTCAAGTATTATACAAGTCTGATTGAATTCAAATAAAAAATGAAGCTGCTTTTGTGCAGACAAGGTCTAAATAGTTAATTTCGGCACTTTCAGGGGCCATAACTCTGGAACCCAAAATGTAATATGGCAATTTCAAGAAAGGAACCAAGATCTTATGGTAATGAAAATGAAGACTAAAATTAAGACCAATAGTGTGCAGACAAGCTTTTATTATAACTTGACCTAGTGACCTAGTTTTCAAGGTCACATGACCCAGTTTCAAACTTGACCAAGATATCATTGAGATAAACATTCTGACCAAGCTTCAAAAAGAGGACCAAAATTAAGACCGCTAGAGTGCGGACAAGCTTTCTCTATAATTTCGCATAGTGACCTAGTTTTCAAGGTCATATGACACAGTTTCAAACTTGACCTATGAACCTGACCTAGATTCTATATCACTGAGATTGACATTTTGACTAAGTTCGAAGAGGATCTGACCAAAATTATGACTGTAGAGTGCAGACAAGCTTTTTAAATAATTTGACCTAGTGACCTAGTTTTCAAGGACATATGACCCAGTTTTGATCTTGAACTAGATGTCATGGAGATAAACATTCCGAACAAGTTTGAAGAAGATCTGACCAAAATTAAGACCGCTAGAGTGCGGACAAGCTATTTCTATAATTTGACCTAGTGACCTAGAATTCAAGGTCACATGACCAAGTTTCGAACTTAACCTAGATATCATTGAGATAGACATTCTGACCAAGTTTGAAGAAGATCCCACCAAAATTAAGACTGTTAGGGTGCGGACAAGCTTTTTCTACAATTTGATTTAGTGACCTAGTTTTCAAGGTCAAATCACCCAGGTTTCGAACTTGAACTAGATGTCATTGAGATAAACATTCTGACCAAGTTTGAAGAAGATTGGACCATAATTAAGACAGCTAGAGCGCGGACAAGCTTTTTCTATAATTTGACCCAGTGACCTAGTTTTTATGGTCACATGACCCAGTTTCGAACTTGACCTTAATATAATTGCGTTAAACATTCTGACCAAGTTTGAAGATGATCCCACCAAAATTTAGGCCGCTAGAGTGCAGACAAGCTTTTTCTTTAATTTGACCTAGTGACCTAGTTTTAAGGGTCACATGACCCAGTTACAAACTTGATCTAGATATCATTGAGATAAACATTCTGACCAAGGTTAAAGAAGATCGCACCAAAATTAAGACTGCTAGAGTGAGGACAAGCTCTTTCTATAATTTGACCTAGTGACCTAGATTTCAAGGTCACATGACCCAGTTTCGAACTTGATCTAGATATCATTGAGATAAACATTTTGACTAAGTTTGAAGAAGATTGGATAAAAATTAAGGCCGCAAGAGTGCGGACAACAATTGTGAACGGATGGACGACGGACGGACAGACGCCGGATGCTGGACGAAGGGTGATCACAAAAGCTCACCCTGTCACTAAAAAGCAATGTTTATAAACTCTTTCACCCTTGACTCCATGGGATATCACCGTTATCCCATGGGCAAACTGTGTAGATCCAGATCAGCTGGAACATTCATGCCATTTAATCTGACAGTGCATAGCTCTTTTGTAATATCAGTTAAACACAAAATAACATAGAATAATATCCGAAACTAGATGTGTGTGGTGTTTCCTTAGATACTTTCTTGAGGAAAAAATGCATTAAAGATTTCATGAGAAAATAAAGTTAAAAAGGGACATAACTCTGATAATGTGACCATGGCATGAAGACTTTGGCAATCATGTTGTCATAAGCAATAAAGTTTAAAAACCTTGATGAAGAAACACTAAGAAATAAAAAAAAACTCTACTTACATCAGGTGGCTTGGGTCGGAGATTCTGCCACGTGAAAAATATGGAGTCTATCTGTGGAGGTATTGGCATATTGAAGGACAGTGCGTACTTGTTGAGGATACCATTACGTACATAGTACAGCTCAGCTTTTGGTATTCCTGAAAATATAAAGAAATTATGTCATTTTTAATTGGGCAGGAATGTCATAATAATATGCCAAAGTGCTGTATTCTAATACACATCTCCATAATGATACACCAGGGCACTAAACAACTTTTGGGGACAGGTTCCCATACCCTTATGAAGGGGAATTTTGTGTTAAGACAAAAAGATTTAAGTTATATATGCATGTTTCAACTTTGAAGTGTCACACCTACTCATAGCACAGTGTTCTACCACTGATTATAATAGCTAGTATTTGGTGAAACAACGCTATCATTCCACATTCTGGGTTTTTTGGTCAGTGTGTCGTCATAATACACACCAGGGAAATTTTTTTCTGACAGACATTCGATGTAGAATCAGACAAAAGAGTACAAAATAAAGTGTATATCGTCAGTCATATGCGAAACGATTGTAACTGTATATAAATAAAGAACGTTATATTTTTAGTTACGCATATAAGTGACGATATTTGCACTGTAGGACATTAATTCCTGTTTGGAAACAATTTGTACGCAGTTAAAATGCATCCACCTTTTTCTTTCTTTCCTCCATATATTATTTGCCTTCAGAGGGCGAACAGTGTAGATCTGGATTAGCTAGCAAATCTATGCCATCTGATCTGGATCTGCACTGGTTGCATCTTGGTCAGAACTAACCTAATAAACCTAAAAGCAAACAGTGTAGATCCTAATCAGCTTTGTATCTTGTTGCATATGCCATAAAATGCACATCTATGGAGTAAAGGGTTAACATCTACTGAACATAACTTTTGCTGTCAGTTATGTTATAGTTTCTTACTTTCAAATTCTCTGATTTTCTGTCAAATAGAATAAATCAAGAAAGAGAAATTGCTTCTGGCTGATTCTAGGCAATGAAGAATTCAATTAAAATTTTAAAAGCCTATGTGTGTGCTTTAAATCCCAGTGGAAATTATTGTAATAAATTCTGACACTTTTAAAATCCTTTTACTTAAAATTGCAGCAATATATTTAATACAAATTCATCTGATGCATTAAACAACAGGAAACAAGTTCATTTCCTATTAAAATTGGACTATCTTCTCAATTAAATGCATTTCTAAGTGTAGAGGCTTAATTATCCATCAACTCTTCCACTCTAACATGTCAAAATTCTGATCAATCAAAAATCTGCTTGAATACCCAGGTACTGATAGTTTGATAGGAGTCCATTTTTAAAGTTAAATTCAGTTTAAAATTCTAGATTCAGTTTTACCAGTTCTGTATTTTTTACCAAACACTTGTTGTTGGAACTTGAATGCATAGATGCATACATCTACACTAAGAATTTTCTGTACTATAATTAAATTAATTAATCATCAAATCCCTTAAACCACATCCTGAAATTATAAACTTAAAATTTCCCCAAAACAAGCTTTTTATGTTTCTCTGTTCATCAGAATAAATAGCAATTACAGGCATGATTTATGGTCAGGTAATTGTATCCACCTTGTTTTATGATAGCTCGGACATTATCAATTAAAGGGTGCATTAAGTTACACAGGTATATATTATCATATTAAATTACCCCACCCACTGGACGGTGAAACAATAATCAGGCTCTGATCATAAGGTCAATAAGGACTTAATAACATAAACAAAAGATTCTCCTGAGGTCAACTTCAGTCCAATTTGTGTTTTCTTTTATAGTTAAATTTATTTAACAAAATTCAAAGGAAATTTTGACAAAGTGCCATGGTACTAATTTTGATACGAAGTTGTCAAAGTCTGTGGATATGATTGCTGCACGTGAGGGAATGGTTCTTTGTATTTGGCAGGAGATGGTTTATGATTAAATGTTGTGAGTTGATATAAGACTCTAGCGGACACCACACGGTTCAAAGTCTAACCTTATGATTTATTTTTTAATACAGTTGAAGCTTCTAAATTCAAAGTGGTAAATGAATATTAAATTTTGCGGAATGCAGGCTTGATGACAAGTGATAAGAAGTGATTATTTTAATATTTATTAAGAAATATTTCATAATGTTCTAAACATGGGAAATAAAAACTGCAAAACAAGTAGTTTAAGAAAAGTGAAAAAAATCAAAACCAGACAGACAGATAGACAGACAGACATCACCATGCAATCTTTTGGCCTGTTTCTGTTTTCGTAACAATCTGCATAATTGTATTGTTAATATTTCCGTAACAAGAAAAATTGTTCATGTCAGTGTCTTAAATTCCATTAAAAAACTAACTAATTTAAAGTTCAAGTTACAAAATAATAGTTGAACCATATTTCATATCTGATAACAAAATGTTATCCACACAGAATGAAATTTCTGAAATACAATCTATTACCTGATGAGCTAGTGTATCAAATTGTGCTCACTTAAAAATGACAGTTTTTTTCATTTTTGATGTTTGTTGAAAAGACATTCCAAATAATAGAGTAAATTGGTAACAAATACTTCAATATAACCCAAACAGGTAGGAATAGGTACTTCATAGCAGCACCATTTGTGTCTGTATATCACTTCTGTTCCGAAATTATAGCCTCTGATTGGATTGCATTCAAAGTCTATAGGCTAACACTAGCTTCTATTTAACAGGATAATTGGTTGACAAATCAAGTTAACTTCAGAAAACATCAAGATGAAATGTGAGCCCTCAAACTAAACAGCTCACTGACAAAGCAAATAAAAGGACAAATATGTAGTTGAAAGTGGTAACCTTCATCAGGTCTCTGACCAGATCATTAATCATTGACATCAACACTTTTATCAGTAAAATAGCCTTTACTCCATACATATCACATGTGCAAACAGTGTAGATCTAGATCAGATGTCACATCCTGATCAGAATCTACAGTTTTTACTTTTTGGTCAGAAATAACCTAATAAATCTAAAAGTGAACTGTGCATATCCTGATCAGACAGCTGCAGATCCTATCAGATGGCAGGGATGTGCCAGGTTATCTGGATCTGTTCGCCAATGGATAAGAGCTTAAAACCCCATGGAGTAAAGGGATAAAACTAGAAAATATAATTAATCCATGAAGCTGATTGGCTGAAATGGAGTCCAGTCTTCTAACTGACCTGTCATGTGACAGAGTTTAAGAATTCACTCAAACTTCAGTTTTTAGTTTCGGGCCCTCAAATCTGAGAGCAGCGCAAGCTAGGCATTTTTGGTGACATTCAAAGGGGACAAAACAGCTTTAACTATTAAACTTCTAATTTTCAATTTGTCATTGCTGTTACAAATAAGTACCCACAGTTTAACAGCAGGTATGTAAGTAAGAACAGGTTAACATCCTGAAAAAGCTTCAGTATTCAAAAATGAATTAATCTTGATTCTGTTTCATAATTCATGGATAGAAATTATAAATCAAATACTGCTGCAATACTAAACCCCCAACATGATAAAGAGAAGACGTCAAACGAGGAAATTTACAAGTGCTCTTCAAACTCTATAATATTTCAACATGACGCGGCAACACTTTTATAACTTGACAGACCATTTATATTCCAGAAGGAAAGAATAACATAAATAACAAAATTTCAGAGCATAATACCTTTTTGAAAATCAGTCCTCCACTAAGGCAGGTAACCACTCAATTTAATGGTTGTATAAGTGATAAGTTTTGATAAATCTCAAGTAGCCATTAAAATTTATCTTGAAAATTTGACAAAGTTTGTAAGTAAATAAATCACCCTGTTGACAACCTAAGAACATTTTGTTTTAAAATAACATTTACATTTCTTCTCAGCTCTTCATTAATAATATATTTACCTGAAAAATGCATTTACTTGTGTCTCGCACCATTAAGAAAACAAGGAATTTAAAAGCTTTCAGGGTATGGTCATTTAGTCTTAAAATCGTAAAATGCTTTTTCATGTAGTCTTGTTAGAATATAATAAATTGGAAGCAAATACAGAGTAGAAGTACCATAGAGTACCCAGATGTTGAAAAAGAGATCCTAAGTATTGGGCACTTAAACAATCTCATAAAAAACTGGGAAAATCTCAACATTTGGCTTGCAAATATTTCAATGTGACACTGAAGAATCATTATCCCATCTTCTAATCTTTACATCAGTGTAGATCCAGATCAGCCGGCACGTCATTATCTACCTTGTTAGCTTATGATTCAAATTCACACAAATTCTTATTCTTACTGAAGCAGTCTTTATCAAGTGATAAATAAATATGTGAAATAACAGTATCAGGAATGATTCCTGAAAACTGCAAGTCACACCAACTATTTAAGGTAAACTAAGTTTTGCAAACAGCAAACTTCCTTAACATCTAGCTTTGTGGTTATACCTTTACTCCATAATTTTATATGCAGCTTTTATTGCATGTGCAAACAGTGTACATTGTAGACCCAAATTTTCCAGCACATCTGTGCCATCTGATTGGGATCCACACTTTTTGTTTCTTGGTCAAAAATAACCTTATGAATAAAAAAGCAAACCAAATGTAGATCCTGATCAGTTTGCTCAGATGTGCTGGCTGATCTAGATCTACACTGTTCACCTATGTATAACAGCCATATCCCATATGGTAAAGGGTTATCATACGCAACAACTGTACTTATCTATAACGAAGAATAAATGTGACATAACTCTGATACCAGCACTGCCAACAGATGCCGGCATGCTGCAATCATCTGCACTTTAATGGTATACCAAATTTAAACCTGTCAGAAGATTACATAATTTACTGTTTCCATCCTAGATAAACAATGTCTGTAAAATATCAGGACAATCAGATAGGAGGCAAGAGGGCTTAAACAAGTCCTCCAGATCAGCATGGGAACACATAACTCAAACCTTAGTTGATACCCTTGGTGCCGTATTTTGCACTTACAGGCCATAAGAATTGACTGATTTTAATTGGGTCAAACTTTTGAATTTGCATTTCTATGCTAAAACTAGCCAGCAGGGCGCTTAGCAATCAGGTTTTTAATGTTTTTGAAAGTAAAGTTAAAATATTTGTTCAACTTAAATGGATAGTTCTTGATTTGTCTATTCTCTGTGCATGGGAGTGCAAGATAACACGTCAGCATTGTGAATTCTAATACAAAACTTAACTGAGGGGTTCAACTCAGTTACTTTTAGACATTATTTTGATAGTTCTTGATTTGTCTATTCCCATGCAAGATATAGAGGATATTTTATTTTTCCAGTGTAAGATAGAAATATATTTCACCGAGTGAGCTCCGGAATTCGTATTTATTTATTTTATAAAACCGCTTGTTTATGACATGACATCATGACGTCTAATATTATACAAATTTCAGCCCGTTTTCTAAACGTACTCATTTGGTATGTTATGTGCGTTTGGGTACCAAAGTGAAACAAGAGGGCCATGATGGCCCTGAATCGCTCACCTGAGTATGAAACTCAAGTTATTAACCAGAAACTGAATTTTTATTTTTAGCAACAGTGACCTTGACCTTCATCACAGACACCTGGGTAGCAATCCCAATTTGTCTCTTGTTATAAGCTACCCATATACCAAGTTTGGAGTCAATATGCCAAAGCAAACTCAAGTCATTAAGTGAAAACTGAATTTCTCTTTTTAGCAACTGTGACCTTAACCTTGATCAGAGACACCTGGGTAGCAACCCCAAGCTGCCGTTTGATATAAGCTACTCATACACCAAGTGTGGAGTCAAAAAACCAAAGCAAACTCAAGTTATTAAGTGGAAACTGAATTTCTATTTTTAGCAACAGTGACCTTGACCTTGATCACAGACACGTAGGTAGCTTTCCCAAGTTGCCTCTTAATTTAAGCTATCCATATACCAAGTTTGGAGTCAATAGGCCAAAGCAATCTCAAGTAATTAAGTAGAAACTGAATTTCTATTTTTAGTAACAGTGACCTTGACCTTCATCACATACACCTGGGTAGCAACCCCAAGCTGCCTCTAGATATAAGCTATCCATATACCAAGTTTGGAGTCAATAGGCCAAAGCAATCTCAAGTAATTAAGTAGAAACTGCATTTCTATTTTTAGTAACAGTGACCTTGACCTTAATCACAGACACCTGGGTAGCAACCCCAAGCTGCCTTTTGATACAAGCTACCCATACATCAAGTTTGGAGTCAATATGCCAAAGCAAACTCAAGTAATTAAGCAGAAACTGAATTTCTATTTTTAGCAACAGTGACCTTGACCTTGATCACAGACATCTGGGTAGCAACCCCAAGCTGCCTTTTGATATAAGCTACCCATACACCAAGTTTAGAGTCAAAAGGCCTAAGCAAACTCAAGTAATTGAGCAAAGACAGAATTTCTATTTTTAGCAACAGTGACCTTGACCTTGATCACAGACACCTGGGTAGCAACCCCAAGCTGCCTTTTGATATAAGCTACCCATACACCAAGTTTGGAGTCAAATAGGCCTAAGCAAACTCAAGTAATTGAGCAAAGACTGAATTTCTATTTTTAGCAATAGTGACCTTGACCTTGATCACAGACACCTGGGTAGCAACCCCAAGCTGCCTTTTGATATAAGCTACCCATACACCTAGTTTGGAGTCAATAGGCCTAAGCAAACTCAAGTAATTGAGCAAAGACTGAATTTCTATTTTTAGCAACAGTGACCTTGACCTTGATCACAGACACCTGGGTAGCAACCCCAAGCTGCCGTTTGATATAAGCTTCCCATACACCAAGTTTGGAGTCAATAACCCTAAGCAAACTCAAGTAATTGAGCAAAGACTGAATTTCTATTTTTAGCAGCAGTGACCTTGACCTTGACCCTGTGGTCATGTTTTAAACAACTTTTGTAGACATCAGTGCCAGGATGCTTCAGGACAAATTTGGTTAAAATCCATCAAGTGGTTCAGTTTCAGAGGAGATGTTGTTTAAAGGAAATTGTTGACGGACGCCGGGCGCCGGACGACGGACAAAGACGTGTCACAATAGCTCACCATGAGCCTATGGCTCAGGTGAGCTAAAAACAGAAAATATAAATACAAATAATACAACTACAATATTAAATGAATTAAATGAAGAACTTAAAGCATCTACCAATGAGTTAAAGAAACTTTTAGAAAAAAAAATGGATGGTATAATTCTTCGTTCTAAAGCAACAATTAATGAATTATAGAATATAGCAACAAAAATAGTAAATATTTTGCAAATTTAGAAAAAAGAAACGCAGAAAAAAAAGTAATGTCACAATTAGTTATAGATGGAAATATCGTAACGAATCCTGAAAACATTTTAACCGAACAGAAAAAATATTTTGAAACTTTATATGAATACAAGAGGGCCATGATGGCCCTATATCGCTCACCTGAGTACAAAAGTACTCTCAGTTTTACCCCAGGGCCAACATTAAAATAATGCTGGTAAAGGGTTTCTTCACAATACTCAACAAGAGATATCTAAGGACTAGTCGCATTAGTTTCAGAGAAAAATGATTATTTATTTTTCCCTATATAAATCAATGTAAACTAAGAGAACCATGGGGCGTCGCCAAATTTGGGGACATAATTTGAACAAACTTGGTAGACATCCACTAGACAATGCTACATACCAAATATCTAAGCTTAAGGCATTGAGGTTTCCAGCAGGAAGATTTTTAAAGTTTTCCTTTTTTACATATTAAGGGACCCCAGTACGGGGCCAATTTTGACCCCAGGGCCAACATTTAAACAATGTTGGTAAAGGGTCTCTTCACAATACTCAACACCAAATATCTAAGGTCTAGTCCTATTAGTTTCGGAGAAAAATGATTTTTCATATTTTTCTTATATAACTGTATGTAAACCAGGAGAACTAAAGGGCGTGGCGGAGTTTGGCCCAGGGGACATAATTTGAACAAATTTAGTAGACATCCATTAGACAATGCTACTTACCAAATATCTAAGCTGTATGCATTGTGGTTTGTGAGAAGAAGATTTTTAAAGATTTCCTATATAAGTCTATGTAAAATGAAGTGACCCCTGGGGCGGGGCCAATTTTGACCCCAGGGAAATAATTTGAACAATCTTTGTAGAGTTCCACTAGAGGGTGCTAAATGCCAAATATCTAAGCTCTAGGCCTTGTGGTTTCAGACAAGAAGATTTTTAAAGTTTTTCCTATATAAGTCTATGTAAAATGAAGTGACCCCTGGGGCGGGGCCAATTTTGACCCCAGGGAAGTAATTTGAACAATCTTTGAAGAGTCTCACTAGAGGGTGCTAAATGCCAAATATCTAAGCTCTAGGCCTTGTGGTTTCAGACAAGAAGACTTTTAAAGTTTTTCCTATATAAGTCTATGTAAAATGAAGTGACCCCTGGGGCGGGGCCAATTTTGATCCCAGGGAAATAATTTGAACAATCTTTGTAGAGTTCCACTAGAGGGTGCTAAATGCCAAATATCTAAGCTCTAGGCCTTGTTGTTTCAGACAAGAAGATTTTTAAAGTTTTTCCTATATAAGTCTTTGTAAAATGAAGTGACCCCTGGGGCGGGGCCAATTTTGACCCCAGGGAAATAATTTGAACAATCTTTGTAGAGTTCCACTAGAGGGTGCTAAATGCCAAATATCTAAGCTCTAGGCCTTGTGGTTTCAGACAAGAAGATTTTTAAAGTTTTTCCTATATAAGTCTATGTAAAATGAAGTGACCCCTGGGGCGGGGCCAATTTTGACCCCAGTGAAATAATTTGAACAATCTTTGTAGAGTTCCACTAGAGGGTGCTAAATGCCAAATATCTAAGCTCTAGGCCTTGTGGTTTCAGACAAGAAGATTTTTTAAGTTTTTCCTTTAGGTTGCCATGGCAACCAGAGTTCTGCATGGAATTGATTTCTTTGAACAACTTTGGAAGAGCTTTATGCAAGGAACATCCGTGGCACGTTTCATCAACTTTGGCCCAGGGGTTTAAGAGGAGATGTTGTTTAAAGCAAAAATTGACGACGCACGATGCACGACGCCCGACGCACGACGGCCACAGGGCGATCCTAAAAGCTCACCATGAGCACAAGTGCTCAGGTAAGCTAAAAATCAGTGAAAATAAAAATGATATTCCACTGTTTGAAAACAGTGAAATTCCTATTTTATTTCACCGGGAAAATTCTATAATTCACTGAAAAGCATAAAATAAAACAGGTTAACTTTGTGAATTCTCATACAAAACTGAGTTGTGGGATTCGACTCTTTTAGTTTTAGCCCCTTCACAGTCAAATTACCTCTGCCAAAAGATTCAACTGACTTTTAAACTAGAATTCTAAACTAGAATTAAAAGAAATGAAGAGGGCAGGCAGGGTTTTTTAATTTAATCCTTTACAACATGGAAAATGTTTAACATTTTAGATCCAGATCAGCCGGCACATCAGAATCTACCTTGTTTGCTTATGATTCAATAGATTACTCTAAACCAACAAATATTTATGGCTGGCTATATTTGCTGATGGTACTGAAGCACAAACATTACTTTTTCCTACCCACATTACCCATGTGTCTGCAGAATTATGAAATTGTTTTTCAGAAAATAGAAAAACGACAAAAAAAATTTGTCAACACAAAAATTTATATGCATTAATATTTTTTGGTTTACATATTTCTGACAAAGAAGAGACCAGAAAAGATCCAGATCAGATGACAAGGATGTGCCAGTTTATCTGGATCTATACTGGTCACAATAAAACCCATAAATATTGAGTAAAAGTTTAAAATCGGATTCAATACAAGCTTTAGATCAGACATTAAATACTTTCTACAACTTGTTGTTTAATTGTATAAGGCAACTAAACTTTTCCTTACTTCCTTTTAATATAAATCCCATTTTTGCGATTTCTGAAAATTGTGCTCAGTGGCATGATCACTTACATTTGATTTTAAGATGTTGGATTAACCCTTTCCTCCATATATACGCATTTTTACGCATGTGCGACCAGTGTAGATCCAGATCAGCCGGCAAATCTGTGCAGTCTGATCAGGATCTGCACTGGTCACATTTTGGTCAAAAGTAAACTAATGAATCATAAAGCGAACAGTTTAGATCCTGATCAGACGGCACGGATGTGCCAGTTGATCTGGTTCTAAACTGTTCACCTATGCAATAAAGGTGTATCCAGGAGGAAAGGATTAATACTTTATTCCATACATATAATAACCTTTTTTTACTCCATACATACAAGTTTTATCACATGTGCAAACAGTGTAGATCTTGACCAGCTGGCACATCTATGCCATCTGATTATGATCTACACCTTCAGTTTCTTGGTCAGAAATAACCTAATGAATCAAAAAGTGAACAATGTAGATCCTGATCTGGATCTATAATGTTAGGCAATGGTATAATAACAAGTTAAAAAGAAAATATTCCACCACTATAACTCAGACATCATTATGCATACCATTGAGCTGATAAATTTACAAAACAATTTGATCAATGGAACATGGAATTCATAACGACAAAAATTTAAGGAAATTTCTCAGACTTGCACACCTGTAGGGCACACCATGCTTTCTTTAACTTATCTCTCATATAATCTTTACATTTTCCAACTGCACTATTACTCCTAATGGAAAATCTTCATGGGGGAAGAAAACAATTTGATTTGCTTATGATTTCTGACATGCTATTTTAATGCCGAAACCAAGAGTGAAGTCTGCAGTTTTACAGTCTGTTACTCTGTAACATCTTAAAACAGTTCTGTTTCTTTGTCTAGTAACCTCTTACATCAATATTACACTGAAACTGTTTACAACTTAAACTTAATTATTTCACAACCATGGCACATACTCATAATTTTGAAAATGTAAAAAAAATATTTACATGTATACAAGGATTTAATGTTGTTGATTTTTTATTTTAACTCTTCCATGGTAAATTAAAGCATTATATATGTTGAAAAAAAAAGAAAGAATGAAAACAAAATTTCAATAGTTAATTGATACAAATACATTTTCAAGTGTGGTTTTACAATTCAGATGCAACTACATGTATTTCATGTACTTAAGTTTTACTCCAAAATGTTTGTATCTTTATTTTAAAAAGTTGTTACTAAGAAATTGCTATAATACTTCAAAATAATTCTGCATGAATTTGACAAAATCTAGATCAGAGGTCATTCATTATAATAAGTCTGTTTAGAAACTTATCGGTTTCATTACAATCTATATACCGCAGTGAATTGTACATTAATTTATCTAATAACCACTGACATTGACATCTGTACGTTAAAGTTCCCATATAGCATATTGACATTTCATGAAAAAAATCATTTTTATCTTGGCCATTTATAATATGCCAAATAACTTGGTTGACAATAAGCTCTTTAATTAAAAACATCACTAGGGCTTCAGTACAGACCTGCAAAAATTTCAGTTTACATTAAGTGAAAATTTACCCAATAATCAATTGCAATGGATTGCCATTATTTTAAGTTTATATTATTTCCCTTCAACTTTTCATACAGTATACTTTTATCATAGGGGCATACAGTGTAGATCCAGATCAGTCTGCACATCCATGCCACCTGGTCAGGATCTACACTGTTCAATTTTAAGTTCATTACATGTAGGTTATTTCAAAGAAAGAAACAAACAGTGCAGATCCTGATCAGACAGCATGGATGGTGCCAAGCTGATCTGGATTTATTCTGTTTGCACATTTAATTAAAAAAAAACAAACAGGCATATATGGAAAAAATTGGGTTAAAGAGTTTTCTTAATCAATTTTCATAGCAAGCAAGGCCTTAAGCCTTATAACTTATAACTATCAATCTCCCATCTGCAATGGAGATATTTACATAGAAACTATCTCATTTCCATCTGCAAATCCTTGATGCCAGACTGTAATCAAAAAAGTGTTCCTGAAAAAACAATAACAAATTTAGGGGACATTATCCTGATATCATTGAAATGGATGGAAGCAGACTACCAGCCATTGTTTTACAGAATGCAAAGCCTTGTCAATAAGAATTGAATACAAAGTCTCATCATTGATTTTAATCTTAGATATAGACCAGTGAGAACTTAAAGATTTCCCAAACTTGCAGCAAACTTCTGCTTTACCAATCAACACTGTTTCTATTGCGTTCATCTTCAAGTCCTTAGCAACATCGACTAGACTCAACAGAAATCTGGAGACCAGTCTAAAATCTTAAGCATCTGACTGGCTGAAATGGCGACCAGTCGCTCGAGATTTTAGACTGGTCTCTTATCTTTGTTTTATGAACTTGGGCCCTGATGTCAGTTTTATAAGCACAACCTTAGTCCTTGAACGTCACCAAATGTTGCATTAATAGAACTGAAGGGATATGGTATGGGTTCGCTGTTTTGCTCAACATGGCTTCTCCAGCTCATCTGTTAGATCAATCTCAGAAGATGATGGTGAAACAAGAAAGAGGACCATTTAAGGTCTAGCTCCAAGAAGGGGTGAAGTCAGAGGCTGGCAGGGTTTGGTAAAATTTTTACTCCTTAGATACACCTTTATTGAGCAAACAGTGAAGATACAGATCAGCCGGCACATCCATCCTGTCTGATCAGAATCAGCACTGTTCGCTTTTTTATTTATTAGGCTATTTCCGACCAAAAAGCGAACAATGCAGATCCTGATCAGATCTCATATATGTTCCGACTGATCTCGATCTATATTGGTTGCACATGTGTTAAAATCCATATATATGGAGCAAAGGGTTTATAATAATTATACCATTAATATAATACAGGGACAATTATCCTTAGCTCCAATGAATTCATAAATTAAGATTTAGTAAAGGTAAATAAAGAAGAAAACCAAAAGACTTTTAAATATATACATATGTATTGTTTGCTAATTTTACTCAAGTCGTGTCAAATACAAAATTAATTTTAAGACATTAAAATATAAGGAATATGATAATAAACGATGACATCCGCCATTCCATAGATACAACAATACAACAAGAAATTCATGAACAGCATACATATACAACAACATAACGGTTGGGCAGGTGGGTTGACCGAAGTCTATGACACGACTGCCAAGGATTGAATGACCAAAACCCGCGAACACACTTCTAAATTTACTATGAGAAATCATACAATGAAAAATCAGGGACCAAATTATAACAACTTACTTACTGAAGCATATTAAATAAACGGAAAGTGGCAGTAGACTGTCGCAGTGAATAATTAGTTATTTTAAATTCAAAATGAGTCAATTGTAATTTGTAGATACTGAGTAACTGATACACCCAGACTGCATGTGCAGCACAAATCAGATCTACAATGGTTGCTTATTTTACAGGTACATAAGTTATTTCCATTTAAAGTGGTTAACAGAGACTTGTGAATGAGTCAAAACATTTAACATTCACTGAAGTGAACTTTTCAAGTATGTAACTGAACATAAAACTGCATTTTGCGCCTTAAAAAATGGATAAATTCCATACTGAAAACAAACATGTGCATATCCATTTTGAATTAATTATATAAACACTGCAAGCATAAAGATTAAAAAATAAGTCTCGGTACTCTACAGCTGTGCATGCATCAGACAATGATGGCACTTTGATCTTCCCCAGCATGCAAGACTAAGGCCGCAAAACATCACTCAAACTGGTCCGAGTGCAAAATATAAATCAAAACTAAGGCTGCGTTGAGTTTAATGGATTATTTTCATAGCATTCACAAAAGGGTAAATGTTCGAAAATGTTCAAAATATATCTTGTATGAATTTTATGGATTAAAATGCCAATCACCAAGTTTACTTAAAGATAAACTTGTCATTTTGAAAAACCTGAGAACACGAACTTTGCAGACGTCCCGCAGAATTGTTCAACTCAGCAGGCAAAATTTTGAATTATGACTCAATAAATTATCGAACTACTTTTAGATAAGACATGTCCGCCATCAAATGAAATAAACTTGTTTGTTTAAAGAAAATATGAAATTTGAGAGGTAGTGATAATGAGGATATTTTATGGCAAGAAAAGAGAAAAGTGGCACTCAAACAGTAAACAAAGTGTTTGAGCATGAATGTGGACCACAGACTTGAAGGAAGTCCCTAAAAACTGCAACCCAGTACTCGATACTAAGAAGTTATCTGAAATATTGAAGTCCATATAAATTTTTACTCCACAAACCAGGTATATGCAGGTTTATTGCATGTGCGCCCATTGTAGATTCAGATTAGCTTGCACAATTGTGCCATCTGATCAGGATCTGCACTGTTTGATTTATGATAAAAAATAACCTTATAAATTAAATATAAAAAAGTGAACAGTGCATATCCCATTAAGACGTCAAAAATGTGCTGGCTGATCTGGATCTACACTGTTCGCCCATCCCATAAACTTTGGCATAAAGGCACCACTGTATATGAAGGAAAGGGATAATATGCAGTGTTTTCTGGCTTTTTATGCAAGTCCAAGTCTCTATAAAATTTGAGCCGTAACTTTAGCTGGACCAAAGATCATAACGCAAAATCAGAGACCAGTCTTAAATCTCAATCATCTTATTGGTGGAAATGTTTTTAACCCAAGATCCTGATCAGCATGCACATCTCTGAAGTCTAATCAGGATCAACACTCTGCACCTTCAGATTCATGAGAGGTTATTTCTGAACGAAAGCGAACTGGTCTGGATCAATGCTGCTTGCTCATGTGAATAAAGACACATTCATGAAATTAAGGGGCAAGTCATAAGGTTAATACATGCTTTTCATTCTGAAATTCAGAAATAAAGGGTTCATCCTTCCTCATTTTCAATAATTCCAAAGATGCTTGTATTTGTTACAATTTTATTGGTTGAAAACAGTTTTTTAGTCACAATAATTAATGAGTCATCAATCACTTCATGAATTCTTACATTTGTATTTTTATTTTATTTTTATGATGGTTTTATTTACGAATGTAAAATTTTCCCCCAAAAAATGCTGTAAATCCTGTAATGTTTAATAATACTAGTTTCAAGATCTGTAAATTAATTGGTTGAATTAATTGTCAGCTAAAGTTAGTGATAGTAAAACTGAATGCAATTACATGCCTTTAATGTGATATGTGTAAATAAAATTAGCAAGAATCATTTAAGTAAATATTAATCTGTTTTATTGTACTAATATTAAGGACATATTATTTTTCGAGAAAAAAGATAGTCTTGTTAGCATTGATATTACAAAAAATCACGTCCATTGTTGCATGTATTGACCAGCTTTTATCAATCATTGTTAATGACAATTCAGTGAACAAAATAATATTGTATTTTCATATTAATAACACACTTCTTAAATGCTATTGATATGAAGCTATTTTAGAAGTTTTTAATCGAATCCATTACAGACACTGGCATACCCAGTAATGTTCACAAACTTAACTGCAACTTAAGGCATTTGTGAACTATAAACTAAGTGACCAGTTTAGATCCAGATCAGACAGTTTAGATCCAGATCAGACATCACAGACTATTCGCCTATGGGATAAAAGCTACATATCATATGGAGTAAAACGTTTCTTGTGAAGTTCTTTTTTTAAAGGATCTTGCGAGCAGATCAAAAAAACAGATTCAAGAGTACAATTACTAATAGTATTTTATGTAAAATGAAATACCCATAAAATGCAGTTTTACAAAATCATTAAAATTTCGTGCCCAGAAAAAAGAAATGCCTTTGCAGAATTATCCCTTTCCTCCATAGACACACCGTTTGCTTTGTTAGGTTATTTCTGACCAAAATGCGACCAGTGCAGATCCTGATTTGATGGCACGGTGTGCCTGCTGATATAGATCTACACTGGTCGCACATGCATAAAATTGCGTATATATGGAGGAAAGGGTTATAATACTTACAAATGACTTGTTAAAATAATGTGGATCACCTTATTGTCTTCACAAAGAAAATGATGCTGTTGAGTCACTTAAAGAAAATCAGAATTTTTATTGATCATATCACTAAAGTACACAATCATGCAATCTGGTGGGTTGCACATTTTATTTACCAAAATTACTAATACATATTTTACAATAGGTTACAAACTAAAGCAGCCATTAATCATTTTAATAGTCAGTCACCAAATACATTTGAGAAATCAAATTTCAATTTTATCAAAATCTTATTAATCGTTATATATTCATCTCAGTGCATATCTAAATTTTTAACGAAGAATATTGTTACACTTTTTACAATCACAGCAGGACAACATCATAGCGTAATTATGTAGAATGATGGGATTTATTCATGTTCATTCAATGGAAATATGGAAACTCTAACCCAGCCATTGATCCTCGGAGAGAATCTTTTAAAATAATTTGCTCCTCCAAATGAAATCAACATGAATGACTTGGCTTAAAGAATTAAAGTTAAGGTTTATCTATTGATTGGGTACAGGAAAGTGGAAACGTAACATAAATTTCATTTTATCTTGGCTGAATAGAGAATCCCTCCTGTACAGAAGTGACAAAATAGCTTGGCAAATACTTGACAATTCGGTAAACAGTTTTGAAATTAAGTTTTTATATTACATATGGATTAATAATTCGATGAAATACTTTATAAATGCATGGTTAATCGGGTTTCATGATTTGAAATACAAAATTTTATTTAAATTAAGTATCGTCTGAAAAATTCCCGGTGATTTTGTCACATGTTTATTTAAGAATAGAACTGGTAGAAGAAGCTGCAACAAAAATTAAAAGTGGAGACAGAGAATTTAAGAGCTGTGAAATCCATCTCTGTTTTCAAGTAAATATCAAATAAAATATAGTAATATGATAACTTAAAGAAAATAAATAAATATTGAAATATTGAATATTGAATTTCTTTAATTTTATGATTTTAATAATCAGCTTTCAATGATAAGTTAACCCCTTTCATCCATATATATGCCTTTATGGCGTGGGCATACAGTGTAGATCCAGATCAGCCTGAACATCTATGCCTTCAGATCAGGATCAAAAATGTTTGCTTTTTAATGTATTATGTTATTTCCAACCAAAAAGCAAACAGTGAAAATCAGATGGCATGGATGTGACAGCTGATCTGGATCTACACTCTTTGCATATGCAATAAAATGTGTACATATGAAGTAAAGGGTTAAATTTCCAAATATTTCAGGAGATTTATGTGCCCAAGGTTATAAAACTGAGCATGGAAACCAGTCTCAAATTTCAAGCATCTGATTGGCTGAAATGGTGACCAGTCGCCATTTCAGCCAATCAGATGCTTGAGATTTGAGACTGGTTTCTATGCTCAGTTTTATAACCTTGGGCAATGATGACCAGAAGCACATCTACTTATTTCTCCTCCACTTTTGACGTATCAGTGAACAAACATCATTAATTTGAAATTTTCACTAAATAACTGTTCATGAAAAGATACTGCATCAAGTTTAAGGATTACTCCTGTGTGGCCCTAGCTGATGGATCTAAGCCGTATCACACAGAGGAAAATAATAAATGGGAACAAAATATGTAATATCATTACAAATATCAACAACACTAGGTGGCTTGCTTTATAAAATTGAAATTAAAATGATAAATATATGCAAGACAGATAGGAGTTTATTCATTAGATTCTAATTTCAAAGGTTTATCTACTTCTCTTCTATTCATTCTGTATTGAAGGGGAAAGAGTAATACAACGCTGCAGCATCAGGTGCAGGCAAGGTGGCACCACCTTCTTACCTTGCAGTTCTTTTGATCTTTTCATTTTTAGTTTTAAAGATTTTTTTCTCCTTATATCATAAAGGTATGGTGACACTGTTCGTGACAGTATCTAAAGGTTACTGGTACTTGTTCACTTATTTCAAAATCTGAATTCAGCTTTTAAAAAATGTATGCTGTATATAAGAACATACAAGTATCACTGAACAGGTGTGAAACTTGCCAGAAGTATTCGTACGCTAAAACCTCTCATTAAGATCATCTTCAAATTCAGACCATCCCGATAATAAGGCCACTATTCACGAGTCCCATTTTGAAATAAAGACCACCCAGTATTAAGACCACTTTTTCACAGTCCCAAAGGTCGTCTTAATAGTGAGGTTTCACTGTCATGCTTTAATTCTTCAGCTATACATGTACATATTTTCACTCATTCAGAATCTGTAAGAATATTACATCACATTTTGTTTGTTTGTACAGGTCTTCTACAGTTTAATTATAAATTTTGATATTTGAAAATACTCAATTTGATAACTGAAAGTCCTGAAAAGTGACCAAGCACCTCTAAGATGTTTAATATTATTAACCCTTTCCTCCATATATAAGCATTTTTACGTATGTGCGACCAGTGTTGATCCAGATCAGCCGGCAGAGCCATGCCGTCTGATCAGGATCTGCACACTCACAGTGGTCGCATTTTGGTCAATGAATAAAAATTGAACAGTGCAGATCCTGATCATACAGCATGGATGTGCCGGCTGATATGGATCTACACTGTTCGCCCACACAATAAAGGTGTGTCTATGGAGGAAAGGGTTAAAATAACAATTTTTTTAAATGCCTGTGACTGGACTGGCAAACATTATTCAGGGATTTCAATAGCTCTTGAAAACCAGGGGTCATATGACCCTTATGACCCCTGTTTGGAATTTTCATGGGGTCATAATCAGGTGGTCACGAGTCATATTGTGTTTTCAGTGAACTTTATTACTTATAAAATTGCATTTACTTCATTTTAACTTATTTTTCATGGTTCAAATTAATATTAACTCCATATTTAAAATGCAATAGACACAATATCTATCTTTTTCTTGAAAATTTTGATCATTTTTCCTAAAATTCTCCTGCACCAAATTTTCAAAATGACCCCAAGCTCAGAATAAGGTGGGGTCAAAATATGAAAAAGTGAAATTTGATTGCATCAAAATCACTGACTCCAAATGTCATTTTGTAATTCTATCCCTTGCATTATTTTTATTGATTAACATTGTTGATTTTAGTTATTTGTGATTAAGGATTATGGTTATCGTATTTTGAAACTAAAATCAGAGCTTCTTTTTAAGGGTTTTTATCAATTATCTGATAACTGGTATGTAGAAGCAATTGCATCATCATTAGAATTTTTACTGATTCATAACTGCAACTGCGGTCTTACATATTTATTTTTTCCATTTAGCAACTGAGAAAAAAGAAACAGCTTTACAATGGAAATGTAGCTAAATGTTGACCAAATATTACTGAAATATTAATACCAGCCAAGAGTGAGATTTTTAAAATAGTCTGATTCCCCACTATATGTCATAAAGAATGCTGCAAAACTGGCTATTTCCTCATAAATTTTGTTAAAATAACAGTTTCATTGTGCAATCCCTGCAATAGTTTCTAACAAACCTTTAACAGTATAATTAGATCCTTTAGAATAACATTTATTATTTAAAACAAAGGACATATAACATTTTATTATTAAAGTGTATTACATTGCAACTTACTAATTTATAAAATTTAAATTTAATTAGACTTTTTGCAGACTATACAATGATTTTTTCATATATTTCAATAAAAATAAAGAGGTGGAAAATATATAATTTTGATTGGCTGTTCATTACTTGTCACAACAAAATGACTAAGTCAGTAAGTGCTATTACTATAAGAAAACTAATTACACAACAAATTACTACTTTAAGAAAAATAATTGCAACTACTAACCACGGCAGATCATAATTATATGAGGATTTTTGGCATTTCCTGATTCATATCTGTAAATGACCAATGAACTTTGCAAAAAAAAAAAAAACAACAACAGTTGTTTGCAAAACTGACCCAGACAGCAGATTAAATATTTTACGACAGCCAACCAAAAGTCAAAGCAAAGGAAATACTATTATCAGACAATCTTTTAAAATAATATTTATTCAAAACTTGCACTGATAGTGATAAATCATTTTGAACATGTAGTGTTGCAATACAAGCATTGAAATTTAGTAAGAAAAATTTAGTAAAATTGTAATGATATCTGTCAAAGCAAATTATGGATATTTTTGTATCCATTTGCTAACTGTGAAAGATAATTAATAGGATTTGGCAATCTTTCTATTTTAAAAAATTAAAATCATACAAAAATTTGGTTTTAAGTGCTAGTTATTTTTGTTTGGAGAGCATTTTCTTAAAAAAAATGCATGTATCTAGAATTTTCAATATTCCTGGATCCAGTTTTAAGTATTATTTTTGCTTTGTCTATTAACGCTGTTTATTTAAAAGTTTATAACTTTAAAAACTATAAACTAAGACAAATTATTTGAAGAATTTTGCAACTTAAATTTTTTAATTCTTTTTAATAACAAATGACATGGACAAATGTTTAAAAAGATCTATAAATATTAGTTATATTTCAAATTGGCCATTATCTAATCTCAAATTTTTTACTTAAACAACAGCTGAATTTTGTACACTGTCTCATTTAATGTGCAATGTTGTTTTTTTTTATCTTAATAGTATAATTATTTAATTTTTAATGTGCAAAATCACTTAATTTGTTAATAACTTGTTAGATGTCTCATGATGATAAGCTATCACATTACATCAACTCTGTTGTAAAAAGACAATTAAATGTTTACAAATTTTCAAACACCTGACAAAAAGGTGAACTGTAGGAAGAAACACAAATTAATTGGTACTAATGGACAAATTGCTCATAAAATTCTATGTTGAATACCAAAATGGGAGATTTACCAAACAGTAAATTTGGAACAGGTCAAACTCATTGTTCAAATAAATTGAGCATTTCCTTGGTGATTAGAATAAAACGAAATTGACAAAGTTAAATTTTCAACTACAGCCAAAGCCAAATGCATATCAGCAACAGCATCAGTAATTTCATGGTTCACAGGTTTCAAGAAACTCACAAAAACACTAGCACCTACCCAGTAATCTCGACGTCTCTTTCTCGTCCAGATACAAATTCAGATTTTGTTCGGAGTACGCAAACAATAATATGATAAGAATAAGTCCAAAATTCGTCGATAATCGCGTCATTTTGCACTGAAAACATTTGCTGTTATGAAAAATGAATACACTGAGTTCTTTGACAGATCCAGGTCACCTGAGGTCAAAATCTCTAACTCATGATATTTTTAAAATATCTTAAAAATAAATAAAAATAAGTTATCCGGTGCTATAAATAATATTGTTTTATAACTGTTTAGATCAAATCGTCTTCAAATGAAACAAGTTTGATAAAAAAAAATAATAAAATATAATAGAGACTATTGCGTCTGTTATAAAATCTATTCAATGCCGTATTAGTTTGTATTTAAACTACTTCACTGCGCAAGCCAACAGTACAGAAGACGATAACAACTTTGAGGCGCTAGCTTTATACGCTACCGCTGAGCAATGCAGACGGAGATATTGGTGCGCTAAGCAAAAGCTGACTTTAACCAATTTAAGAGAGAAAATCTACCTTTTAAAATGAAGAAGACATACATGTACAAAGTAAAGTAGGACAGCAATTTCATGATGAAAATAATGTGACACGCAAATCATAGTAAAGTGGAAAACAAATTATATCGTGACAACATAAGAAATGTCTATTGTACTCATCAAATGCATTTATTTGGTGAATCTCAGCGCTTCCAGTCAACGAAACTATTCAGTGTCCATGTTTATAAACCTTAAAAATAGCATGCACTTTTCAAAAGTACCAGCCAACAAAAACAATGGTTGGTATTTACCAGGAAATGACAGGGACATTTACAACATTTGGAATTGATAATGTCAGTCTATAGTTCTGATTCAGTGCTAACTTGTCTGGATTTACCTCATCCTCAACTGATTTATAAATCTGCTGTAATTTTGTGGATAAAAAAGTTTCCCAGCGCTGTATATTATACAATTATTATTCAGTTTCACGTGAAAAAATCAACACAGTAATGGCGGTAATAGAAGAAACTGATCCAGTTTCTACGGTTAAGGTTTCTCTAGAAACCTTCATAAACTCAAACATAGCATGTGATATTTTAATATTTGTCTTGTTCCAGGGATTCGCTGAGTACTGAGGTTCAGTACTCAAGTAAGTACTGAGTACTGGATGCTTAAAATGTACTGTACTCGAGTAAGTACTGAGTACTCACCTTTGCGAGTGTACTTAAGTAAGTACTGAGTACTACTTAATGTACTAATGAGTATTTTACGAGTACTATAACTTTAAGTATTATTTTTATAATTATGTAGCATACTATACACTTATTCAATTGTGTTATGCTCGTATAATTTTATTTACAATGACGTAATAATAATTTTATTACTGACATTGTCACTAGATAAAAAATACAAACATACACAGAAATCATAAGAATTCCATTGTTGAAAAAAGTGACTATCAACAACTAGTTCAACAATCAATAGTCACAGGTATTGCATAGTAACATCATAAGCCTTTCAAAAGTGTCATCTACACCTATCTGGTCTCGCCATAATCATATTTGCAAAGGTGAGAAAACATGTTATCTTCCATTGTATTATAATAAGGTAATAACCAGTTCTGTTGACTCCATTGATAAATCTAAAATTCTTAATGAATGCACTGTAAATTTTTGTAAGGTATTTCGACCATTGACAATTATAATGATTTATTTAATGATTTAATATAATACATGAAATAGTATAAAAAAACAAGTAAGTACATAACAGCATATACAAAAGTTGTTTAATTACCCTGCCGAATTTGTGATATTAATGAAGTATTTTTTACTATTTCATTATATAATTTCTTTGTAATTGGATTTCCGAAATTAAATTAGCGTGGCGGCGTGGGCAGTAATAAACATTTTCATTACTGTCTATGAACAGGCTCAATCAAACCGATTGTTAATTTCATATTTGTCGTGTTCGGTGGCTTTCAAAGTTTCATTTTCGTCTATTTAAAGTACGATACATTAATTTCTAATTTTATTTATCTTTATGCAATGCTATTAGCTTCTTATGTTTAATATATTTGTGTGCTTTTGCATTCAACATTGTTAAGCTGGTGGATGAGTTGACGTTTTTTTCATCAAGACAACTAGTTTGTTGATATGCGAACCTGTTGGAGCAAGTATGAGGTTTCGCAGCCTAGAACCTGGTTTAAGCCCCCAGTGGCAAATTATTTTGCCACTGACCGTTCCAAAGGGGTAACCCCAAGGGTTCTCATTTTTATTAAATTGTTTGTGGTGTCTTATTTTAATTTTACATACATATAAACCCATGCTCTATTCTTTTTCGCTGCGTGGAGAGGCTGTGTTTTGAGAGTGTGGCGATTCCTGATATGAATGTTTCACTTTTTCAATCTATATTGTATAGATAATTGATTATATATATATATATATATATATATATATATATATATTATTTTACTTCGATCAGAATGTACACTTACAGTTACACTCATAAATTAATAAAAAGGAAGTGAAATGTGCATATCATGAATAGCCACATCCAGAAAAACAGTTTACCCGCACAACCAAAAAGTAGAGAGGAGTAGAGAGCATGGGTAATAAAATTATTAGTTTAAAAAAGACACAACTGACATATAACGATAATGAAAACCGGTCAGTGGCTCCACATCTCTTTAGTTGATGTGTGAATTGGAGTTATTTCACAAAAAAACTTGCACTTGTTTGTTCATAATTATGAGAACCTGCCGGGGCAAGTGTGAGATTAGTGCATACAAGACCATGGTTAAACCACCCAGTGACAAATTGTTTTGCCACTTACCTTTAAATTGCAAGACGGTAACCCCTTTAGGTTCTCGCTTTCGTTGATTGCTTGTGGTGTCTTATTTGAAATTATTGATTTTCTTGTAAACCCGTACTTCCTCCCCCCACCCCCCCCCCACCCCCAAGATCTTGTCTGCGTCAGGAAGGCTGTGTTTGCTAGCTGTGACAATTCCTGATATCCATTTTTCACCAGTTACCTCATTATGTCTGCACTATATAATAAATCAGCGCATACCCATTTCACCTAATTTACTGGGTACCTATGTTACTAGCTAGTGGTTAAGATCGTTGGCTAACAATCACAATCCAACCATCGTATTGTGTTCAAATTAATTATCTTAGAGAACATGATGAGCCTAATGCACTTTCTAACTGGAAAAAAACACATATTCAAAATAATAGACACTCGTATATCATTTTATGAAAGAAACATTGCTTTATTACCACCTCGACCTCGTTTTAACTTTCGTCATTTGAAAAAAGGAATTCAAGACTTTCATAACAAATTTGTTTTAACACCTGCTGATAAGGCTTCTAATAATGTAATTATAGTGTGACGGGTACACTATATTAATATTCAAACTGAAGAACTGAACAGCACTAATGCTTATGTACTGACTTCTTCATCTGAGAGTGATATTGTTACTGCACACACTCTACAAATTACAAAATTTAGAATCAGTATTGAGCCGAAACAAGACAAAGTACCTACTATGTATTTGTTGCCTAAAATGCATAAAACACCGTACAAAGCAAGATTTATTGCTAACTCTAGTTCTTGCACTACTACTAAATTATCCGTGCTCTTAACTTCTTGTCTTACAGCTATTAAAGAACATGTAATTAGGTATTGCGATAAGGTTTTTGAAACTTCTGGCAAAAATTTATTTTGGTCGATTAAAAATTCAAATGACGTTTTGAAAAAGCTTAAATCAAATAATTTTCAGGCGTTCTGTTTGTCTACTTATGATTTCTCAACTTTATATACCTCGCTCCCTCGTAATTTAATAAGAGACAAACTAACCAGTCTCATTGAAAAAACGTTTGCTAGAGAAAATAAAACCTTCATCGCTTGTTATGAACATAGGGCATTTTTTACAGATGGTTCTTATGATAATTATACTTTATGGACTTGTCAAGACCTAATAGAGTCGCTAACTTTCTTACTGGATAATATTTATGTTAGATTCGGTACGTCTATTTATAAACAAGTAATAGGCATCCCAATGGGTACTAATTGTGCACCCTTTGTTGCTGATCTGTTTTATACTGTTATGAACGAGACTTTATGTTATCTCTTTCTACTGAACATCAAAATGATATTATTACAGCTTTTAACAACACCTCGAGGTACCTTGATGATTTATTAAATATAGATAATAACCATTTTTCATTACTGGTTAATAAGATCTACCCTAAAGAATTACAACTTAATAAAGCACACTTCAGAAAAGCAAGCAAACTTTCTCGATCTAAATCTGTCAATTGAAAATGGTTATGTCACTACTAAAATATATGATAAAAGAGATGATTTTAATTTTAATATAGTAAATTTTCCGTTTTTAGACGGCGATGTTCCCCGTGCAACATCTTACGGGGTTTATATTTCACAGCTTGTTCGCTTTTCAAGAGCTTGCAACGATATTAATGATTTCAATGAACGTAATCTTTGCATTACAGAAAAACTTTTAAAACAAGGTTATCGGTACCACAAATTAAGGAAAACATTTTGCGAGTTTTATCGTCGATACCCAGATCTAATTCATAAATACAGGTGCAGTTTAAAATCACTATTGCAACAAGGTATTTCACAGCCAGTTTTTTATGGAGATTTAATTTATAAACTTAAGAAGATAAAGGGCAATGTTAATTTTTCCCGGTTATTCGTAAAAACCATCTGTAAATTTAAAAAGAAAGGTTACCAACATGATATTTTACAGCGCTCTGCATGCCTGATTATTAACCCTTCTACAGTTGATCATTATGCTTACCTCTTTGGTTGCACGACGGTGGCAGGGGTTTAAGAGTTTATGAAGGTTTATGGGGAAATCTTTTCTTAAAAGAACCTAGAAGCTCGATTTGTTTCTTTTATCCCTGTCATCGTGTTCTTGCTGATTTTACTCCAGGAGCTCTGGTCTCTGTAAGATCATTGAGTATCCGCCCTTTGGCTTTTCAATGCTATTAGATTCTTATGTTTTATATGTTTGTGTGCTTTTGCATGCAACATTGTTGAGCAATAAGCGGGTTGGAGTTGTTTCACCAAGACAACGTGTATTTGTTTTGTGATATGAGAACCTGTTGGGGCAAGTGTGAGGTTGGTGCACCCTAGAACCTGGTTTAAACCCCCAGTGGCAATTTGATTTGCCACTGACCGTTCCAAGGCGGTAACCCCTCGGGTTCTCATTTTTGTTAATTGTTAGTGGTGTCTCTTTTGAAACTGATCATTTTATTAACCATGCTCTCTCCCCCTCTTCTTCTTGACTGTGTGGGGAGGCTGTTTTTTCTGAATGTGGCGATACCTGATATGCATATTTCACCTTTTTTTACATATGAGTTATTTAGCTAGCTACTGGAAGGTCGCTAGTTCTACCCATTTGTTCGCACAGGCCTGAGACAAAGCCCTGGGGGAGGGGGCAGATAAAGCTGCAAGTCTACATCCAGATATTCATTAAAAGAAAGGAGGTGGGCAGGACTATGGTCAAATCAACATTTGAAAATAAGTTTTGCCTTTTCCTGTATTCCACCGCCTTGTATATGTACTTGAAATAACAAAGGATAACAATAAGTAACTGTAACCTAAGTATGATATATTGTTTATTGGAAGGTGGATAGGGTTAAAGGAGGGGATGGAAATAAAGGAGAATGGTAAAATATGCATAATGGGAATAGCCACATCCAGAAGACATAATCTCCTTTCATAGTCAAAACGCAGAGAGGAAAAAGGCATGGGCTTATAAAACGATAAATTTCAAACTAGAAACCACATACAAACAATTAAAACAACGAGGAACTGGTTTGTTCCCGTCATTGAACAGTCAGCAGCAACCATTTTGCTGGTTTTAAACAAGTACAAGTTGTCTTGGTGCATTAGGGCGAATCCATCCATCAACTCGACAATGTTTCTTCCAAAAACAAAGAAACCGAGAAAGAATGTTACCCAGTTAAAGACGGCAATACGACAGCTGATACTTAATAATATCATCTTTATCTTCTTCAGTATTTTTCTTTTATGTTAATTTGGTACTAAGTCTAAATGAATTAACAAATGAAGAAATTAAGAGCAAAAATTTCGATCTCCTTCATAGACTACATAGAACTGATACGAAGTGGGACGGAAACGCACGTTTTTAGATTTTAGTCTTCACGACAACATTTTTCTTACAGACACACAAAACTAACTGAAAACGTAATATTTTATGAAAAATCATTTATAAAACATGCCAGCTATTGAAGTGACAGCAGTTACTCATGTAGATGATCACAAAAATGAAGAGGAGAACTACAAAACGCCGGTGATCGGAATCATCTACCCGCCTCCTGAAGTTAGAAGTATCCTTTAGAATGTCACTTCCCCCTCCCATCAAGTTGCCTCCCTTGGTTTGCAATTGTACTTTTTTGTAGTCATTGATGCTTTGTTTTTGCAGCAATATAGGATACTGTCGAAAGAATTATTTATTAGTTACAGTTTGTTATGGTTCATCAGGTCTGCTCACTGTTTTAAAAAATAGAAAAAAAGACACTGATATGAAGTGAAAATTTTGCATCAAACATTAATTTAAAGTACTAGAATATATTAGATCATTCATATGGAAAGTTACAATTGATTGGTAATTCAAATAAAATGCCTAATGTTTTTGCTAGTGTAATGTTTACCCTTATAAAATATGTTTTCCCCAATATGCTTTAGATTGAAAAAAAATCTTGTTTCTGGTTACCTGACCGACCCTCTTTATCCCCAACCGCAACATAATAACTTGTTTAATTTTACTGGGCATCTTTATGTACATGTCGGATGCAGATCGTACATATTGTTTTTTTCGAATGTCCGCCGGTTTTTCAATCGAAGATGATATTAGACTTTTACAGCTCTCACGATTTTAGGCTTTGCGAAACTGCTGAAAACTTCCAGTTCTTGACTGACCGAAAGAACTTTTGTCTGACTGAATTTTTTTTCAAATACATGTATACTCTTGTTATTTTTTAGAATTAAAGACACGTCATCCTCTTAAGGTTTCTTTAACATTTTAATTCTCTTCTTCTCTTAGAAAAAACATCAGTTTATCCAAATTGATGGACTCCTTCTGGAAATCAAAACATTCATTATCAAAATCGTCACTATAATAATGATAGTTCTTATCACACAAAATTTCAATAGAGTAAGTGGAACAGGATGGTCTGAATTCCACTGGAAGAATATCATGATCAAAACTGGGTACAATTTCTTCAGTGTCATCAAATATTTTTCATCGAAAATATTCTCATTGAAAAGTAACCACGAGCGGCCATTTCTCAACAAATTTTCTCGGCGGGCACTTGAACTCCTTTGTATTTCCTTTTGTTTTGCTTTCTCTTCATCAATTTTTTTGCCCGGTGTAGCGCCATCATAATACCGCAAAAAGGACATTTTCTTCGTACAAGGTCGAAGGCCTCATATGGTTACTTTATCTAGAATTTGATGGGAAATGGCGAGGCAAAACTTGTTTTCAATATTCTCTTTTTCAAGGGAGAAAACTCGGTCTTGATAGGATTTGATAAATCCCGGTATTTGTGCCGGACGGATAGACTCTTACTCAGTTGTTTTCAGTAAATAAAGGACTGAACTCTCAGCGTTTTTTTTTCACTTTTGGGGGAAGGGGGTCGAAGCCCTTTGGAGGGGGAAAATTGGGACGTGAACAAAAGAAAGGGGGGAATATTTGGAAGATACTTGTCAAACACAAAAAAAAAAGTATTCACTGATCTTTTAATTCAAAGAAAGTCTGTGGTCTACAGTTAAATGTCTTTGTCTCTGCAAATTTATCAATTATTCTTGTCACTGTATTGTCTATCAGTCGGGTATGCTTAAAAATATCCAAAATTCAGATTTATCATCTTCACTATCACTAGCCATAACAGACTCCGGCAAAGGGGGGATTTTTTATCGGACGTGGGGGAAAAATATATACTATTTTGAGGGGGGAATGGGGCCCAAATTCTCCAAATATTTGGCATAAAAAATCACTGACTGTACCGGACATAAGGTCTGGAACCTTGGAAAAAATTATTGGACCGGACAGATTTTTGCCGGACATGTCCAACGGTCCGGCAACTTTCGCAAGGCCTGCAATATGAAATTGAAAATACAAATGTTACGGGCAAAAATATTTTAAACATAGATCTGTCAGATGGCTTTTCCGATTAGTGCTTTTTATCTTAGCGTTCCTGAGTGTTTGTCCTTGGTACGTGTTGCGGAATAAAATGATTTGTTTCACTTTATTTTAGAGAACAGGAGTTTTTTATCAGCATTTATGTCGAGGCAGACATAATCTTCTTTATTATGAGAATAACAAATTTGCATGGGACCAATCAACCCATATGGTCTATAGTTTTGCATAATAGTTATACTTTTGCCACTTTTGCATATATTGGTCATTTGGTGTTTTTTTTTAAAAACAACAAAAAACACCAACCTACAGAACCTAACTTTTTGGAGGCCTATGACCAGAAATAAGTATATTATTTTTTCTGCCTTTTTTATACCAGAAAGCAGGATTTGGAAATAATTTTAAATTGAAAATACTGCTTAAAATTAACATCTTACAGCCTTGTTTTGAATTTTGAGTGCTCATTGTAGAGATCTAATTATACTACAATGTTGTTAACAATTTTAACATGTAAACATTTTCTGGTAAGCTTTCATGAGCCTAAAGTACAACAAGATGATAAACAATTCAAAATTTCTGTGCAATCTCCTTTACACAGTGAAAAGACATTGTCGACAAGACAGCCAGTTTTGTTGCCAGAAACGGACCAGAGTTTGAATCTCGTATCCGACAGAATGAACAGAATAATCCAAAATTCAACTTCCTGAACCCGGCTGACCCCTACCATGCCTACTATCAACACAAAGTCAAAGAGTTCAGGGAAGGCAAAGGTATAGTGTCATTTTACCCTTTCCTCCGTAAATAGGCATTTTTACACATGTGCGACCAGTGTAGATCCAGATCAGCCGGCACATCCGTATCAGGATCTGCACTGGTCTCATTTTGGTCAGAAATAACCTAATGAATAAAAAAGCGGACAGTTTAGATCCTGATCAGACGTTACGGATGTGCCAGCAGATCTCGATCAAAACTGTTTGCCCAGGCAATAAAGGTTTGTCTATGGAAGAAAGGGTTAAACTGGACATGGTCTTAACATAAAAAAAGTAAAACTTTTTAACTATACAAAAAATGTTTCTGCAAAAAAAGGGACTGCAGCTTGCTTTATTGTAACTAAGGTGAATATTATTAGCAGAAAAAAATCTTCTTAAAAGCAAAAGAAATTAGAATGTATCAAATCAATTTTAAAACATATAAACTTGAATCTCAAAATTTCCATGTGCTTGGAACTTCCAAGTTGGAAGGCTAAGAAAAAAATTGTACATATTTAGAATTGACCAAAAGGTATAAATGTAAGTAAAACATGGTATGTGAAACCTGTTTTTTTTCCATGTCATTGATTATAATGAAGGCATACAAATGTTTGATAGGTAAAAGGCTGATTTTAGATATAATAAGTATGTAAGTTGTGTAGAGAGGAATTAAAATTGAAAAACTTTCCAAAATGCGAGCTTGAAATATTCTTTAAATGTACCTGTACTGTTAGTGAACTTTTGTATTATGTTATTGTACAGGACAAGAGCCCCAGGTGCCAAAGGGTCAAGGTTTGGGACTTAGCAAGCCCCTTGAAGTTGCCAAGATTATACAGGAACCAGTGATTCCCACTGAACCACCACCTGAGTTTGAGTTTATCGCTGATCCACCAAGCATCTCAGCCTTTGACTTGTGAGTACACCTCATCTTCTTCTGGCCTGTCAGGATCTTTATTTATGAAGACTGCATTTTACATTCAGGGTTTTTTCTTGTGTAGTAGAGATCATTTACAGGTGCTTTCCCCTTTGAAAACTTCTTTAAAATCTTTAAAATCCCCCCTAAATTAACTTTACATCAGTGTTTTTTTTCATTCCCCTTTTGAGAAAAAATCACAGTATTTTCCCCAAAATAAAAGTCCTTGCCCTAGCAGTGCAAAAACCCTGAAATTTATAAATGTTTTAGTGTGCAGGTAGTTTAACCAGGGCCAGTGCCGTCTGATCAGAATCTAAACTGTGCGCTTTTAGCTCAAACTTTCAAATTATATTGCTTATGACAACACGCTCATGATGATGCCAAATTCAGTGCTCATGCTGGCTGTTTTAAAATAATAGCCAAAAAAGTTTTGAAAAATAAATTAATAGCCAAAGTTTTACGCGTTGTTTCAAAATGCATGGGAAATAGCATTATAATTATTTGTTTTGTTTTTTAATTAACATGATTTATCTAACATAACATCCATGTTATGAAGATTAACTGTTAATTATTACTTTATTAATTTAACCTAGTCAATGAAAATAATTGGCTTTATGTAAAATTACTGATGATTTTTAATAATAAGGCATTCTTCACTTCACTATTGCAGACAAAATCAATTGGATTCACTGCTATGTAAACATACCAAAAAGGTCTAACCTTCAAGGCAGTTTTAACCAAACAAATTTGTAAAATATTGCATTAAAGTTTTGGACAAAATAATTTTATTCACATAAATTTTCTGCTTAGAATGAGTTGATATGCTAATGGGTAGTGGCAAAGACGATTCGGGAATAGATTAATGGTATGTCAAAAATTAGACGTCGCAAAAATGGATGACAAACGTAATTACTTAAAAACCAGTAGAAAATTGCAATGTGAAATAACTTTTCCAGAGCAGAAAATAACCAAAGCAACTGATTAAACACATTTTTTGAGAAAATAGGAAGTATTTTCTCCGATAACATGGTTAAAAAATCAGCAGTTCATACCGCAAATTTTCGTTCTATTCATCACTTGAGGTACAGTATCCTGCTAGGTTTTTGCTTTGATAATGGATTTAGAATTTGGCCAGTATTTACTATTAGATTAGAAAAATAAGAACACATCATTTATTCTTATTCTTAAAATATTTGTCTGCTTTGTTAAACATATGATAATGGAATCAATAATAGCTATAAATAGCAACAACCTTAGAATTCCCTTGTCATGACGTAATTGAAATGCCCAAAGTTTACCGATTACAAACATCAATCATTGACCCTTAGGCAAGGACGCCAAGGTGATTATCTTGAGTGACACTTTCTTAGTTCAATTAGGGGACTAACGACCCACAATTACCAGAAATGTGGCGACCGCTCAAGGCAAAGTGAATGCAAATACGCTAACAATATCTTGCTTTTTTGACAATTATTTAATCGCCAAATTTTACCGCCAATTCTTTGAAATAATCGACAAAAACATAAAATTATCGCAAATGGCGACAATGTCGACTGACAGCGTGAGCACTGCAAATTCTTTGATGGAGTTATGCCACTTTTTGTACTTGCATTTTTATTCCGACATAGCACCAGAGGGCGACACAAGTGTTCAACTGAACACCCATCTAGTTATGAGTTTCTCATTTGTTGATTCAGTAGTTACTAGTATATTTTATATATTTGCATGTAATAATATGGCCATCTGAATAAGGAGCTGCTTCACTGAGAAAGAAACACAGTCACATGACCCTAGTAAACCAATCAGATATGTGCTTTTCTGGAAAATGTTACAATGTTGTAATTATTTTGCTTTTGTTAACAGTTGAAAGTGAAGTCATAAAATATTATAAGTATTAGGTCATGGAAATCTGCTTTCCATTGAATGGAAAAAGATACAAAATTGTTACCTTGTCACATGACATAGCCATGATGTTGACTATCAAGTAAATGATGGCACACCTTTTCTCAGCAACTCGTAAAAAATGAAGTCTTGTTGACATTGCAAGTCAAAACATTGTGCTTAGTCCAATTAATTATGAGGGGCTTATTGTAGTCACTCAAATATGGTAATCACTGGTCATCACTGCACTTTTTCCTGTGGTTTCTTTATTCAGAAATATGAAGTTTCTTGTTGTGTTTTTGTTTCAGGGATGTTGTGAGGCTAACGGCACAGTTTGTGGCCAGAAATGGACGTACATTTCTCACAAACCTGATGAACAGAGAACAGCGTAACTACCAGTTTGACTTCCTGAGACCCCAGCACAGTCTGTTCAATTACTTCACTAAACTCGTGGAACAGTATACCAAGGTTAATGGCATTCTACACAAAGAGAGTGTCACATTCTGCTCAGTTAACCATTTCCTGTATAGATACACCTTTATTGCTTGGGCGAACAGTTTAGATCCAGATCAGCCGGCACATCGCTATTTGATTTATTAGTTTATTTCTGAACAAAATGCAACCAGTTCAGATCCTGATCATATGGCATGGATGTGCCGGCTGATCTGGATCTACACTGGTCACACATGCATAAAAATGCCTATATATCAAGGAAAGGGTTAATATCCTCGGTGAATCTTTATTAACTTCAATAAATATTATAAATAGTCAGTGTTAAACATGTGGTTGCCTTAAAAGTTAAAAACAATTGCTGGGTTTGATATGAATCATTTGTATGCAACTTTTGCACAGTTTATTTATTTTAATTGTTGTTTTGTCTAAAGAATATATAAATATCATAATCAGTTGCCAAGGAAAAGACATAACATTTTGAAATCAGAAACTTTTGCAATCATCTTTTAACAACACAATGTAGCTTTTATGTTTAACCTATAAAAATCGATATTGAATTGATGAATTTCTATGTAGATTGTTACGTAGGTAACATGCAGGTAAATTTCTATGTAGATTGTAATGGTAGGTAAAATACAGGTACAAATTACCAACAGACTTAAAAAAATGGATGGTAAAAAAATAAGTCTGCATGTTTGTACCCAATCTCCTTTGCAGAGTTGTCATTCCTTACACTCACTTTACATCTCTGTGAAAGGCTCAATGTCAAGATTTTTGACCAAACTCGACCGCCTTATTTTTTACAGTCATAAATTATGAATTTGAAAGCTTGAGGTAAAATTAATGACTGAAATCTTCACTATCTTTCATTAAAATTGAAGAAACCCAAGCTATTGTAAATGTAATTGGTGAACTATTTCTTTGAGTTAAAGTAAAGTTAGTTTAAAGTAGTCCCAGCCTACAACAAAGGTGAATGTAATGAGCTGATAGTGTAAGAGAGTGGTTTGTACCTTACAAGAAAGCTATCTATGATAATGATTGAAAATTTTTGATTGAGGATAAACCAGCAAAAAATGCTAGTTTGTGTATTGTTGGTTTTGATTGTATCTTGTTTTAAGTAGATACATACATTGATGGTCAGGTTAGACAGATCAACATGCAATCCATTTAACCCTTTCCTATATATACGCATTTAACGCATGTGCGACCAGTGTAGATCCAGATCAGCCAGCACATCCGTGCCGTCTGATCAGGATCTGCACTGGTCGCATTTTGGTCAGGAATAACCTAATGAATCAAAAAGCGAACAGTTTAGATCCTGATAAGACGGCACGGATGTGCCAGCTGATCTGGATCTAAACTGTTCACCCTAGCAATAAAGGTGTGTCTATGGAGGAAAGGGTTAATGAATCAGTTTATAGAAAATACCATGCATGAACATGATTGAATGATTGATTTTGTTTGGGTAATGATTTCTAACAGGAGCATCCAACACATCAAATATAAAAATATAAAAACTATCACAATGTTAAAATCACCATTTCCTCAGAAATATCATCAAAGATAATCACAGATAATTCCCATCCACATTAAATATATTATAAAAAAAACAAGGTAGATAAGACTTGTGTTAAAACTTAAAATGGCTATAGCCTCAGAGAGCCAGATTTATTTCCCTTTACTTGCAAGGGATCTACAAATCATACAAACTTACTTGAAAGATGTTGTTTGCTAAATTTAACTTCATTCCAAATGATTTGATACATTAAACAGGTTCTGATTCCACCCAAAGACCTGCTGGGCAAGTTGAAGAAGGAGTCACAGGAGTACCAGCATGTGCTGGAGCAGGTCAAGTACCGTGTTGACTGGGCCAAGTACCAGGATATGCAGAGAAGAAAGGAAGAAGAGGCCCTCGAACGGGAAAGAGGTGAGCAATGCTGTGTAACAGTAACTTACCAGGAGCATTTAAATACAGTTATTAAATTAGTTTTAGTATATGTGTCACTTTGCATGTAAGTGTAATTAATTACATTTAGTTAAGTAATTAAATTTAATTTGTAATTAAACCGGTTATTATTTTTAATTACTTGTAGACATAATTTCATTACTTTATTAAAAAGTAGGTCACATAATTTGATCAGCCAGTCTTACTTAAAATTTCAGGAAGTGGGTATGAACACAGTGGTATATTTGTATATATTGTTATATTTTGCAACTTAATATAATTAACCCTTACTCCATATATATTAATGCATGTGTGACCTGTGTAGATCCAAAATCAGCCTGAACCTTAAAGTGCACTGTCCACTTTTAGATCAGAAATTATCTAATAAAGTGAAAAAGCAAACAGTGCAGATCCTGCTCAGGGGGCATGGATGTGCCGACTGCTCTGGACCTTCTCTGTTTGCCCATGCCATAAAGCATATATACTGTTAAATCATTTTATTTTGCGCGGGATTAATTTTCGCGTATTTCGCGCTACGGCAAGATCGCGAAATTCAACCCCAGCGAAATTAAACTTTTTTTTTTGTTTCTTATAGGTAAACACAGTTGCACTAATTCATATCGCCGCGAAGTTGTTATTTACTTGTTTTGCGCGAAAATTTGTCCCCGCGAAATTAAATGATACTACAGTATATCGAGAAAAAAGGGTTAATTATAGTCAAGCTAGGTTTCGCATTTATAAACATTACTAGAACATATTCTTTTCATTTGTGTGATTTGGTTGGTCTTACAGTTGCTTACACGCAGATCGACTGGCATGACTTTGTTGTTGTGGAGACAGTCGACTTCCAGCCCAATGAGCAAGGTAACAGCCCATGTTTTATTTCATTGCTTAATGCAAATCTTTATTTGTGTACCTTGATTCAAATGACATAAATCAGCAGATTTAGATATATATACTTGTTCAATGCAGATTAAGGTAAAATACTACATTTAACAACATTTTGGCATAATCTTTATATTTCTTGTGAGAGGGATAGTGTGTCCTTGCTTTAGATATACAAAGTATACAAACAACTTGGAAGTAGCCTCATAATCTACAATATCATAAAACTGAGATTGGATACCAGTCTCAAATCTCAAGCATCTGATTTGCTGTAATAGAGACTAAACAGATGCTTGAGATTGAGACTGGAATCCAGTTTGAATTAATGACGTTTGGCCAAGGTCAGAGCCATACAATTAGGGATATCACATTTGAAAACTGTCTTATTCTCTGTAACCTACTAAAACAGCATTATTTTGTTCTTGTATTGCCCCCTTTTATGAAATCTGTTCTTACTTTTGTATTTTGAAATAATCGACAGTTGTTTTCAATCCTGCAGTTAGAATTTTACACTTGGAACAGGTCCTAGTGAAGATGGGAAACCATCATAGTTTTTATAAGACATAACCAACTGTACTTGACAGAATGTACTAATATGCTGAAAAACAAACTCCACTGATTATATGTACCTTAATTATAGGGAACTTACCTCCCCCAACAACACCAGATGAGGTGGGAGCCCGTGTTTTAGCCCAGGAAAGACATGGCAAGCGTAGAGTAAGTTTTTATCCCACTGTATTAGGGTATTGTTAAAAAATATCACCTAAAGAAATATTTTGTTTAAAAAAAACAAGAATCATTTATTGGTCAAATAATATACTACTCAAAATTTGATAGGGATCGATTTCCGTTGTGTCCGAAATAATTGCCCCTAAAAAGTTTCAACTGCTGTTCCGCTTCAACAGCTTCTCGACTCATTCCTTCTTTATCACTTACCTGATTTCGAAGGAGCACATTTTCAGAATCACGGCAAATATTTTATCGTTTCAACCGTATTCAAAGAATTAACACAATCTTTTAAGTGATCCTTATCAAATTTTGAGTAGTATACTTCTATAATAGAAAAGGAAAGGAATTTCCTCAAATATTGCCTGTGTTGGTACTTAAACTCTGTACTCCAAAAATACACCTTTACTCTGTGGGCGAACTGTGCCCAAGGCTATAAAACTGAGCATGGAAACCAGTCTCAAATCTCAAGCATCTGATTGGCTGAAATGGCGACTGCTCGCCATTTCAGCCAATCAGATGCTTGAGATTTGAGACTGGTTTCCAAACTCAGTTTTATAACCTTCAGCCTCATAAAACTAAGTTTTGAGATCAGTCTCAAATCTCAAGGATCTGATTGGCTGAAATGGCGACTGGTCGCCATTTCAGCCAATCAGATCCTTGAGATTTGAGACTGATCTCCAGATTTAGTTTTATGATCTTGGGCATAGATCAGTCAGAACATCCGCATCGTCTGATTAGGATCTACACCGTTCACTTTTACATTCATTAGATTATTCTGACCAAGATTAGGCCAGAGTAGATCCAGATCAGATGGCACAGATGTGTGGGCTGATCTATTTTTACAGTGGTTGCTCACAGTGTCACACTATAAAACGTGTTTATATGGAGTAAAGGGTAAATATGTTTATAGTTTTAAAGCTTATTTAAGCAGTACACATATAGAAATAAGTGAATAAAACAGTGAAAATAAAAATAATACATAAAATGTTTTTATAAAGTGGATTTTCTCTTTTATTTTGCTGAGAAACGGTTTATTATTTTATAATTAACTTCAAAGCCCATAATAAAGTGTGATGTTATCACACAGGTGGATGATGAGATGGAGGTGGAGTCCGGAGACTCTGAGTCGGAGGACGAGGATTCTGACGAGGAGGACGAAGAAGAGGAGGTCCAAAGGATGACCAGCATGCCGCCACTCCCACCACAGGTAAACTGTCCAACCTAATAATATAAACTGTTTATCTGTGAGGATTAAATCACGCACCTTTTGATCTGTTGATCAGATCAATATCTGTAGTTAACCCTACAAAAATGTCCAGATCTGCAATATTTCTAATCCGTAAAGGTATTATGTCATAATGAAGTGTTATTGTCCAGATAAACTGTGAAAATAAATATTTACAGAATATTGTAACAGACTACTACAACTGAAACTTAATAGGTTGACACAATCACTTACATCATTGCTTTGGACTTGGCACCTCGGAATCCCAACACATCAAGTTTGTGTCACGGCATGAATCTTGTCACTTCCTGTGGAGAAGATGTGTAAGCGGACGGATAGCTCAGTTGGGAGAGCACTCGCCCTGTAAGCGAGGGGTCCCGGGTTCGAGTCCCTGTCTGGCTGCACATTCTTTCTCACCCTGTGACATTTGGCGCCCAACGGGGGACCGTGATAGCTAGCAGGTTCGGCCACCAGCCTGTAATAGCAAATTAAATAATATAACTCTCTGGAATTCGAGGACGATTTTTCCAAATTTGAGGGGGTGTATGTCACGGTACGAATCTAGTCACTATATGGGGAGAAGATGTGTATGCGGACGGATAGCTTGGTCGGGAGAGCACTCGCCCTGTAAGCGAGGGGTCACGGGTTCGAGTCCTGGTCTGGCTGCACATTCTTTCTCACCCTGTGACATTAGACATTGTAACATAATGATGTAAATAGTAATCCATTGTACTTGTAGCCTTATTATATAGTTCATAAATTTGGGTTAGCCAAGATGTGCTTTATCTTGAGATCTTGTTTGTATTATGCAGGAATCTTTTTATTTTGAGTGTACTTACTCTGGCACTCTGGGCCAACTTTGGAATTTGGATTTTATCTAGATCTTTCCAATAAAGGATTTCTGAAATATGAACAAAGGAGGGTGTTTTACACCTGTTTTAGCTCTTGTGCCAGGAATATGACTGTTAAGGCACCTGAAGCTTTCATAAATCACACAAACATGTGCAGTAACTTACAGCCTGTATCTTTGATTTTACATGTGTTTAAAATTAACATTCATGTTGGGTCATAAAGGTTGCTAGTAGCAAGGATAGGAACTTTGATCTCATTTCTGATTGTTGAGTGAAAGTTGCAGTTCAGAAATAACAATAAATATTGAGAGACAAAATTTTATTTTAAACCATTAAATATATCCGATGTGTGAGCAATGTACATGTAGATCCAGGTTAGCCTGCACATCCATTCAGTCTTACTACAATCGGACTGTTTGCTCTTAGATTTGTTAGGATATTTCTGACCAAGAAGTGAACAGTGTAGACTGATCTGGATCTTCAATTTTTGCACATGGATGTCAGTTGTATCCATGGGGTAAATGGTTAAAGAGAAAATGGGTTGAAATTGAGGCCAGTATCAAACTAGAGTTTGAAGACTATCTGTCTACTATTTTGGATCAAGATGTCACTGTAACTACTCTGTATTATGCATGTTCTTGTTGTTGTTCAGAGAATGGAATCCTCTGATGAGTCATCAGATGAGGATGAGGAGGACCAGGACAAGGATCGTCAGGAGATTAAACTTCCCCAGAGGATGCCTGACAGACCGCCCCCGGTCCCTGCACCACCCCCTCCACCACCACCCAGGGAGATACCACAGCCACCACTGCCACCAGCTCCAGAAAAGGTGGTCATTAAGAAAGGATACGATCCCAAAGGTAACAAGCGTCTGAATTTGTTTTAGACCTCACACCCACCACCACACATAGCACTCTACAATAACTGACTTGACAACTACACAAAACATTTACATTAGCAGCCATCGATATTACCCTTCTTCCATGTTGCATTATGGCTTTGTATGATAGCCTTTGTATTATTAAGTTATAAAATTGGATTAAGTTTGGTGGAGTGGTTAATTTCCAAAGAGTCCAAAGGTTTATATAATACATTGTATTTTATTATAATCATCAAGAGACCTGTGAAGAACTGATGGAGAATTAACCTTCTACCTACAAGATGTAAAGATTATCCAGTTTTATTAAAACTGTTAAATCCCTGAAAGCTGTAATAATTTAGCTACTACATGTACATGACTTAAACACTGGCTGTCAAACATGAAACCAAGACAGAGAATGTCGGAACTTAAGCAGTAAAATTGATGAATGATAACTAGGCTGTTCAGTATGACATCTTAGTTGCCTCCATCCTGTCTTTATCATCTAAAATCCTTGCATTTTGTGTTCCAGCAAGAGCCATCCAGCATGAACCTAGCGAGGAACAGTTCCTGGTTTCACCAATCACTGGAGAGAAGATCCCTGTAGATAAAGTCCAGCAACACATGAAGATAGGTAAGTTGTCACTGGAAATTCTTCTTACAAACAGATGTAAGATTTCCAGGAAGGGAGTTAGTTTTGAGGCAGGCTTGGGGTTGTTGCGTGATAATTTCCAACTTTCATGCCAAATCCCTGTGAAAATTTAAAAATGCTGCCGAAAAGGGGATTCTAGCAATCCTGCATAATCTTCCTCTGTATTTATGTGACCTTTAATTTAAGCTTATATCATTTATAAGATGTCCCAGAATGAAATTATTTTGGATTGTTCTGTGATACAATAGAAAATAATGAAGCAGTGGCTATTCTTGCAAACACAATTCTTTTAAAATGTTCATCTACCAAAACTGATATTGTTGATGATTGGAAAGCACACCAACACTTTTGAAGCCTTGTTGTGGTAGTTAATGTTATAGATTATTAATGGAGCAATAGCTGCTGTTCTGCATGAATTTGAAGATTTGTTCAAAGTACAACTTAACTAAATCGGGCAGAACACAATGCATTTTTGGCTGTATGAACTTAATGCTCAAGGCAATGTGTGAAAGTAAATCCTTGACAATCTTCAAATAATGCCATTATAATGTTTTTTGAATGACCTTGGTTTAGGCTTTGAAGGTTATAACTGAAATAAGAGTATACAGTATTTATTGATCAGCTTTGTTGTATGAGACAGCCAAAAGTAAGAAGTACCTGAACATCATTTGTAAACTTTAACACTGTTTGCTTACAAAATCTGCTTAAAAATCAATTAGCTCTTGTTCTGGCATTTTGTTTGCCAAGTTACATAATTTGCTCCTAGAAAATCTGTCATTAGATTCATTGGGGCATCAGATATAATGTTTAAATGTTAGTCATAAAAGTATCTACAACTTATAAACATTTCTTTATCAGGCTGTAAGTTAAAATGACTTACAGAGAGACTTTGGAGACATGGCCTGAAGGTTATAAAGCTGAGATTGGAAACTAGTCTCAAATCTCAAGCATCTGATTGGCTGAAATGGCGACCAGTCACCATTTCAGCCAATCAGATGCTTGAGATTTGAGACTGGTTTCCATGCTCAGCTTTAAGACCTTTGGCAATGGTCTCAGTAGCAGTCTTTATTGAGCAAGAGGACATGATTTTTCCAATATACATAAATACTGAAAACCTGGATAGTTTCTCCCTATAGTTGGAAACTTTTTCCCTGATTGATTACTTAAGCCATGTTCTGTGTAGAATATGCTACAGAGCTAATGATGTGTATTGGATTGCAGGTCTGTTGGACCCTAAGTGGATCGAGGAGCGTAATCGGCAGATCCAGGAGAAGACAGATCAGGAGGAAGTGTACGCTGCCGGGTCATCAATCGAAAGCAGCTTGAAGCATCTAGCCGAGAGACGTACTGATATCTTCGGTGCCGGAACAGAGGAGGCTGGCATTGGTAAAAAGGTAATGTTGGTTTGGTATTTGTTTGTAAAAGTTGGAGTGACATTAAAAGTCATGTTCTACATAAAAAAGTCAGTTCTGTGAATTAGAGGTATTGGTGAATAAGATTGATTGGTACACCATGCAGTTACATTGCCTATCTAAACTCAAAGACACTGTTACAAGAGGGAATTTGTTCGTATGTTGAGGTACCTGTCACTTGGCTGTGGGTAACTAGTATGTACTGGTAAGAAACACTGAAAACATCGAAAAACACTGACCACTTTGACATGGCGGAATTCTGTTGTAGGAAAGCAACAAAAGCAAAAAAACCCACACAGTATTGGCTTCATTGGCTTTAGACCTGAAGCAAACATAAAGCCTAGGAGACATGTTATCCAGGATTTAAAAAATTTCAAAATCCCTGTCGGGTGGTAGCACAGATATTGCACCAAATAAGACTTCCAGGCCATTACACTCTTGATGATTTTTTATTATTCACCTACATGTATAAGCCACCCAACCTTTTATATTCTTTACCCTCTATCTTCATAATTTTGATAGGTCCACTGAACATTTGAATGTCATATCACTGTAAATATACTGGACTAGAGTTTAAGTCTCTGCTTGTTGTTTGCTAGCTTGGAGAGGAAGAAGATGAAGGAAAGAAGGAGAAGAAAGTGGTTTGGGACGGCCATACTGCCTCTATGGAGAAGGTAGCCCAGAAAGCTCGAGAGAACTTCTCTATTGACGAACAGATTGCAAACATTCACAAAGTGAAAGGACTTGTGTAAGAAACATTTCTTAAACTACTGTTAAAAATAGAAAAACAATAAAGTTTTGTATTTTCCAAAACAATAAAAACAGCAGTGAAATATGAATTGATAGGAGTGTAAGTAATCTTGGGTTTAACATGAAATTATTGTATCTGATGTTGAAATCTGAAATCAGAAGCAAATATAATAACTTGTCATTTCATCCTAATGTTTTATAAAAAATAAAGAGCACCAAAACAATCACATGTTTTGTTGGAAAAAGAAAAACAAGTAACATAGTATGTTTAATAGTAACCATATTCTATAAAGGTTATTGTGTCGCCTGCGATAGCAGGTAGACACATAGGGATCCTATTGTCCGTCGGCATCGGCGGGGGCGGCAGCGTCATCCGGTAGTCCCCGAGCTTTAACATGAAACTTAATGTTGCCTATAACATTGAAAGTACTTGTCCTATTCATTTCATATTTGGAATATACCATCATCATGAACAACAACATCGGTTACAAAAAGAATGATTACTCCTGTTTGACTATTTTTGAGTGTGCCTCTTTCAAATGCAACTTTAACATGAAACTTAATGTTGCCTTTAACTGTGTTAGTACTTGTCCTATTCACTTCATACTTGGAATATATCATCATCATCATGAACAACAACATCGGTTACAACAAGAATGATAACTCCTGTTTGACTATTTTTGAGTTATGCCCCTTTTCAAATGCAACTTTTAAATGAAACTTAATGTTGCCTTTAACTTTAAAAGAACTTGTCCTATTCACTTCATACTTGGAATATATCATCATCATGAACAGCAACATTGGTTACAGCAAGAATGATAACTCCTGTTTGACTATTTTTGAGTTATGCCTCTTTCAAATACAACTTTAACATGAAACTTAATGTTGCCTATAACTTTGAAAGTACTTGTCCTGTTCACTTCATACTTGGAATATATCATCATCATGAACAGCAACATCGGTAACAACAAGAATGATAACTCCCGTTTGACTATTTTTGAGTTATGCCCCTTTCACATGCAACTTCAACATGAAACTTAATCTTGCATATAACTTTGAAATGACTTGTCCTATTCATTTAATACTGGAAATATATCATCTTCATGAACAATGCCATCAGTGAACAAGAATGATTACTCCTGTTTCAATTTTTTTAGTTATGCCCCTTTCAAAGGAGACTTTAACATGAAAATGTGGCATATACTTAAAGGTACTTGTTCTTCTCATTTAATACTCAGAATATATCATCTTCATGAACAATGCCATCAGTGGCAACAAGATTGATAAGTCCTGTTTAAATATTTTATGAGATATGTCCCTTTCAAATGTAACTTTAACATTTACTTAATATTGCCTATAAATTTGAAAGTGCTTTTCCTTTTTACTTAATACTTGTAATATACGCCTTTCCAATAAACAGTTTCGCAGTCCTGTACAAGTTACTTCCCGTGACCAGATATCAACCCAAAACGAGGCTTCACAGGAAAGCTGAACTATCGGACTATGGCTTAAGCACATAAGGCCTAACATAATCCATTAAATTTCAGGTGTGTAATCGTCGCCGCCGGTCGAAAATAAGTTACTGGTCTGTTATTCTAGTCAGACATTTTTATTTTCACTATTTGTTAGATATTTGCATTTTTAATATTGTAAGAACATGTACCATTCTTGTTAATAGTGGGCAGTATGAGACGCGATTCGGATAAACGTGAGTATTAATGTTACGAATTTCTATACAGCATTTTCATCTTTATGTATTTTATACTTAAAATTATATTCAACTGGTATGAAATTCGCAAATTGCTAAGACTGGTAATGTACTATACTCCGGAAATTGTGACATGTCAACATTCGATTACAGTATCTACGTTATACTTGTACTCATCTATTACTTGAATTCATCGTACCGTTAATGTTCAACAAACAAATAATTTTGAATTTTTGAAAACGTCACGTATACTTCACAAGCAAAAATACGGTATGATTGATTCTGTCTTGAAATTAAGAAGGATCAATAAGGTTATCTGATTGTTCGTTTACGTAAGAGTATCATTCATAGAATAAAATTCAAGGATTCTGATGCTGGCTTCTAATAAAGATGGAGATGCCTGCTTCAAATAATGATGGGAACATTTATATTAACATTAAGACTGCTAAGGTTTGAAATTCTGTCATCTGGGCGTAAACGCTCAATCGCTTGATTGAATATTTATAAAATGTTCTGCTAAGATGAGTTTCTAATTGATGTCTTATGGTTCTACTTGTCGTATTAAGGATTAATAATTCATATAACTGCTATATCAAATACTTTTGATACCGGATTCAGTAATTAAGGATTTCGATATACTTATTAATTGGGAGGTGGAAGTAAATAAAAAAGTAAACCGATCTCTATTGGTCAGTGATATCTTCTTCTTAGTAATTGACAGGGGACGCCTTGTGCGCGACAATTTGGCATTTTTATGACATGCCGCTTTCAAAATCAATCGCAGCCGGCATGTCAGTAGTTGATAAGACACGCTAAGCCGGAAACGACACTCAATTTATCCGTGGATAGAACACAGGCTGTTAGTTTAAGTCGTTTAAAGTAAACCTTGGCGCGAGGAATGACTTTACACTTTTAGTCAAATTAGATTTGTTGTTTTATATATAACCTATTCTTGATAAAAAAAATTCATTACGCTGATGTGTTATAACTAATTCAACGATAAACGAGAAAATATATTTTAAATAAGAAATTTCTTGATGAAAAACGAAAGTTGTAGGTACATGTTCCCTATTACATTAATACAGCGAGCAATACTTTTTCCTGTATAGTAGTCACGTGACTGAATAGGGGAGGTAACCGAAAAAATCACCGAATTATTGGAAAGGCGTATAATTATATATCATCTGCATGCAAATAGCCATTGGTGAAAACAAGAATGATAACCCAGATTTCACCATTTTAGTTAAGCCCCTTTTGAATGCAATTGAGGTGACATGTGTGTTCCGTGGAACACCAAATTCTAGTGTAGTATTGCAATCAACTTGAATTAAATCTTTTTATCATATATGATTTAATATAGGCCCACATTTCAACTTTTTGCTGTCAGGCGACACATGTGTTCCGCAGAACACCAAATTCTAGTCTTTATCAAATGTTCTGTGGTTTTACATTTAATCAGGAGATGCTGATGCAGGGCAAATACAAAATAAGTGATAGTTTGTTATTTGTAATGATTGTCATGATCACAGATCTGATTTTGTCTGTCTTATCTCAGGCCTGATGCAGAGAAAGAGAAGATTGGACCATCTAGGACAGGTGGAGTTGAGATCCCTCCTCCCCCACCTCCCAACAAGCCGGCCCCACCTAAGCCAGCACCTCCCAAGCAGCCCCCACCTCCCCCAGGGGTAGCAGTGGTAACAATTCCAGTTGCCACCCAGGCTCAACAAGCCCTGAAGAGGCCGGTGGTGGCTATCCAGCAGCCGCCACCACCGATGCCCACACCAGTGATGATGATGCCACCACGCCCACCACCTATACCTGTAATTGGTAAGTCTACATACTCCATTGTTAACTTTTGTATAATTAAAGGGTTAAAACACTAATTAGTAATTATGACTTTTGAAGTAAATCTTCCTAAAAATTGTTACATTTTACCTCTTCCATGTTGGAAGACAAAATTCAGATCTATGTAATTAATAGCCCTTTGGGATGTGCACCTGAGAAAACAACACATAAGGAATGAAACTTCCTCATCCTTACCTTTGTTGCATAGACTTGTCAAAAAGTAGGCACAAGCTTCTAAAATCAAACAAGGCCATGTATGAACACACAACAGTTTTACCAGCTTATACAAATGTACATATAAATTACACAGTGTTTTTGACAGTTACAATAAAAGTCTTAACCCTTTCACTGCCATAAGGACGGCATATGCCATCCCTATTTTTTTCGGCGTATTTGCCATATGGACGGCCTTTGCCGTTTCTATATATAGACCAGCATGCAAAGCGCAAAGCGGGAGTTTCTATGCTGATGTAGGCAGATCATTGAAGTATTGACCAATAATGTTATTGCTTTCGTTTTCACATGTAAACATAGTAACTACGTCGATATATCTATAAATAACCAGCCTCATTCTGACCTTGGTATTGGTGTTTGTTAAAAAGCTCTTGGCACTGACGACGTCAATTTGGGTTTTCAACGTCAGCAGCGAAAGGGTTAATGGAAATATTCAGATGTGCATTAGTTTTGTAAAAACAGCATCTATGTTTCAATTAGCATTAATTGAAAAATAAATAGTTCTTTTTGTTTCCTGTGCAGTTGCAACACCATTATTGTTTAACAAGTGATAATGGGTGAAACTAGCTTTTCAGGAAATGTTTAGTGATTTTGTGAGGTAAATGGACCTGAAACACATACATAGGCTAATGTTGAGTTTCCTGACCCCATTGTGTATCATTCATTTAATTATGTTTCATTTTTTATGAATAATAGTATGGGACTATTTATTGGGGCCAAGATATAGTAAATGTTCTGGCTAGACATGGGACACAAACTTTTTGATATGTAACTATAGTGAAGAACGGTTGTTTGAGGAAGCTTTTCAGCTGGCTTATAGAATATCAGTGGTTTAACTAGCAGTGAGGAGTCTAAGAGGCTCAGTGGGCATCAATTACCAGGAGAAGCTGGAAGTAGCATTATGAACATAGTATTATAATGCCAGACTGTAGTATGTGGTGCCAACTTTGATTAAAAGATGATTAAGGTATATGGTGTTAAGTTAGATAAAACATGATTAAAGTATATGATGCCGATTTTTGATAAAAACTTAAAAGTATATTTGATATTAACATGATTTAAAGCAAACAAAACCAACTATGTTGCTGTTTCAGGTATGCCACCTGGCCCACCAGGTATGATGCTGGCACAGCCGATGCGACCTCCAGGATTCCCCGCCCCACCCCCGATAGTGCGGGCACCGGTGCCCCAGGCAGTCTCCCAGGCCTCGGACGATGAGCCGCCAAACAAGAAACAGAAAACAGAAGAACAGCTGGTGCCGGAGGAGGAGTGGCTGAAGGAACACAAGGTAATTTATAAGCAATCATGCTCTGAAAGGGGAAACATTGGTGGTTAATCTTGAGCCTTGTTAACCATTCTCTTCATATATATGGGTTTTATTGCATGTGCTTATTTGCTTCGAAGTCTTAAATATTCTGATAAATCAAAAGCAAACAGTGTAGATCCTGATCACATTGCATGGATGTGCCAGCTTATATGGATCTACACTATTTGACCACCCAATAAAAGTGATATCTTTGGAGTGAAAGGTTAGCATTCCTTTATAAGTAGAACTATGGTAGTCTGATGTAATGTTCATTTACTAAACTCCTATGATGGACAACATCTCTGAATGTTAAATGTTCAGAGTGAGCTAGAGTGTCATAGTTCTGACATCTTGCTGGCATCTTTGGAAACAGGTATCAGACTCTAGTTGTGTTTTGGAATAGAAAGTTAGGTACTCTAGAAGCTCCATTCGGAAGAAAAATGATGTGTTGCAGGGTTCACTACTCATACTTGTACTCGTACTTACTCGAGTACCAATTTTTAAGTACATGTACTCAGTACTCATCTTAAATTATGAGTACAAGTACTCGTACTTACTTAAGTACTGTCGAAAAATGGTCAGTACTTACGAGTACTTTATGAGTACTATATGAGTACTTTCACACTTCAATTAAATAATATGAAATTAAATAAAACTTGACCAAATGAAGTGTATAATATATAAAATGAAATGGTAAGAAATAATTCATAAATATCACATATTGGGCAGGGCAATTTAAACACTTTGTAAATGCTGTTATATACTTACTTGTTTTTTATACTATTTTATGCATTATATTAAATCATTAAATAAATCATTATAATTGTCACTTGTTGAAATACATTAAATTTTGTGCCTTACTGAAATTCAAAGTGCATTCAGAAAGATTATAAGATTTAGCAATGGAGTCAACAGAACTGATAATCACCTTATTATAATACAATGGAAGATGACAACATGTTTTCTCACCTTTGCAATTATGATTATGGTGAGACCACATAGGTGTAGATGACACTTTTGAAAGGCTAATGATGTTACTATGCAATGCCCGTGACTATTGTCAGTTGAACTAGATGTTGATGGTAACTTTATTCAATAATGAAATACTTCTGATTTCTGTGTGACACAGTGTTAATATATTTTTGTCTAGTGACAGTGTCAATAATAAAATTATGACTACTTCATTATAAATTAAATAATACGAGCATACCACATTTGAATAAGTGAATAGTACATTGTGTATGCTATACAATTATAAAAATAATACTAAAAGATTTTGTACTTGCAAAATACTTGTGAGTACTCTTAAGTAGTACTCAGTACTTACTTAAGTACACTCGCAAAAGTGAGTACTCAGTACTTACTCGAGTACATCTTAAGCATCCAGTACTCAGTACTTACTCGAGTACTGAACCTCAGTACTCAGCAAAACCCTGATGTGTTGTTCTGTAGAGGTTAGTTCATAAGCAAAAAACTTGCTAGGAGATAGGAAATGTTATCTTTGTAGAATGAGTTAGTTTGTAGGCATCTTTGTCAGGATAACTGGCCATTATATAAAGTAACTGGATTACTATTTAATAGTGACACTTAAACAAAGACAAAATTTAACTGTTTGACAAAAGTAAGCATTGTCATGATGGAGAATATACTGGTTAAGTTGGAAAGATATTTGGTGCATGTTTTGAAAATTAGAAAAAAATCATGATGATAAATTCAGGAAGATGGTTTCCACTCATGTTTATAAAGTCAGTTGTGTGTTCTTTAAGAGAGAACGGTAGTTGTTTTTTTAACTTGTTTACAGGGTTGTCAAGATTAAAGTAAATGTACTGTAATGTTGACAATTAGTTTAGTCATACCTGACCATTATATCAATCCATGTGTTTTAGGGCAATGTGAAGTTCCGAGTTGTGGTACCCAACATGCCAGATAAACCAGAGTTCAACCTGAAGGGACAGACTCTCAGCTTCTCTCTACCTTTCACGGATAATGTAAGTATATTGTTGTACACTTAAAAAATGGAATATTATAACAGTATGCAGTCTGTAGGTTCTTTTTTTTTTAGTAGGGTGTGTAAATAAAACCACACAATACTGAAGGCCAATGAGGACAACTGTAGAGATATGAAATCAGAAAATCACAATGTGGGATACGAATTCACTGATCTGACTTATTGTATCACTTTTGATACACACTTTACTATGCTAAAATCATTTATGGATGTATAATAAAAAATGAAACACTTCAGAAAATTGACAAGAATGACGCTCACTTAGTATGTAATGATTTTATGATGAGGACTAAATGTAGAAATTTAATATACATGTAATTTCATGTTGTATTGTTATTTATAAAGTTGATAAGAAAAGGTTAACTAAATCATAACTTTTTTTTCTTGATAAAATTTAAAAATAACTTCTATAAATGTAAGACATTGACTCCAAACACTTAAACATGAAACCAACTTTTTGTTCTTCTCAAAAGCTCTGATTTATTAGATTTAGTTTACTTGTCTTAGGGCAGCCAAGTCACGTATCTAATGTGATTATGTTTGACAGGGTCTGTTATATCACATATCTTGAACCATTCCACAGTGCAGAAGATGCCTTGCAGAGTAGATAAAGATGCTCTGTGCAGCTGACAGAAATTATCTGTGCAGCAGATAAAGAGGACCATTGCAGAATACAACATTGCCATGTTTATATACTGTAGTTGTCACTTACTTGGAAACATCCTGGTAACGCTGCTAGAACAAAGCTCATTAGACAACCATAATTGATCTAAATAAAAATGTGTTTTAATATGATTATGGGTAAAATAAGAATTAAATATGCTCTATATGCTTTGAACTAATTGATACTAATTGCTATTTGCAGGTGTCAGTTCTGAAAGCTAAGATCAATGAGTCGGTTGGTCTGCCAGGTGGTAAACAGAAACTACAGTATGATGTAAGTTCTCCATTCACTGTTTATACCCTTGTTTATCCCTTCTCTCCATATATAATGCATGTGCCACCAGTGAAGATCTAGATTAGCCGGCACAGACATGCCAGTTGATCTGGATCTACACTGTTTGCCCTTGCAATAAAGGTACATCTATGGAGTAAAGGGATAAATGGACTTCTTTGTTTCTCTAAAATAGTGGTGTTTTTAGCTCACCTGAGCACTTGTGCTCATGGTGAGCTTTTAGGATCGCCCTGTGTCCGTCGTGCGTCGTCCGTCGTGCGTCGTGCGTCGTCAATTTTTGCTTTAAACAACATCTCCTCTTAAACCCCTGGGCCAAAGTTGATGAAACTTGCCACAAATGTTCCTTGCATGAAGCTCTTCCAAAGTTGTTCAAAGAAATTAATTCCATGCAGAACTCTGGTTGCCATGGCAACCGAAAGAAAAAACTTTAAAAATCTTCTTGTCTGAAACCACAAGGCCTAGAGCTTAGATATTTGGCATTTAGCATCCTCTAGTAGAACTCTACAAAGATTGTTCAAATTATTTCCCTGGGGTCAAAATTGGCCCCGCCCCAGGGGTCACTTCATTTTATATAGACTTATATAGGAAAAACTTTAAAAATCTTCTTGTCTGAAACCACAAGGCCTAGAGCTTAGATATTTGGCATTTAGCATCCTCTAGTGGAACTCTACAAAGATTGTTCAAATTATTTCCCTGGGGTCAAAATAGGCCCCGCCCCAGGGGTCACTTCATTTTATATAGACTTATATAGGAAAAACTTTAAAAATCTTCTTGTCTGAAACCACAAGGCCTAGAGCTTAGATATTTGGCATTTAGCATCCTCTAGTGGAACTCTACAAAGATTGTTCAAATTATTTCCCTTGGGTCAAAATTGGCCCCGCCCCAGGGGTCACTTCATTTTACATAGACTTATATAGGAAAAACTTTAAAAATCTTCTTGTCTGAAACCACAAGGCCTAGAGCTTAGATATTTGGCATTTAGCACCCTCTAGTGGAACTCTACAATTATTGTTCAAATTATTTCCCTGGGGTCAAAATTGGCCCCGCCCCAGGGGTCACTTCATTTTATATAGACTTATATAGGAAAAACTTGAATTCTGTTTTTAACCTTTGATTTTCTACAGTTATTAACCAGATTTTGACACAGCCATTATACCATCTTAAAATTCAATCTTTCCTGAACAATTCATTCACTGGTTGTTCAGGGATAAAATTTGAAACAAAAATTTTAGTAGCAGAGTGAAAATTTCAAGTGTCAAAATTTCAATAGTTCTACCTGTCTTCAGCTATATTAAGATGTATTAGGATGCACTATCAAGTTCATTGCTCCAGTTGCTGGTCAAATGACCTACTGAACTTTCCTGCTTCAAGATCTGTGTTTTGCAATATTAAGAACTTTGCTCTGGAAGTTTTTATAAGGTAAATTTTGACATCTATGGATACTGACCAAATAAACATTCTTAATACTTTATAGCACTGAATATCAGGCTTTTCTAAATATTTTATTTAAATTCATAAGTAAAACAACAACAACAACAAATTTGTAGAACTTTCTCAAAATATTCAGACTATATTAACCCTTTCGTCCATAGACACAACTTTTTGCTTGGGCGAACAGAATAGATCTAGATCAGCCAGCACATCTGAACCATCTGATCAGGATCTGCACTGTTGGATTTTTGATTCATTAGGTTATATATAACTAAAATGGGACCAGTGCAGATCCTGATCAGATGGCATGAATTGTCAAAATCGAATATTTCTACCTGTCTTCAGCTATATTTAGGTATGATGTTTACCACATATAGTTATATAGGAAAAACATGAAAAATCATTTTTCTCCAAAACTAATAGGACTAGATCTTAGATATTTGGTGCTGAGTATTGTGTAGAGACCCTTTATCAACTTTGTTTAAAAGTTGGCCCTGGGGTCAAAATTGTCCCCGTCCCAGGGGCCCTTAATATGTGAAAAAGGCAAACTTTTAAAATCTTTCTACTTGAAATCTCAATGCTTAAAGCTTAGATATTTGGTATGTAGCATTGTCTAGTGGATGTCTACCAATTCTGTTTAAATTATGTCCCCTGCGCCAAAATTGGACACACCCCAGGGTTCTCTTCATTTACATTGATTTATATAGGAAACATGAAAAATCATTTTTCTCGGAAACTAATAGGACTAGACCTTAGATATTTGATGTTGAGTATTGTGAAGAGACCCTTTACCAACATTGTTTAAATGTTGACCCTGGGGTCAATATTGGCCTCGCCCCGGGGGCCCTTAATATGTAAAAAAGGCAATTTTTAAAAATCTTCTTACTGGAAACCTCAATGCCTTAAGCTTAGATATTTGGTATGTAGCATTGTCTAGTGGATATCTACCAAGTTTGTTCAAATTATATCCCCTGGGCCAAGATTGGCTACGCCCCAGGGTTCTCTTAGTTTGCATTGATTTATATTGAAAAACATAAATAATCATTTTTCTCTGAAACTAATGTGACTAGACCTTAGATATTTCATGTTGAGTATTGTAATTTACTAAGAGACCCTTTACCAGCATTATTTAAATGTAGGCCCTGGGGTAAAGCTGAAAGTACTTTTGTACTCAGGTGAGCAATACAGGGCCATGATGGCCCTCTTGTTGTTAATGTGATTCAACCAGTAAATTATCATATGAACAGGATAAAACTTGATTTAGGTAAAAGCATGTTCTGCCTTTTGGGTTCCAAAGTTAACTGAACCTAAAATTTATTCTGTTTCTTACTTATCAATAACAAAAATGCTTGTTGTCATTTAAATTTTATGAACCAGATTGAAGAAGCAATCAGTTGGTTTGACCTTCCTTAATTAATTTTAACCATTACTTGAAAATATTTTTTAAACATAGATCTATTTAACCTCATAACTTTTCATTTTTATTTCAAAGTTGTTTACATATGACTGCTAGGTGGCAACATTTGGAACAACACCAGTTCCTTATTTAAATAAAGAGCCATACTTGATTTAATTTCCCATGGACAAACTTATTGCCAATGCCAAAAGATAGATGATTTATTTAAAATTGTGGTCGTATGAGGTTATATTAATTTTAGGGTGGTTGTAATGAGGGTTTAACTGTATAGTGAACTGAAATGTATGGATGCACAGCAATAAGGTTTATAATTAACAAAGTGTAAACAAGAAATTAATGTTGTCTTTTGAAAACCCTGGTTATTAGATTCAGGTATTTTGTTGGGTGGGTGGCATCAACATTTCTTTATTTAGTTTTTTTGTTGAAGTTTCGTTTTTTTAGTAATCATGCAAGTTAGAGTTTTGAAACTTAACATAGTTGTCTGACATCACAATAGAAATTACCAGGACAACTTTTTCAAAACTCTTGACTGTATTTTGGGATAGTTATGTCCCATTTTCACTTAAAATGTATGAAGGAAACCTGGTTTTGCAACATTATGTTAGATTGTTTCATCACTTTTGCCATTTTGGCACATAATGATTTGAATGCCATTTAATAATACACTTACTGTTATTATTATGACATTTAGTAGATGTACTTTCCCTCAAAATTGATTTTATTCAAAACTTTAAAATACAATATATTTTGAAAATATTTAAAACAGTTTTCTTTTTATATGTTTAACAGATTTGAAAATATTCAAATGGGTCACCTAGAGAAAATTACACAAAGTTTAATTTAATTTATTATATATTAAACTAAAAATTCTCCATGTTTCCATAATTTCAGGGATTGTTCATGAAGGATTCAAACACACTGGCTTTCTACAACTTCACTAATGGAGGCAGTGTACATCTACAGCTAAAGGAGAGAGGAGGCAGAAAGAAATAAAGACCTTAATTATTTGTAAAAAATTGACCTGAAGGAATGCAAAAATACAAAAATTATCATTACAGGGCTCTCTCACTAGAGGGAGACTTGGGAGAAGTGGTCTCACAAAAGTGATCAGACCTCCCTTCTTTGAGATATGAGAGAAGTCATTTTGTATAGAATATCTAAGGAAAGAATGCTGTTGACTGCAAACTTCTCCATTATTCAGAAAACTTATGACTAAACTTCCTCCTGATTTGCAAGTCTAGTGAGAGCCCTGATCATTATGACACTATTTTAACCCTTTACTCCATATAAAGGCATTTTAACCCTTTCCTGTACAGACACACCTTTATTGCTAGGGCGAACAGTTTAGATCCAGATCAGCTGGCACATCTGTGCCGTCTGATCAGGATCTAAACTGTTTGCTTTTTGATTCATTAGGTTATTTCTGACCAAAATGCGACCAGTGCAGATCCTGATCAGACGGCACGGATGTGCCGGCTGATCTGGATCTACACTGGTCGCACATGCGTAAAAATGCATACCTATACGGGAAAGGGTTAATGTAAGTGAGACCACTATAGATCTAGATCAGCTGACACATCTGTTTTGTCTGATCTAGATCTGTGCTGATTGCATCTTGGTCAGAAATAACCTAATGACTCTTAAAGTGACCAGTATAGATCCTAATCAGATGGAATGGAAGTGTTGGCTGATGGGGATGTACACTGTGTGCCCTTGAAATATCTATCTATGGAGTGAAGCATTAATTAGATATAATAATGGTGTATATATAGGACACTTCATCAAGATGTTCATCAAATCCTACTGACATTTGTAATTCTTTCACATTTCCTGCTATTTCACCACTGCAAAAAAAGATATTGTACACCCCATGTAAAATGACTTGTGCACATAAATCACATTATGCTTATTCATAACAATGCCACATTATTTGTTTGGCATGAATAAAATAAAACCCTGCCACTCCATGTTTGGTTGTCACAGACAAGGTCTGTTAATATTGGGGGGCCTTAATTCTGTGGCAGAAAATAATGCAAAACTGTTAAAAGGGATATTCAAATATTTGTTTATTATTGGGGTCTCTATGTACATCTTCATTGGCTTCCATTCACATTTTTCAACTTCACTTCCTTATTACAGACAGGGGGATGGCACATACTTGGTGAAATGCGAGTCATTGAAGATGTGAATCGAACCAAATTTATAAAAGATTGAATCCCCGATGCATTTCATTATATGTATCAGGAAGTACACGTAAAGTTTCATGAGGCACATCTGTGGGTGTTTTTAATTACATAAATTGTTCATCCTTTATTGGCGCCATAAGAGCGTAACAAAATATTTTTCGTTTTATTACAATTATGTAGTGGTTAATGTTTGCCATTTAAATGCATAGCAAGGCATGAATGCATATTTTAATGCACTGATTAAATTGAAGCACTTAAACATGTTAAAAGGCCAATTATTTTCGTGAAATGGGTTTATATTTGTGTACTACATGTATCAAATTACTGTATTTAAAGCTGTTAACTCTACCAGTTATTTTTGTCAACTCCTTGATATCAGATAACCACCAGTGTCATTACATGTTTGACTCTGTATTATTGTGCGGCATATCTGTTAATCTGCAAAGACAGCATTAGTTTGCTCTACTTACAGAGATAATTTGTAATTGTTATTGCCTTGTTCAGCTTGAAGTCTGATTATATGGCTATATACTATATAAAATGATCTTTTTATCCAAGGCTAACTTCAAAATTGCCTTTCCTGAAATTCTATCACTTGAAAATGATTTGATTTGACTAAGTCCAAGGATCATCAAAAATAGATATTGACTTAGTAGTATGTTTTTTGCTTAATTTCAATTCCTTGTATTCTTTCTGTTCCCTCAAATTAAACCCTTTACTCCATATGTACATATTTTATCTCATTTGTGACCAGTGTAGATCTAGATCAGTTGGGCCATACATGCCATCAGATCAGGATCTACACAGCTCGCTTCCTGGTCAGAAATAACCAATGAATCAAATAGCAAACAGTGTAGATCCTGACTAGACAGCACATATGTTCGCCCATGCACTATAGGTTTATCAGTGGAGTATAGGATTAAAATGATGTTGACATTTTGCAATCTTTTTTGCTTTAATGAAAGATTCAAATCTAGGATACAACGTGTACTTTCATACTTGTATTAAATTGGAGAATAAATAAAGCGCACAATTAACTGGTTTTGTTTACAGTTATTTTCCCCATATCAAGTTCAGTACATAAGCTTTTATTTGGGAATGTTTGTCTGTACCAAATATTTGTTATGCACACTTGCAATCAATACCAGAACTTGAAAAAGCTATGTGAAGGATTTCTTTAGAACAGTTGAGACATTGAAATTATATATGGCTAAAAATGATTCAGAATTCAATTTACAATTAAGTCAGTTACAATAGATCTAGCATAATAGCAAAGGTGAATGAACAGGTTTATACTATCTGCATTTCAATGAGCATTTTATCCACTAATGTCATCTAGACTTGTTGTTGTTGTTTTTTAATTTGCCTATTTGTAGCATTACTGCAGATTTATAACTTGCATTTATTGTCAACCATTGGAAGAAAGGCAGTATTGTTCGGTAATCCGTCCATCGGTCCATCACGGAAACAACATTGGCTATAACTTTTCCATTTCTTCCCCAAACTTTCAAATTATATTCTTCATTGTATTGGCAAATTATTAAGCTCAATTTCAGACTTGACAGAGTTATGCCCCTTTTGTAATTGGATTTTGTCCCCCCAAAAAACCATTTATTTAGCCATAACTTTGCCATTTCTTACGATTTCTTTATCAGACATTAAAATTATATTTCATGTGGCATCAGGGTTGTGGTTGTTTTCAAAATCTTGAGTTCTAGGTCAGATTTGAAGGACTTGTGTCCCTTTTTATACTTGTATTTTTATTTGACAAAGTACCCCGAGGGTAGTATTAGAGTATTGGTACATGTATTCCTTAGAACTTTAAAGTGGTTTGAGTATATCGCCACAAAATGCGCCGTCGCAGCATCGACAAGGCAATTTTCGTTAGATAGATGATCATTAGCTTGGTGGTTAACACGTCTGCCTCTGAGTCAAGGGATCGCTGGTTCGATCCCCCGCTACTCCAAATAAAGCAGCGGCAATTTTTAGATGGGACTTAAAACGAGGTCCATTGTAGTGGTGCTATACACCGGTCACCAGGGATGATCCTGGAATCCTCTGTATCACACTATCCTCCAAAACATTATAATTACTAACACTGATATGGGAGCGACGTTCATATGGGCTTCCTGTAGCGACGATAAATAATTCTAAAAGCAATCATTCGTTAGCCAAACTGACAACCATAATGTAAGGGAGACACTCCCGGACATTTAACACAATAATGTTTGAACATCAGCGCCCAAAAGTTGGCAATAAACTGCTTTAACATTTCGCATTATAACATTTGCATTTCAAACTTCCGTGACGACATAAAGGGTTGATATATGGTTTCTTTAGAATTTGCATGTGTGATGACAGGTGTGTCTATAGATGGGGATTTTTTTTAAAAGAAGTTTTGAAGAAACATTAAAATTGTTAAGAGTAATTCAATAAGGTCATTGCATTTTAGATGATGAAAAAAATCAGTTAGTGTTATTAATTGTAATTGCTAAACTGATGCCAAAACATATATTAAATTATTCAAAGACTTCCATAAAAGTCGTACTGAAGTATTTGATTTATTTTGCTTGTACGTGCTTTGACTACAGAACATGCAAAGTTTTGCTTTTAAGGTGGTATCATTTGTCACAATATTCTGTTAAAGTGGGGGGAGTGTGGTGACCTATTTTCATAAAATTCATGTTATTTAATAATTATAAATCTTCTTATTACTTCAGATATCAATTATAGGGCATATACATGTTACAGGTCAATCAGGAATTATAAAAAAAATTAGAAATATGAAACAATTTTTCTCATTGCGTGTAGCCTTATTGCCGGGAGTCCAAACTTCCAAATTATCCACTATAGTATTAAACTACAGTCACAGGAAGGTTGTCTATATCAACTATATCAAGGTTAACAATGTCTTAGAATTTAGTTTAATAAACTGTACTAGAACAATAGCAAAACATGTTTCTCCCAGTGACTACAAAAGGAAAATTTGACATTCATGTTTCCATTGTTTATAACTATTGTTCTAGTAAAGTTTATCGAACTAAATTCTAAGACATTGTTAACCTTGATATAGACAACCTTCCTGTGACTGTAGTTTAATACTATGATGGATAATTTGGAAGTTTGGACTCCCGGCAATAAGGCTACACTCAGTGAGAAAAATTGTTTCACATTTCTAATTTTTTTTATAATTCCTGATTGACCTGTAACATGTATATGCCCTATAATTGATATCTGAAGTAATAAGAAGATTTATAATTATTAAATAACATGAATTTTATGAAAATAGGTGACCACACTACCCCCCACTTTAACAGAATATTGTGACAAATGATATCACCTTAAACAAATTTTATTTAAATAGGGCAGCACTCGAGTGTGGTGAAGCCCGGCATCGAGTGTGGTGAAGCCCGGCATTCCAGTATGGTAAAGCCCTGCATTCGAGTGCAGTAAAGCCCGGCATTTTAGTGTTGTAAAGTCCGCCGAGAACGGTGCTTGTTGAAAAATATCTACCTTTTATCTTGTACTAAGTTATGCATTTTAACCAATAAAAACGGGAGCGCTCAAACTATGAATCCAAATATTGTCATAAGACGTGTACCAAACTTGATAAGTGGTATTAATTGCTCTTCAAACAAGTCGATCTTAACGGACAACAGTGGCAGGTAGCATAGTTTGTCTACACGAACACCGCCAAAATAAAATTACATGCAGTGCATATATACCAAACTAAACCAGTGTCATGCAGCGACCTGAATAATCACATCACCAAAGTTCACTTACAGCACTGTTTTAAAACTAATTTGACATACGTACCTTCAAGCGTGATATTACAGACTCACAAACCAGTTATTTGTATTGTTGAGAATGTTACGGTACACAGCCATACATCCTTAATATACAGCTTCCAGTATACCAACAAAAATAAGTTTTTGCATCGCCAGGTATGTACACATTTCCCATCATATCAGTTCCAAGCAGTGCCCTTTACGCACACGAACACTGCCACAAATGAATTGTATGCAGCAACAGTATATGTGTGTCACGTGACTGTCTAGATATCGAAGACCTACATGTTATATTGACATACTATACCTCTCAAGAAAGGCAGATAGTAGATTGTTTGTTCAAGTACATTTATTTAAACAGAAGTATTGTTACATGATCTTTCTGTCGCAGGATATTGAACGAATAGTACTTTAAACATATATGCAAATGCTTGATTTCAATGAAGCTCGCAATGTCAATGGTTTGGCACCGTGGGCTTCTTAATTCAAACTGTTGAAAAGGGAAGTTTACCTTTTCCAACAGACATTTATAATTCAGAACATAATTCTTTAAATCAACAGATCGGAATGAATGCCGCAGAAACTCTTCTTTTTCTTCAAAGACAACCACACGGAAGTTAGAAATGTCTATTCAACTTCAATAGTGAAAAATTATAATGGTGTGTTTAATTTTAACAAAAAATATATACCTGAAAAGAATTCTTACCACGCATATTGCTTTAAATTAAATACCAAATTGTTTTGAAAATTTAAAATATATTGATAGCATTATTCCGACTTTAATGATTTTTAAAAAATGCGTTTATGAATACCCGTTACAGACTAGTTCATCTATTGTGCCAACCCGGAAGAAAAGCAATTTAATCTACCAATGAAATGATATTCGTGGAATCAAAAGACTGCAATAACATTCATTTTTTGTCGCTTGCAAAGACTGCGCGTGAATTCAAGTGTGTGAAAAATATTTTTTTTACAAAACTTTTAACATAAATTGTAATTAAAAGTCAAAATGTAAACCTTTTCTGTTGCGGAAATATTGTCATATAGAAAAAGGTTGACACGTTCGTCACCACCCGGCATGAGACGATCCTCGACGAGGTATAGAACCTAGGTACTGGACACAATTCTCTAACACATGGATTCAAACCCGCTCGGCGCTACTCGGAAAGATATGAATTCGAACCCGCTCGGGGCTACCCGGAGAGATATGAATTTGAACCCGCTTGGGGCTACACAGCGTGATATGGATTCCAACCAGCTCGGCGCTACTCGGCGTGGTATTGATGACAACCCGCTCGGCGCTACTCGGCGAGATATGGATTCGAACCCGCTCGGCGCTACTCGGAGAGACGGCCTTGGTGCTACGAATCTTCGTGAAACTAATGACTATGGATTTGAGTGGTTGGATAAAACAAGAAAGTACAACTGGGAAGCGAGTCGCAGAGAAGAATTCTCGGCTACAAAACGCGACAACTTGGCAGACTGGGACACTCTTGGAGCGACCGTTCGTGATGATCGCGGTGATCCGCGCCGAGACCACCTGGGCAAAACAGTGCATGAAAATCTAGGCGCCACCCGGCGTGTGGACATAGGAACAACTGGGGATACCAGACGTGATTTTCTGGGTGTATCCGTTAACAATGTTGGGCGCTCAACACCCGCTTATAATAAAAACCGGAACCACGATGACTTGGAGCGAACGGCACAACAGCCAACTCTACCCCCTGGCTACGATTACACCTACACTAGGGACATAAAGCGGAGTACAAGAGCGGAGAATCCACGACACTGGGCAAGTATTGCCGCCGACAGAGACCTGATGAACGAATGGCATTCAATGTTCGGACAGGTAGGTTTACAGTTTTTAATTCTGTCATTATATTTAAACTTAACCCTTTTTATCTTTAAAATAATGAGTAACTAACATTTTAGTTTTTTGCTGCAATTTCGATCATATCGTATTAAAAAGGCATGTAATGTTTCGTGAAATAATAGGGCTGATCCTGAGGAGGTGAGGCACTGAGGGCACGTGCACTCTCCTACCACCCACCCTCCATGCGGTACTGGCGTTGAGTACACAGCGCACGCGTTGAGATTGGAATTTATAGTTCAGTCATAAATTTAAAATTAAAGAACACGAAACCTAACAATAGGCAACATGTTTTACAAAGACATGGTTAATTTACTTTATAAGAGAATCTTTCATGTAGATAGAAAACTTATGAAATTAATTGGCTAGAAAGGCATTTATAAATAAAACAATAATCTATGAATACTGAATCGTTTCGTCTGGTAGAATAACAAACCTGTACACATTTCAACTTTTTATAATCTATCCCGCTTGTGCCCATCATTTAACGTATATTGTAACCTGTACGTTTCACAAAGACATATATACTGCGAAACCACAGGTGTACGGCATGTTGGAACCAGTCAAACCCCCATCCCCTCACACTACTACCCTCCCTTGAAGAAAAAAAGATCTACAGATTTGTTTTCTTGATATATACTAGTATATTATAAAAATATATCAAGAACAAATTCTGTAGAGCTTTTTTTCTTCAAGGGAGGGTAGTAGTGTGAGGGAAAGAGGGTTTGACTGGGTCCGACATGCCGTACACCTGTGTGCGAAACGGGTGAAATTTATAGTGTTAACTAGACTTTAAAAAAAGCAAGTCATCTTGCAACACCAGTTAGGCGGTTTGGAAAAAACAAAATGTTAAGCTGGCTAGACCTGTCTAAAATACTTTATAGCCGTTTGTCTGACAAATTTTTACAATGACCTTTTTGACCTTGGATTCCTTAAATTGATGACAAAAGAATAAAACAGTTGATTCTCACTATATAATTTGAATGTTTCTCACATATTGTTGTCAATATCATATTACTCATGTAGGCATTTCAATTGTTGTTTTGTGATGCTTAGTTTTTGTCTTTGGATGTAAATATAATTTTAGGAAATGTTTAGGTCAAGCTTTTGTTTCCTTTACCGTTCTTACTTTTCTTAACGTATGTAAAATATAGTTACATTTATACAATTGGTACATGTGTTCATTATAATTAAACTGAATTTCGAAGTTACAGAGATTTTGATAATTGTTTTATCGATGACGATGCAATTACGGCTGAAGACGGCCATTTAATTATTATACATATACACAAGGAACTTTCGAATCCGCTTATAGTTAGTTAGTACTTTCGAATTTGTAGATAAGAACAAAATGGATCCCAAGCATGTTCGGTGACCCTACCTCCGTCTCTAAACTGTCTGATTACACTGACACGAGCTCTTCAGGAAGCAACGCTTCTAGCTACAGGGAGAAAACCGCCGAGGACCGGAAGCAGAGGCTTAGAAAGCTCACAGTGGCAGGCATTGCGATCGCTATCGTTCTACTGGTCATTATCATTGTGCCTTCGGTAGTACTAACAACAGGAAAAGGAGCAGGTATTTTGAGAATATTTGTTACAAATTTTCCATGGTCATTTAAAGCTGTCTTGACTTATCACACGTTTCCCTGTCAAATGAAAATAGTTTTGTTTCAGTTTCTTTACTAGCATGAGTTGAGTCATGGGATCGTTATCATTTAACGTTTCAATATTGGTAAAATCAACTTTTAACAAAAAGGTGGCCTCGGAAAATGAAAATACATTATGAAACAGAGTGAAGCTTAAAGTCTTAAAAGCTGTAACGTTTTTAGACTATTTACTTCTTAATAGAAACCAGATAGGCCTGCTCAGACAATAGTTGACACTTAATAGTCTCTTATTTTGGCATTCATAGGTATTGGGTTACCTCTATGGCCAGGAGAGGGCATATTTTCTTTTCTTTACACACTATTATCAATTTTTGGAAAAAGAAAATATGCCCTGGTTATAAGATGGCATTTGTAAAAAGGAAACGCACAAAAATAGTGCATCGCTTTGAAGAGGGCCAATATTTTTAAATCGGTCAATGACCTGTACTTCGACATTACAAACATTTAGTTTGAAACCAATTGTTAAATGTTACCCTCTATAGCTTCCAGCTTTTTAAAATATTAAAATATGTATAGTGGTTAAACTAGTTTATGCAGGGGACTTAGTCATATATTTTAGGACCAATTGGGGATAGCGCATTATTAATTATATGTTCGTCCATTTAGTTTTCTGGTTCCACAAATTAAGTCATGTTGTTAACATATATATTAGCTGACTGAAATATGCGATTGTTTTTGTTGTCAAAAGGGACCCTCTATTTCCGCCCAATGTCGACAATTCTTTTCATTGTGACCGTTTTCTGTAGAGGCCTTTAAAGATCGTATCATAAAGAAAAAAAGATATTGTTTTTTTTTTCAAAACGTGTTAAATTTGAAACCAAAGCTGTTATTTTCTGTAACAATAAATGTTTTAGTAATAAATGGAAAACAGACATTTTCGGACAAGGTTTATATTTCCCCATATTCCTCACAGTGGTTCCTTCCCTTTACCGGCAAGTTTTATTTAGCTTTTAGGCAACTTACGAGGGTTGTCCCAATAAATCGTAGACTATTTGAATAGAAAAAAAAACTACTGAACAAATGTTTATGAAAACTACACAGTTAGTTAAGACATCATTTGGTAATTTGTATGCGAAATATCAAAGTACGAGGGCGGATCAAAAAGTTTGTGGACTTTTGTTATAGTTTTTATATTATTCAAAATACCACAAATAAAATTACACAAGCTTAAATCGGAATATGTCCAGCATATTTTTTCAAAATATCAGCAAAATACAACATCACGTAAAAAAACTATGAACAATTAAAATCGTACACTAACCGCTATCCGGCGCACGTAAAATTAGATCTAATAACGTCAACGACGCTAATTCATGGCCGCAGCTTTAGCGAAGCGGCGTATGTTCTAAGTTTCTTTAAATAGACTCCGTCACTGGAATGCTATTCCGGGGAACCCATTGATCGAACATAGTAGTGTATCATTGCTGGTCAAAGTCTCGCAAGTGGATATGAGGCGATCAAAAAAGTGGTCCTCTTCCGAAGAAACGACCGGGAATGCAATACCCACAGTATCGCGGTACTTAAGCAAAGGGCGTGTAACTGTAAAAAAAAACTCATTGCAAATTTGTATTTGTTAATATATCACAAGTCTTTGCATTTTGGACAAAGTCTGTGTAGCTGTTACTCAAGTTTAATTAAAATTATAAATAACTTATTTATTCTTATTTAATAGATTACCTTAACGAAGTTGCAAACATATTAACATGACGACCTATCGACCAGCGGCGCACGTCGCAACATCATTTTAATGCTCACACAGCATACCGTTACTCTTTTCTTAAGTTCTCTTCTGCATGTTCGATAAACTCACGGTGTCTGTTCACCCGATTATTAAATACATTAATGTAACACTCTGTTGGAAGACTTTTGTTTAAGGTCAAGCCTTCTGATCCCGTCGCAGTTCTCAAATTTGCGACCCATGAGCCCGAAAGTACACAACGTGTAGCGGAGCAAGGTCCAGCAAGTACGGGGTATGACTGATTCCGAGTATTATTTCCGTTTAACTATGCGAAAACTTTCTGAGCCACTTGTATACAAATGCTCTGGACATGAGGATGCTTCTTAACTTGTTTTTATTTCTTAAGCGTAACTTTTGGCTTCAATTCGCTTAAATCACAATATTGGATATTCAAAATGTGCGCCGCGGCTTCTTCAAACGTCACGATTTTCATAAGAAGTTAATGTTTACCCATTATCATGAAACAATCACTACTCTTATACAAATTATGGCAACTTTTTGAAACTTTGCGTATTTATGATGAATGATCACCAAGTTAGGTAACATTAACAAATGGCGGCTTAAATGGCATTGTGTTCTGAATTAATTGTTTGAAATAAATTTTTGAATTCCAAATCATAGCGCTTTTTGAAGTGCGCCGCCGATCGCTATCACGGTTTAATAAAGTGTATGTAATTTCTTTATTTTAGAAGATTTGTCTTTGAAATTCAGCATACTTTTTACTAGATGATGTCTGAAATAACTGTGAAATTTGCTTAAAGATATGTTAGGTAGTTTTATTTTTATTCAAATAGTCTACGATTTATTGGGGCAACCCTCGTAAGTAATACGTTTGATAATATTTTAGGGCAGACCTTTGACTTCGTGAAATAGCGGCTAAGTCGTACGCTTTAAACGCGAAGGCCCCGTGTTCGTTTTCTCAAAAGAAATGATTGTTATTATTTTATCTTTATTTGTTTTGGAGGGGAGAAGGAACGTAATGATTTAATTGAAATACAGCAAGTAGATAAATGTTGCCTTGTTATGCAGAAAAAATTATCACAATGTCACGGTACGAATCTAGTCAATATCTGGGGAGAAGATGGGTAAGCGGCCCGAATAGCTCAGTCGGGATACCACCCGCCCTGTGAGCGTCGGGTCTCGGGTTCCAGTCCCGGTCTGGCTGCACATCTTTCCCACCCTGTAACTACAAGCTGATCGTGAATCGTTACTTAACATAAATAATAAACACTTTAAATACAAGTAGTTAATAGATGCAAGTTGATAAATGTCGCTGTGCAAAACGCCTATGCCGAAGGTAATAAAACTAAGCATGGAAACCAGTCTCAAATCTGAAGTATCTAATTGGCTGAAATGGCGACTGGTCAGATGCTTGAGATTTGAGACTGGTTTCCAATCTCGGCTTTATAACCTTCAGCCCTAGTTATTCCCACCTCACAAAACCCTCAAAAATCAAACCCAATAGGATCTGTATTTCTCTTTTTGTTGATAAAGTATCCTGAACAGTTTTACCATCGCCGTTCATCGATTCTTGTTTGATACTGGGTGCAGGTGATAAGGCATATATCAAATGATATATCAACAACTTACCTATGTTGACACTGGCATAATTGAATAGCTAAGAATAAAATTTCATACTAAATTTTTCTTACTATGTTGCATACCCGTTTGAAAATTTAATTTAGGAAGCATAGTGACGGCTTATTTACATATATTAATAAATCAACGGTACATTCAAATGTTAATTTTGGGCCATATTCCTTGGCCGGTTTTCAAATTCTTTCAGATTTGAAGAGGATCCGAGGTCGTTTTCATACATATCACTTTTCGGTAAAAATGTCTACCTCAAAGTGTTATATTCACAATTCAAGGTGGAATAGGTCTCATATTACTTATTTGTGCGGTTAATAATAATTGTACCACTGTTAATGACTGCAAACAAGTGGATATTGCTAAAGCAGACTTGCCATGTACGTAACGTTGATTGTTATATATCACAATGTCGTCTATAGTTTATATGACAAAGTTTGGTATTTGAAAGCGCTGAATATTTTCTTTCTAATATGTGACACCTCTAAAAGAATAACACACAATTCAACAAATATTGAACATGGTATTTTCAGTGGTAATTTTGTAATCAGGGATACACATGATTGTCTTCACAATTAATTGTTAGAATTGGACAGAATTTTTTGAAAAACTACTATCATGTCATGTAAAAATAATCAGCGTCTAGCTACATCCCACCGAGTAGCCTACAGACTAAGCTAGACAGGACAATCCCTCCTCCATCTCCACAAAAGAACAAAAACAATGACAACAAATAGGTTGCGACGATACCCATGATCTTATATTATGTAAATGATAGTACATCACGTCTAATCCTGAAATACAATTTCTAAGTTCTAAGGCTAAGTTTATTTAAATGAATAATAGAGATTCAGTGACAGTCACCCGTGCATTGTTTAAGAATTCACTTTACTAAGTTGTCATTTAGAAGTGTCCAAACAAAATTCAAAGTTTAACAATGTTAAATAAGTTAACAGTGTTTTATCGCTATGATTTTTTAAATTAGTAACATCCAGTATAAGTATTTAGTGTTATACTTTCAGATGAAAAAGAAGTTCATTATCGGTATAACTATGAAGCACGTGTAGCTGGCAATTACACATCGGCGCTGGCTAACACTCAGTCTCCGGAGTTCAAGAATTTATCCGAGACATTCTGTGACGCGGTAGGTTTTATAAAACTACTAGTGGTTGATTGCCCGGTCTATCCCTAAATCCATTACTTCTGCTTCTTTATATTTCCTAAGTTTACTCTGTGCTTGCTTGAGATACACTCAACTAATTCGAACATGCTATAATAACCATCCCTTCTTTGCCCCAGCTCATAAAACCAAAACTTGCGACCAGCCTTAATCTTGAGCCTCAACTTGCTGAAATGGAGACTGACCTCAGATTCATAAAGTTAAGACTGGGCTCGAATCTTAATTCGATGATATTGAACCCATTTTTGGAGATCTGCTACAGAAACAAATATTTGGCTATTATCAAATGACTAGGCCTAAAGCTTTTAATACTGCAGGGAGGCAACTCGTTTACGTGCACTTGGCATACAATTCATGTCAATATTTTCGTCTATAGTTCCAGATAAGCTTTGCAGAAAAACTATAATGACAGATAATTAACAGTAATCATTCTTTGTATAATGTTCATACTCGCATTACCAATTTTCATTATTCCAAGTTTCAGACAACCCGATAAATGTAATAGGATCGAGTAATTGTAAGTTCTTGCGCACCGAAGCTTTATGCTTTTTTACTTCTTTGATTTTGTTTCATTCAGCAGTTTTAGACAGACTCATGCCTAGAACGCCCATCTTCAGTTTTTGCGTTCTATTTCGCACGGTAAGCTGATGAGACAAAGCTTGTTAATCAAAATTACAGTTTTATAATTGTCATGTAAAAATCGTTGAAATGTTAAAATTAAAATTTTAAAATTACTTTTCATAAATAACGTCATGATACATGATTTTTAAACCCCGAGAGATCGTCTTATAAAACCCCTGCTATATTTTCCTCTTTGCGTTTTGGTTGCGTGATGGGACTGTGTCTTTTGAATGTGGGAATTGCTTGTATACTTCTTGCATTTTTTTTTCACTTGTTCAATACGTCACTTTTTATAAATTACTCAACTTACAAATGAAAATGGTTTAGATTGTCTCCGTAAAGATTATATAAAAGCGAATTTCTCCACATAATTCGTACATGTAAAAATCATCTGTTATTTATAATAGAAAGGCTATCAACATGATATTCTACAGCCCTCTACATGCTTGGTGATTAACACATCTACCGTTGATCGCTTTGCTAACCTCCTTGTTTGAACGACGGTGGCAGGGGTTTTAGAGTTGATGAAGGTTTCTGGTGAAATCTTGTAAAAGAGCCTAGACGCTCGATCAGTGTCTTTGATTCCTGTCATCGATTTCTTGCTGATTAAACTCCAGTTGATCTGGTCGCATTAAGGTCATTAAGTACTAGAGCGGTACTTTTAAATGCTCTTTATAAAAGCATGTCATTGTAGATTTTGTCTAAAGTAATAAATCCGTATGTTAATAGGCAACTTTATACCTGATATTTCAGCTGGACAAAGAAGCCAAAAATAAAGCTGGTGGCACGTACCAACATGATGGATGCCTTGTTACCAATATAAGGTAGTATCATAATTAATTAATTACTGAGCACGCACAGGCTCAAAAGAAATAATTAAATTACCGTTGTATATGTCGAACGTATAAATGGACATAACGAACGTATGAAGTTGCGCCTATAAAATACCGATGAACCGCCATTTAAGTTACCTTTGTTGTTTTAATTTTAAACGTCCAATGTGGAAATTATACGTCCGTCGCATAAAATAGCGGTGCACCGGTAAATAAGTAAACTACCAGTGCGCTTAAAAATTATGAGATGAACGAGTAAAATACAAGTTATCGTTAAACGTGCCATTTACAAGTTAGACTGAACATAAGCATTTCCATCACTGCCTGTGAACATGCTCAGTCAAGCCGAGCCTGCAATATTCAGTCCGGCATAATTTTGGATGTGGTTGGTGGGTTTCATTTTTCCTATGTTGTTGTTGTTAGTTCCCAGTTTTATGTCCCTCCCGCCTCTGAACGACGACATTATGGTGTGGACATATGGGGTGGAGGAAGACCCCTGGTGCCCCTCCGGGCAATTTTCAGGCTCGAGCGGGCACCTGCGTAGAACCACCGACGTTCCGCAAGCAAGCTGGTTAGCTTCCTCACATGAAAGATCTTGACCCTGGTAGGTCTCGAACTCACAGCGGTGAAGGGCAAGTGATTGTAAGTCGGAAACCTTAACCACTCGGCCACGGACGCCCCTTTCATTTTTCCTATTCATGCTTTTGTTATGCCCCCCTTCGAAGAAGCGGGGGTATATTGCTTTGCACATGTCGGTCGGTCGGTCGGTCGGTATGTCGGTCGGTATGTCGGTCGGTATGTCGGTCCGTAGACCACATCTTGTCCGATCAATAACTAGACAACGCTTTGTGATACAGTCCTTATATTTGGTGTGGAGGTTGGTCATGACCAGTAGAAGACCCCTATTGATTTTGGGGTCAGTAGGTCAAAGGTCAAGGTCACAGTGGCCTTGACCACAAAAACCTTGTCCGATCAATAACTAGACAACGCTTTGTGATACAGTCCTCATATTTGGTGTGGAGGTTGGTCATGACCAGTAGAAGACCCCTATTGATTTTGGGGTCAGTAGGTCAAAGGTCAAGGTCACAGTGGCCTTGACCACAAAAACCTTGTCCGATCAATAACTAGACAACGCTTTGTGATACAGTCCTCATATTTGGTGTGGAGGTTGGTCATGACCAGTAGAAGACCCCTATTGATTTTGGGGTCAGTAGGTCAAAGGTCAAGGTCACAGTGGCCTTGACCACGAAAACCTTGTCCGATCAATAACTAGACAACGCTTTGTGATACAGTCCTCATATTTGGTGTGGAGGTTGGTCATGACCAGTAGAAGACCCCTATTGATTTTGGGGTCAGTAGGTCAAAGGTCAAGGTCACAGTGGCCTTGACCACAAAAACCTTGTCCGATCAATAACTAGACAACGCTTTGTGATACAGTCCTCATATTTGGTGTGGAGGTTGGTCATGACCAGTAGAAGACCCCTATTGATTTTGGGGTCAGTAGGTCAAAGGTCAAGGTCACAGTGGCCTTGACCACAAAAACCTTGTTCGATCAATAACTAGACAACGCTTTGTGATACAGTCCTCATATTTGGTGTGGAGGTTGGTCATGACCAGTAGAAGACCCCTATTGATTTTGGGGTCAGTAGGTCAAAGGTCAAGGTCACAGTGGCCTTGACCACAAAAACCTTGTCCGATCAATAACTAGACAACGCTTTGTGATACAGTACTCATATTTGGTGTGGAGGTTGATCATGACCAGTAGAAGACCCCTATTGATTTTGGGGTCAGTAGGTCAAAGGTCAAGGTCACAGTGGCCTTGACCACAAAAACCTTGTCCGATCAATAACTAGACAACGCTTTGTGATACAGTCCTCATATTTGGTGTGGAGGTTGGTCATGACCAGTAGAAGACCCCTATTGATTTTGGGGTCAGTAGGTCAAAGGTCAAGGTCACAGTGGCCTTGACCACAAAAACCTTGTCCGATCAATAACTAGACAACGCTTTGTGATACAGTCCTCATATTTGGTGTGGAGGTTGGTCATGACCAATAGAAGAACCCTATTGATTTTAGGATCAGTAGGTCAAAGGTCAAGGTCACAGTGGCCTTTGCATACAAAAACGTTGTCCGATCAATAACTAGACAACGCTTTGTGATACAGACCTCATATTAAACGATTGTTGGATGTGTCTCTTCAAAAGTTATATAAATGGTTCCGGTCCGCTGCCTAATTAGGTCATGACAGCTAAAAATAGATTTTTGACTTTGTCAATCTTTGAACGACATCTCCTCCTATATTACTGGGTCAATTTTGATGAAACTTCACACAAATGATCATTTGATGAGTCTCTTCAAAAGTTATATAAATGGTTCCGGTCCGCTGCCTAATTAGGTCGCGTCAGCTAAAAATAGATTTTTGACTTTGTCAGTCTTTAAACAACATCTCCACCCAAACCGCTAACCCAATTTCAACCAAACTTGACACAATTGATCATTGGATGAGTCTCTTCAAAAGTTATATAAATGGTTCCGGTCCGCTGCCTAATTAGGTCACAACAGCTAAAAATAGATTTTTGACTTTGTTGATATATAGGAGTTCCACCGTCTTGTAAATTGCTTTCATGACTGGTACCCTTCATTGCTAAAGCTTACAAAAGTCTCTAAATTTCCAAAAATTTAAATTCAATGCTAATAGATATCACTTGCACGTCAGGGGGGGCATTTGTGTTTGACAAACACCTCTTGTTATTTTATAGTTGCATCACAAATGTACAGATGCACAGGTATTATCTTAACATCTGTGCGCTGTTAGTTTATCTGAGGACCTTAACATTAACAGTCGTAAGTAAAAAAATATGCACAAATATCTAATTAATATCTTTTGAGCCTTTCTTTGCGCCAATGTATCATACGAATTTAAGGTGTTTGACACATATCACTCAACAATATGTTGATTCCTGTCCTTATAGAATCATGATATGTTATGTGCAAAAAGGTTTCCATCTAGCTTACAAAAATCAGTGGTTCTACCAGGCGCCTGCTAGAAATGGACCTTCCGTTTAGCAGTCGACACCGAATGTTGCTCTCTTGCAGAATTTAAAACAGTAGTTCATGTAGTACAGTAGTCGGTGTTAACAGCTCTTTAGAGCTTATGTTATTAATCCGACTCTATATAAATAAAATTTACTTGACTTGTGTCATTTGCAACGAGTCTATAGAAGTATAACATCATTCATTTTTTAACGAACAGTTGCCAGTTTAGAGAAACCTAGCTTTTGTTATCGTCAAAATGTAGATAAGTTAAACTTGGATTTGTGGAGTATGTCGATTTTCCCTTTTGTTTTCAGAAACGGTAGCATTATTGTTAACTTCATCATCGTTATAACTGCAAAGCCTTCTGATGCTCCAACTTCCGACGATCTCCTTATTACAGTTGGTCTTGGGCCCACCACAGAAGGCCTTACGGTACACTTATCAGTGTTCCTGGTAATGTCTGTAAACGCTCAAGGAGATAAAGCTGTCATTACAGACAGTCCTATCCCAACAAGTAAGTTGTATTTTTTCGCAGTTTGCAGTTAATTTATAAATATATTTATAGGAATTGTTTGTGGGAGTTATATATTTGATTGAATGCTTGATATAATATATCACGATGAGAGGCCAATTTGTTCATGATCCGATTAAGGAAATGCATGCATCTTTAAAAAGAAAATGAGTATAAAAGCGGTACATTAATACTATCGCTAGCTTATTGAAGTTTAAATGTCCACAATAAATTAAATTGTCATATAATCATATCTTTTCTGTATGCGAGGGAAGAAGAAATTTCCATAACTATTACGCTTTTTCGAATCCCACTTACCAAGTATTCACTTGGAAGCGGAACTTCATCATCTGTTTTTAAATGGACCATTTTTTATTGGACATTCATTTAGTGAGTTAATGTTGCCTATATTTCAGTTTTCTGTTACCAGAATTTTTCAGATTGCCAAATAATGCGTAAACATTTATGAGTTATTCGAACGGCTTAATTACACAAAGTGATCTTTAAAGTGACATCAGATAAGCATACACGACGCACTTCAGATTATGTTTAATTTTCTAAATGGCGAAGAAAAGTCGTTGCCTTTAACGAGAATTACGAAATGAAGAGGAAAGTACTCATATAAATTACTTCATAGTGCTATTTTATTGTAAGAGTTTTATTTTAAGTATGTATGATTACTATTACAACAGAAATTCCATACAATGGGACATGTTCAGTCGTGAACGATGACAGATGTGTAACAAAAGACTCAGAATGCAAAGACAACGTATGCGCATGTCCAGCTGGAAAATTGTACCACAAAACATCCGACACATGTATAATAAGTAAGTTGTTTTTTCCAAGTTTTATTTCATTTCATTTATATTTGCAAAGTCTATGACTTTCTGTTTAAAATTTACAATAAGTTTAGAATAACAGCAGCACAGAGCATTAAAATTGTCAGAATAATATGCGAGTTTGCAAGAGACTTTAACAATTTTTTGTTACATTTAGAAACTAGTGTTGTATCCACGGTCTAGTAATTATTAAACCTTTTCATCGTTCGGTAAAAATAAAAGCACGTTGATTGTACTCATTAGCTAAATACGACAATTTATTTTTTAAACGAAGACAAAAATATTACTGCACATTATGTACCGATATTTTATCCGACAAAAAATGTTTCTGTTTTACCAGAGTCCTATCGGTAGGCGATTGTAATAAAGCCGTTTCTTTAAACAAAATTACGTTATTGTCACCCTTGTAAATATCAATTGTACACTAACTCTGCTAAATCGCGGGAATGAAATTATTGTTTTATCAACCTACACAAATTAAAGGTTGCCAGGGTTATTTTGCAAGGGGCAAATTGTGAATATGTCATCTGGTGCAATCAATCGTTCTACACATTGTTGCTGCCTAACGATAGGTCTTGACTTTTGTTTGTTCAATTCAGGTTATTATATAAGGCTGATTTTCTTCTCATGTTCATTGAATAGTCGACTGTGGCGCACCTCCTAACATAACCAACGCTGAGGTCAACGTCACGGGTAGAAAGTACAACGACCAAATGTCCGTTCAGTGTCATCCTGGCTACGAACTTTCCAACGAGACACGTGTTACATGCAAATCAAATGGAACCTGGGGATTTCCGCCAACTTGCAACAAAGTAAAATGTCTTGTATTTGCCATCCCGGCTGACACTAACCTTAAGATTGTTGGTGACGGTGCAAACAGGTCTTATAACGACACTATCATGCTGGACTGTGTTGACGGGTACGAATTAAAGGGAAATAGCAATGTAACTTGTCAATCCAACAGAAATTGGACCGAAAGTCCAACTTGCAATCCCGTAACCTGTACATATCCCTTACCAACCCATGGCTCTTTATCAGTAACATCTGCTCGTGTGGGAACGTTTGGTCAATCAGTCAAAATTGAACTGGTTTGTGATAAAGGTTATGAAATGAAAGGAAATCAAAATATTACCTGTCAAGCAAACAAAAGTTTTACTGATGCTGTAACTTGTCAGCCGGTTATCTGCAACAAGTTTATTTCACCTGAACATTTGATCATTGTTTCAAATATTTCTAATCCGGTATTCAACGTCACTGTTCTTGTGAATTGCGATGACGGATATGAAATGACAGGAAAATCTGAAGTCATCTGTCAAGACGATAAAAAGTGGAGTACATTGCCTGTATGTAACAAAGTACAGTGCCCCGCTTTTGACCTCGCAAACAACCAACTAATAGAATTGGGTAATCTTAACATGCATGCGTTTAATGATTCATTGACAATAGGATGTAAAGCCGGTTATGAAACAAAGGACGAAAAACGAGTTACCTGCCAAGCAAACAAGACATGGTCTGTAGGTCCGCATTGTACACCAATCAAATGCAAGGACTTTATTGCGCCGAAAAACAGTAACAATACTAACAGCACTGGACTGAATTTTGAAAGTAACATTCGATTATTCTGTGTATCCGGGTATCTTCTTATAGGAGAAGGTACTATAAAATGCAATCCAGATGGAAGCTGGCCAAATGTAAGTTGCACACAGGTTGATTGCAATCCTAGTAATTTCACTCAGCCAGATCATGGTTTTGTATCAAATTTCAGTGCTTCCGTCGCGACTATAGCCTGTCGCGAAGGATACATCCTAGAAGGGAATAAAACAGTTATTTGTAATTCTGGAGCTTGGGGGCTTGCACCGACTTGTAGAATTGTTTCGTGTGGTAGTATCACCAAGGTAAACAATGGCATCATATCTTCGAATGGAACCAATTATGGAGATACAGTAACGGTACAATGCGATGCGTTCTTTAAACTGAAAAATACTGCATCTAGTGCGTGCTTATCAAATGGCTCGTGGAGTCAACTACCGGAATGTATTGAGGTCACGTGCTTACCTTTTAAATTGCCTGATAATGCAATTGTTCCTCAGAATATTAATGATACAAAAGCGAAAGCCGAGATTGTTATATCATGTCAGGAAGGATACGTTCTTCGTGGAATTCCCAGCGTAATTTGCCAAGCCAATGGAACATGGAGTACGTCACCAGCATGTGTCATTCAAAACTGCGGAACTCCAGTTGAAATTCCAAATACGATAAGAGATAACGTTGTAAGAACTACATTTAACAGTTCTTATCGTATAACTTGTGTTTCTGGTTTTACTATGCAGGGAGATCCAGTTGTGACTTGTGGAAGAAATGGACTTTGGAGCAGTTACCCGGTATGCAGCAAAGTACAGTGTGGGAATTTAACACTCCCAGCAAAATCGTCAGTGAACTCTAGCACAGGCTCACTGTATGGTGACATGATAACCTTAATTTGCAGCTCAGGATTCGATATAATAGGCGATCCAACTGTGAAATGTCAAAGTAATGGGAATTGGTCTGCTTTGCCATCGTGTATCAGAGTTAACTGTGGTGAGCTGGGCAAACTAGACAATGGCTCATTAATCGAAAAAACAGGGACTGATTATGAAAGCATCGCGATCTTTAAATGTAACGATAAATTTAACACGATTGGTAAACCAAATATTTCATGTCAGGCAAATGGAAAATGGGAACCTTTACCGCTCTGCCAAGCGGTAAGTTGTGGAGATTTTATTCCTCCCAATCACGGTCATCTCGAATCAAATCTTACGCTTACATGTGAAAAAGGATACGAACTTGTAGGTGCATCACGTGTAGAGTGTTTAGCAAATAAAAGCTGGAGTTTAGCGGGAAGTTGTCAGATAGTTAAGTGTCCAAATTTAACTCTTCCTAATACTACGAGAATAACTACAGGAAAGAAGGAAAGTTATGTGTACGGGGATGTTCTTACTGTTGAATGCATATTGGGTTTTGAAATATCCGGATCGTCTGAGGTAAGGTGCGGTTCAAGCAAACAATGGGAAAATGTGCCATCCTGTTTACGAGTAACGTGTCCTCAATTTCCTATCCCAGAAAATTCTGACATTGGAAATCAGACAATTGTTGACCGACGTTATGAAGACAAAATTGAAATAAATTGTAAAGAAGGATATAACTTAACAGGCAATGGATATGCCTCGTGTGGTGAAAAGAAACAGTGGATAGGTATCCCTAAATGTACTGCTATTGAATGTAAAAAATTCAATGTGCCACCCAATGCTACCGTTGACAATCATAACTTGACATCCATTGTGTTTGGAAACTCTATAAGTATCAACTGTTTACCTGGCTTCGACCGTCAGGGAAGCTCAGTAGTGATGTGTAATTCTAATGGAACTTGGTCTGAAGCGCCATCATGTACTGCAAAACCATGTCCTAAATTAAATATTCCCCATAATGCTTCAATTGGAAATCAACGCGACACGGGCTATGTTTACGGTGACAAGATAAATGTTTCATGTGACCCAGGATTTAATTTGCTAGGGAACAATATAGTCAACTGCAGTGCTGACGGTCAATGGGCAATGAATTTAAATTGCACCCCGGTAAGGTGCAATGTTCTTTTAAATATTAACCATGGAAATCTTGACAACGTCAAAAACGAATACGTTTACGGAAATGTCAGAAATGTGAATTGTGATTCTGGATATACAGTTTCTGGAATACCAACATATAAATGTGGAGTGGATGGTCAGTGGCAAGGAAATGGAACATGCAGTCCTATATTATGTGAGGTTTTCCGAATTCCAGGAAACGCAACGGTTGGAAATCAGTCCATTGCAAATCTTACGTATGGAACTACAATTAACGTTACATGTTTAAATGGATTTGTGAAATCAAACGAATCGAATTCTTCATGTAACGCAACAGGTCAGTGGATAAATATTCCAAAATGCACACCAAAGCCATGTCCGTCTTTCATCATTCCAAACAATGCATCTATTGGAAACCAGAGCACGAACGGGTCCATGTTCGGCGACAGTATACAAGTTTCTTGTAATACTGGATTCAATTTATCAGGCAGTGCGACAGTGAAATGCCTTGCTTCCGGACTATGGGAAACGAGTCCGTCCTGTGCACCTGTGATATGCACACAGCAACTACTGGTGGGAAACGGAACCTTAGACACCACAAAAATTAATTACACTTATGGAGATGTAAGAAATGTTACATGTGACAATGGATTTATTTCTTTAGGCATTTCATCATACAAATGTGGAAGTGATGGACAGTGGAAAGGTAACGGGACGTGCAGACCTGTATCATGCGAAGTGTTCCCAGTCCCTGGAAACGCAACTGTTGGAAACCAGACCATTGCCAATCTTACATATGGAGCAGTGATACACGTTACATGTTTAAATGGATTTGAAAAATCAAACGCATTAAATTCTTCCTGTAACGCAACTGGACAGTGGATAAATATTCCAAAATGCTTACCGTTGCAATGTACGTCTTTCATCGTTCCGAACAATGCCACTGTAGGAAACCAGAGCACGAATGGGTCCGTGTTCGGCGACAATATTACAGTGTCCTGTAACAGTGGATTCAGCTTATCTGGAAATGCAGTAATTAAGTGTCTGGCTTCCGGGCGATGGGAAACAAGTCCGTCATGTGTACCTGTAACATGCGCACAGCCGCTACTGATAACAAACGGAAAGTTAGACAACGTTAAAATTAATTACACGTATGGAGATCTTAGAAATGTTACATGTGATCTTGGATATATTCTTTTGGGATATTCGTCATTCAAATGTGAAATTGATGGACAGTGGAAAGGTAACGGGACGTGTAGTCTAGTAAAATGTGACGTTTTCCCAGTACCAGGAAACGGAACAGTGGGAAATCAAACTACTGCCAATCTTACGTATGGAACAATGATTGAAGTAACATGTTTAAATGGATTTGTGAAATCAAATGATTTGAATTCTTCCTGTAACGCAACTGGACAGTGGATTAATATTCCAAAATGCACACCTGTGTCATGTCCGACATTTATTGTTCCGAACAATGCATCTATTGGAAACCAGAGAACGAACGGGTCCTTTTTCGGCGACAGTATAACAGTTTCTTGTAATACTGGATTCAACTTATCTGGAAATGCGACAGTAAAGTGTCTTGCTTCTGGTCAGTGGGAAACAAGTCCGTCCTGTGTACCAGTGACATGCACACAGCCGCTAGAGATAAAAAACGGAACTTTAGACAACGTTAAAAATAATAACACGTACGGAGATGTAAGAAATGTTACATGTGATCTTGGATATATTCTTTTTGGTAATTCGTCGTACAGATGTGAAATTGATGGACAGTGGAAAGGTAACGGGACTTGCAGTCCAGTACCATGCGAAAGTTTCCCAGTCCCAGGAAACGCAACTGTGGAAAATCAAACTAGTGTCAATCTTACGTATGGAGCAGTGATTACCGTTACATGTTTAAATGGATTTGTGAAATCAAACGACTTGAATTCTTCCTGTAATGCAACTGGACATTGGATTAATATCCCCAAATGCACCCTTGTGAAATGTCCGCCATTTACCGTCCCGAACAATTTATCTATTGGAAACCAAAGCACAAACGGGTCCGTTTTCGGCGACAGTATAACAGTTTCTTGTAACCCCGGATTCAACTTATCTGGAAATGCGACAGTGAAGTGTCTTGCCTCTGGACAGTGGGAAACAAGTCCGTCCTGTGTACCAGTGACATGCACACAGCCGCTAGTGATAAAAAACGGAACGTTAGACAACATTAAGAATAATTACACTTATGGGGATCTTAGAAATGTTACATGTGATCTTGGGTATATCGTTTTGGGACTTTCATTATACAAATGTGAAATTGATGGACAGTGGAAAGGTAACGGAACTTGCAGTCCAGTACCATGCGAAAGTTTCCCAGTCCCAGGAAACGCAACTGTGGGAAATCAAACTAGTGTCAATCTTACGTATGGAGCAATGATCAACGTTACATGTTTAAATGGATATGTGAAATCAAACGACTTGAATTCTTCCTGTAATGTAACTGGACATTGGATTAATATCCCCAAATGCACCCTTGTGAAATGTCCGCCATTTACCGTCCCGAACAATTCATCTAATGGAAACCAAAGCACAAACGGGTCCGTTTTCGGCAACAGTATAACAGTTTCTTGTAACCCCGGATTCAACTTATCTGGAAATGCGACAGTGAAGTGTCTTGCCTCTGGACAGTGGGAAACAAGTCCGTCCTGTGTACCAGTGACATGCACACAGCCGCTAGTGATAAAAAACGGAACGTTAGACAACATTAAGAATAATTACACTTATGGGGAACTTAGAAATGTTACATGTGATCTTGGGTATATCCTTTTGGGACTTTCATTATACAAATGTGAAATTGATGGACAGTGGAAAGGGAACGGAACTTGCAGTCGAGTACCATGCGAGCTTTTCCCAGTCCCAGGAAATGCAACGGTGGGAAATCAAACTAGTGTCAATCTTACCTATGGAGCAGTGATTAACGTTACATGTTTAAATGGATTTGTGAAATCAAACGAGTTGAATTCTTCATGTAATGCAAATGGACATTGGATTAATATTCCAAAATGTACGCCTGTGTCGTGTCCGTCTTTTATCGTTCCGAGCAATGCATCTGTTGGAAACCAGAGAATGAACGGGTCCATGTTCGGCGACAGTATAACAGTTTCTTGTAATACTGGATTCAACTTATCTGGCAATGCGACAGTGAAATGCCTTGCTTCCGGACTATGGGAAACAAGTCCGTCCTGTGTACCAGTGACATGCGCACAGCCGTTTGTTATAAAAAACGGAACGTTAGACAACGTTAAGAATAATTACACGTATGGGGATATTAGAAATGTTACATGTGATCTTGGATATATTCTTTTTGGGAATTCGTCGTACAGATGTGAAATTGATGGACAGTGGAAAGGTAACGGAACTTGCAGGCCAGTACCATGCGAAAGTTTCCCAGTCCCAGGAAACGCAACTGTGGGAAATCAAACTAGTGTCAATCTTACGTATGGAGCAATGATCAACGTTACATGTTTAAATGGATTTGTGAAATCAAACGACTTGAATTCTTCCTGTAATGCAACTGGACATTGGATTAATATCCCCAAATGCACCCTTGTGAAATGTCCGCCATTCACCGTCCCGAACAATTCATCTATTGGAAACCAAAGCACAAACGGGTCCGTTTTCGGCGACAGTATAACAGTTTCTTGTAACCCCGGATTCAACTTATCTGGAAATGCGACAGTGAAGTGTCTTGCCTCTGGACAGTGGGAAACAAGTCCGTCTTGTGTACCAGTGACATGCACACAGCCGCTAGTGATAAAAACCGGAACGTTAGACAACATTAAGAATAATTACACTTATGGGGATCTTAGAAATGTTACATGTGATCTTGGGTATATCGTTTTGGGACTTTCATTATACAAATGTGAAATTGATGGACAGTGGAAAGGTAACGGAACTTGCAGTCCAGTACCATGCGAAAGTTTCCCAGTCCCAGGAAACGCAACTGTGGGAAATCAGACTAGTGTCAATCATACGTATGGAGCAATGATCAACGTTACATGTTTAAATGGATATGTGAAATCAAACGACTTGAATTCTTCCTGTAATGCAACTGGACATTGGATTAATATCCCCAAATGCACCCTTGTGAAATGTCCGCCATTTGCCGTCCCGAACAATTCATCTATTGGAAACCAAAGCACAAACGGGTCCGTTTTCGGCAACAGTATAACAGTTTCTTGTAACCCCGGATTCAACTTATCTGGAAATGCGACAGTGAAGTGTCTTGCCTCTGGACAGTGGGAAACAAGTCCGTCCTGTGTACCAGTGACATGCACACAGCCGCTAGTGATAAAAAACGGAACGTTAGACAACATTAAGAATAATTACACTTATGGGGATCTTAGAAATGTTACATGTGATTTTGGGTATATCCTTTTGGGACTTTCATTATACAAATGTGAAATTGATGGACAGTGGAAAGGTAACGGAACTTGCAGTCCTGTACCATGTGAAGTTTTCCCAGTCCCGGAAAACGCAACTGTGGAAAATCAGACAATTGCCAACCTCACATATGGAGCTGTGATCAACGTTACATGTTTAAATGGATTTTCTAGATCAAATTCATTGAATCCTTTCTGTAACGCAACCGGTAAGTGGACAAATATTCCAGAATGCATACCCGTTAGCTGTGGGATTTATACAACTCCGGCAAACAGCCAGCTTAGTACGTCCGGGACAACACTAAATTCTAGCGTGTCAGTCACCTGTAATGTTGGTTACAAGCTTTCCGATAATGAAACAATTATATGCAGGAGTAATGGTACATGGAGTAAAAATGTAACATGTGAACCTATCGACTGTGGAAGTATTTCTTCCGAATACTACAAGACAACTGATCCTGCAGTTTCCACTAGGTACAATTCTTCGGTTAATGTGAGTTGCACGATTGGTCTGTCATCTTCCAGTGGTATGTCGGGTTCAGTTCTTACGTGCCAAGCTAATGGAACCTGGTCAGGGATACCGAATTGTACAATTCCAAGTAAGTTTTAGATACTTCTTTGCATTTAAGACAACAAGTTAACACATGCATTAACAATAAAGAAAACAATGGACACCATACAAACGCTCGAATGTCCATTTAATGAACCATGAAAGTATACCACTAGTCAGGGGACAAACTTCCAGCAGCATTTCCATATATCTGTCTCCATAACAAATGTTGCTGTAAGGAAAAGTAAGTGTTGTGAGGGATTTACATACAAATGTTTGATGATCTTGATGACGCAAAACAGTTTTAGGCGAAATGAAACGTACATGAAAATGAATGCAATTCCAATACTTCACAGTTTTATTCATACCTGTTCCCTATATTTTAATAAGTGTCGTATATTTCAGGCTCATTGGCGTTTACGAGTGAAAAATTCATATTTGGAACGGGTGAACCAGGCGTTATTACTTGTGAAGTAAAACAATATAGCCAATGGCAAACCGTGTTACTTGCTAAAGTAAACGAACAAAATAACAGTCCCGAGCCGATCTTCTTAGTCTCAAATCGAACCGGAACCGTCATGAGGAATACAACAAAGCCAAAGGTAAACGTTACTAGCTCAGAAAACAGCGATGGCGTAATTATCAAGCTGTATTTGAACCCTGCAACATGTGACGATGAAGGAACGTATATGTGTGCCACCTATGTTGGGAATGACACGTCTCCTTTACAACGTGTGACGTCCAACACTGCAGTTATGACAACCAGTAAGTATGCAGAAGTATGTAATGAACTGATTCAAAGATTATTACTTACGTAAATAAAAACGTTGAGAAAAATGTTAAATAAGCGAGTAGAGAAATGAAAAAGTGAAAAAAATGAGTAAAGAAATAAGAAATCTTTTAAAACAGAAGGATTGTTATTATCAAGCATGGTATAATACATCTTGGAATTCTCACTTATTCATCATGAAGTACTTGTATGAGGTATCTTATTATTAAAACAAACTGATCTTCATATAATTGTATGCCGTCTCTGTCAGTTAAATGTGCATTCCGGACGATATGAAATTTTTGTTTCAAACTATCTTCACATTTTCTTCAAATCGGTATTTTGAAAATCGGACCATTATGATACGGAAGTTTGAAATTATTTATAGCTAATTTGAGTCAGCCAATTAGAGTGACGTCTTCGATACTTGTGCACATAAAATATATATACTTAATAAGGAAACTCTCATTAATTATTTATATTTACAACAGGATATATCCCATGTGTGTGGTTGTCAAAATGAGATGAATGTTGTCGTTTTTTTTTAATTCCAGCCGACTCCACAACTCCAACTATTTTCGTTCCGGATAAAATATACTTTGGACGTCAGACGAACATTCAATGTGTTGGACAGGTCGGCAGAAATGCATCTGGATACCCAACTGGACAACTATTTATTGAGGCTCATTTTGTAAGTATACAACACTTGTTAGATATATTCTAAATTAATAGCAAAACAACATTTGAGAACATTCATTGTTAAGTATTTCCTTATCAATTTCAGTTTGGTGTTTTTAAAAACCTAGTGCTTTAGTGTTAAGGTAATTGCACATAAATGAATGTTTAATAATTTATTGCGGGACTTTTTACCCAGTTAAATAAAGATAACATCTCTTCAAGAACTCGTAGAATGTTCCATGTAAACAATAAACTATGTGTTTTACCTTGCGTCTCTTTAATTCTCACTCTAGGCGAAATCCCCGCGCTAATTTGTTATATGGAATTATGCTAAAACAGTACAATATCGTCCTATCTCCTCCCTGTCTGTATGGTATGTGTGGCGCTACGGATATGTCAGTTTTTTCTCTCTCTTTAAAGGGCAATGGAAGCTTCATTACATTACAAGGATCGGATCAAGTCAACGCTTTGAAATGCGGTGATAATCAAACAATCAATTATACTATCCCGGCCGGGGAGGCACTGTCAAACATAACAGTAAAATGTGTCGTATTGGACACCAACGGAACGAGACTGGAGTCCCAGAACAAAACTATTGACGTCTTGAAGTCATATGGTATACATCTTATATAAATATGATTAAATTACAGTACGATTGACACATTTTCAGTTTAATGCAAAGGCATAAAGCAATAAATGCTAAGGACATGTCGAGAATTAACATATATCCTGCTCGATTTGATTGAGCTTGTTCATGAACAGTTCATTTTACAGTCCACGACGCCAGGTTTATCGTAACTCAATATTTTATATATTTGACCAGTAATCAATACAAACTTTTATCCATCCCAATTGATGGTTTGCATAGAATGGTGACCATAGGACCTTCAGTGATGTATTTTAAGATAATTGCCATTCTGTTGAACAGCGGGATATGAAAATTTTTATATTTGACAGTATTTGTTCCCCGATCACCAATGCACGTCGAAACATATCAAAGATTAAATCGTTTTCTGTATCGGAATTCTACTTATACATATATAACTTCTTTATTTCAGTTGCATTTGAAAACTCTACTTACGTTTTCAACATTGGAGAAAACTCATCACTAACATGTGATATAGAGAACTTCGAGAACTGGAACCAGATCGAAATATGGCGCCCAAATAACAGCCTTCTCTTGAGATATAATAAAACGGTCGACAGACGGATCCTTGTGCTTTATACCGACTCTCGCGTTTCATTTATCGGAAGCAAAAGTAATATAAATGATTCATCCGGAAAAATTACAGTTGAAATTTCACCCGTCAGTTGCAATGATAGCAAAGGAAGAATAGGGGCGTTGGACTACGTTTGTCGGGTGGTGAACACTGAAACTAACGCTGAGAAGAACGGGACAACGCAGATCCAATTTCAGAGTATGAATTTAGATTACACGGTTGTTGTTGTAATAGACAAACACATTATTTTGCGATGACGTCAAGTAAGGTGTAGAAATTTTCCTATATAATACACTCAATTCCATAGACCGTGGCTATTCTTCAATTGAAGTACTTATATAATTTTTTATCATTGTCTGACCTTTTACTAAAGAAATTTTACTAAACCAATGGAAAATGTTTTGGAAAATGTTTTAATTAGTATAATAAAAGAACATGTAAGGTTCTCATTCACCAGAAATTTTATTTAAATGAACTATGTTTTACAAACAATGCTACAATTTGTGGCAATTCAAACAAATAAATAAAAAAAATTAAATAAATAATTGAGTGCTGTTCTTTATTGCAGGGCTACCTAAAAAGCCAGAACTTATTATGTCGCGTGAGATTATTGGAGGTAGATGGACATATGGGGACAGAGCGTTCATTTGCAAAGGAGATGTTGGGAATCCGCCAGGTCATATTGAAATAGAAACTGACTTTAATGGATCGTACAGCACGTTTTTGGCGCTATTTCCCGGCCAAAATAAAACGGACCTGGGCATTATTGTTAACAGTAGCTATTCTAATGCGACAGTTCCATCCGAAAACTGTGGTTTAGACCAAATCATAGGATTTGGATTTGAGAAAGTTTTGTTCGACTATATGGCCTTCAAGCACGTGAGATGTGTGACCAAACCATCATCTGACGTAAAGAATGGTCTGACATTTTATTCCAACGAAGAAATTATGAAGATAATACCGGGTACGTCCCATTATATCGCAGAGTAGTCTTAATAATTATTTTTATCATCTCAACATTATGTTTTTAATTTGATTTTACACAAACTTCTTCGTGAAATAAACTATTGCAATTTTCTTATCATTTAAATTGTTTAAACAGATTTTTTTATCATGATTGATATTTAGTGCCTAATGTTTACGTAAAAATGCACTTTTTATTGTTTAAAAGCTGATTACTGCAAGAACAACGTTGTCCACGGTTTTCACAAACCGCATCCCTATTTCTGCCATCTTGCTGTCCAATGCAACGGAACTGGCGGGATCATTGGTGTTCCACCACCTTGCCGCTTAGACCAATGTGCTGTAATACCTTCAGCAGGGACCTTTTACTGTGATACCTGCGACAAAGTTACATGCTTACCTCCTGGTATTTCCATTTTATCTGTTGAAATAGTGTAGTCATCTCCACAAAACGTATATCATATAGTGTTCCATAATATTTAAAGATATGAATTGTGAAGACAGGAAAATTATATCAAACTCAGCCAATGTTGTTTTAGAGAATGTATCTTGTATTAGAACTTTAGTGTCCAGATATAATATTATTAATCGTTGTAAACTCAGACGACATTTAATAGTCAGCATAGCTTTTTGTTATTTTTCTTATTCGCATGCTTGCCTTACGTTAATAATTATTGTATTTATTTATTTTTCAGACATTTTCTGCGACCAAACAACAATTGCATCCTACGAGAGCAGCTCAGTCGTATACAACTGTGAAATAACAGAAGTAGGATCAGTCAGTCATATCTCTGTAAACAACCATTCGGCGAGTATTGCTTCACAGAACGAAACCTTACACCTATGGAATAACGTTGTCGTTCCCATAAAAGATGGCCATTTGACTCTAGAAATCAGCAACGTTTCGTGTTTAGATGAAGGCAACTATACCGTGAAGCTCAACAATAAGTCATCTGTTGCACTTGTTTTAAAAGTCTTAAGTAAGTGACCAATTTCAAAAAATCTAGTATTAAAAACTAATTTTCAGTAAGCATGAGCTTAAGAAAGGTAAGGCAGTACACATGCTTGTTAACGTTCTTGGCCTTACAATTAAGTGTTTAAACCAGTTCACTGTTCCCATAGGTTTAACGAATTTTTGAAATGTAGAAGTCAGACATGCTTCCTTTGTTTAGCGAAACCTGAAGAACCGAACCTGTTCCTACCAGACGTTATAAATGTCAACCAAGAAGTGAATGTCACCTGCTCTGGGAATATTGGCCGAGATAAATATGGGAAGAACTTGTCAGCAATTTATTTAGAAGTCAATTTGACGGTAAGTATTTAATATCAGTTTGATTTCAATAAATGGTATTTACGTTTTATATTCGTTCAGTTTTTTTGATAATTAGAAGATAGAAAACATTGTTAAACAAATGAATACATTGTTGGACTAGAAACAGAAGAAAGAAGTGAAAGAATTGTTAAACGGTAATTTTTAAATGGATTAACATACCCGATTATAGTCAAGTCAATGATAGAATACCACGAACAAGTCCCTGTCACGCAATTACGGTTCTCATCGTGTATAAATAGAAAGGAAAAAGGGTTGTTAGGAAGAAAAGGTAACATTTTACACGCCAATCATTTCCTATTTTCTGTCAAAGAAATACAGAGTGCTAGATTCTCCAAAACATACGAATAATTTCAAATATGTGAATTATGGATAGTGAGTTATCACTTATAAGGCAGTAATAACATTTCCATTAATGACCATGAACAGGCTCAACCAACCGAGCATGTAATATTTTGATATTTGTCTTTTTCGCTGGCTTTCAATGTTTCTTTCTAAACTACATAAAGCATTACACATTTTTAAAGCGCTTAATATATAAAATTTATTGGTTTAAAGTTTAGTATGACAGTACAGTTCCCGATATGAGCTTAAATCATTTACTGGCGTAAAGTAAAAGCCATGTGCGATGTAATATCGTATGCTGGCTCCTGTTAATTCTTCGAAACTATCTTGTGAAAAGATGATACGTTTACATAAATTCACTTAACACCATTATAAATACACGTGCGTTATACCCTGACTTCGCTTCTCCTGGCCTACCGATTACAGCATTTTTATGAAAATCATATACAACAAAATTAATTAAGGGTCGGCTGGACTGGATACATAACAATGTATTTACACCTGATATGTAGTGACTTTTGAATAAATCTTGAATCTTTCAAATTAAAGTTAAATTACCAGTTGTGATTGAGGTAATGTTATATAAAAAATCTTTGAATGTGATGTTTTGTCTTTTATCACATACCTTCGGGTGTGGGAGTGTAATAACACCCGTTATATATTTTCGATATATAACTAGTTATATATCGTAGCCGAATCACTATTCATCCGCGTTATCAGCGATCAAAACAAATTTATGAAAATGACTTACCTTTGCCACCTGACCACTTCAGGCAAGCAATCAATTCTATAAGGATCTTAAGCATCCCTTATATTGATAATATCCGCGGAAAATATAACTTTCTGACATCTTTTTTACTCCGTAAGATAGCAAATTTACGCCGAAAGTCTATGATGAAATTCAACAACAGCAACAAAGCCATTTTCATTTCGTTTTAATCGAAAACAAAATGACCCAGCCGCTGACATCGTTTTCAGAACATCGTCGGTGTGATCTTACAACATCCCCGGAACAAAATGAAAATACTAGAAACACATTTTCAATCCAAATTTCCAGTTTATATCCAGCAAATTTCAATGTTGTCATATGCCGCTAAGTTTACACAAATGACGTCATACACTAAATCGATTTATTTAATTAATTAAACACAACTTCAGAAGTCTATAAATGATAGATTCTTTTATCTAGACTCTAGCGCAGTTAATTTTATTTATTTATTTTAACTTATTTTGGCAAATGGGAAAACGGTAGGATAAATTATTTTGGGACTAGCTTATGTATCACCCGATACGACCGAATTACACACGTTTTAAGTTCGCTCTACTAGGCGATAGAAATGGACATTTCATGGATTTAGCTTGTTTTTTCAGGGTATGTGATAAAAAGAATACATCATTCGTGATCATTTTAAACTGAAATTATTAAACTCGTCATCTAAATCGATATAAAACTCGGCAAAAGCCTCGTTTTAAATCGATTTAGACGACTCGTTTAATAATTTCAGTATAAAATGATCACTCATGTTGTATCCTCTATATACTTTAGTTGAGTAACAAAGATTTTGCTGGCTGATAATAATAATTGTTTTAAAGTATATTACAATTAAGGAACATCCAATGGTCACTTTAACTCTGTTCAGAATTACGTATTAAATCTACAAATTTATTTTGTTGTGTCTAAACATGATTCTTCTTATTTCAGGGCTCGACAGGATTTACCGTGTTTTCATCTGGAGAGAAGAGAAGTGGCTTGACTGAAAGGGCTTGCCAGATGTCTGAATCAGTACAATATACTTTCATTGCTGAACAAAAATGGAACAGTTCGTTTGTCAGATGCATTGCTCGCAATTCTACAGACATTGTGTCAGCATCTGCTAAAAAACACTTGATTTTACAAACACCTGGTATACATTTTTGTTCTTCGCACAACTTAGATATAAGTTAGCTTAGAAAGTAAAAGAAATGAAAAAAATGCACATTGAAGCTATATAGCTTGTTTCAATTTTTCATCTACTATATTGTTTTCCATTAAGAACTTTTAAGAGACAAAATAATTTTTTTTTAAAGATATGGCCACACCCAAAAGACAAAGCCTTCCAACACAGCGAAAACGTTGATAAAACGGCTTATTTCAAAGTAGAATTCAAACCCCAAAATAACGAAAATTGGAAACCGTGGAGTTGCAGCCTTAAAACAGATAGCGGTTAAACAAAATATTTCCCTTTTAAGGTGGTGATGTCCCGCGTGCAACATCGTACTCGTAGGGTGTTTATATTTCGCAGCTTGTTCGTTTTTCTAGAGCTTGTAAAAATGTTGAAGATTTCAATTAATGTTATCTTTGCATTACAGAAAAAAACGTTTGAAACAGAGTTATCGGTACCCCATTTTTCGAATTTTACTGTTGTGAACAATTTTGTAGGTTAAATGGAGAAGAATACCTATAGACGTGTTATTAAATTTGTCGTTTGAAAAGCGTTTGAACCGATACTTATTGTCCCATTGGTTTAGGCATAAACTTATATTTTACAGACTCCTTTCATTGTTAAAAGTAACGTTTACTTACGTTATACACACAATTACTTTTCAGGCATTTATTGTGATGCAGTTATGAAAACAGCAAAGATTGGCGACTCGATATCTTTTTCATGCTACCTGAAAGATATCACAAATATTAGCCGTCTCTCTGTAAGGGACAACACAAGCGAGCTTCTGAACGTACAGAGCAAAGTTCCACCATTCTCCGAGGTCAAAGATGGCTTCAGCTTGACAATGATGTCAGTAGAAGAAATACTGGTGAATTTTACCAACATAACATGCACGCGAGAAGGAGAATATACCATAGAAGTCAATGATGCAACTTCTGCAAAATTTAAAATAAGAATCATTTGTAAGTAAGAGTTCTTGAAATACAATCATGTTGGTAAACTCAGTACCAGAGAGATTTTATGATGGATGCTCTTAGATGCAGCTATGAAATAAGTAAAATAGCGAAACGTGGATTTCAAAGTTCTCTTTTCATCTATTACTACTAGTGTACAAAAAATACGATACCAAACTATATACTCAATAATTTTAAAATGTTTGTTTAAGATCGCATCCATATTTAAATTCTGTTCATGCTTGTACAGGGTTGATGAAATTGATTTTTGTATACATGCATGATGCTGTTAAAAGGTCTCTCGGAGGAAATAGATCAATCGAAATGTTCTTTTTTGTATGTCCTTGCAAACAAGTGGTATTGTTTCTTTTGGACACTAGTACAGTATTTTTTTCCAGCCCACTGTTTTAGCAATAAATGGGGTTGTTGCATAACTTCTGCTACACGCTCATAAAACTGATACAAATTTTAATAGAACGTCAGTATCAGGAAGTTTTGCTGAAAATTATATACTTGAATAGCTGACCCTGCCGAGCCAACTTTGAATAGGCCGTCCACTGGAGCGTTGAACATGCAGTACACCATCACTTGTAATGGTTCCTTAGGCAGAGACAGTGAGGGAAAACCTGTAACGTCAATGCAACTCCAAGTCAAATTTGCGGTATGATATAGACTTATTTACATTAAATAATTTTCAAAGTATTAGAGGTATAAGCTGAAGTGTTTCAAACTAATAACATGTCTAAGTGTAGAGCTCTCACAACGTAGTTCGTTAGAAAAGTTGGAAAGGTAGACAAAATACGTGGAATTTTTTACATATATTTTACTTTTCTAGTCAATGTACATGCCTTTTGGGATATGCTTAGAAAAAACGCTGCTTATTTCAGAATGAAAGTGGATTTACTGTCTACAACAAAAGTATTATGAGAGAAGCCGTAAGTTATACAAGCTGTCAACACAATGAAACAATAAGGCTGATACTCTATCCCGATGAGACATGGAACAACTCCATGGTGCGATGTGCAGTTATGAATAGCACTAATGCGGTGAAGTATAGCACAGAGCAAACTTTAATCTTTGATAGCCCAGGTTATTATTTTGTTATCTTTTAAATTTTGCGATAAAATAAACATAAATAAAATAAATAAATAAAAATAAAATAAAACGATTTATACATGGATCGGTATACACGGTTTTCAATCAATTACTAATAAATCCGTCATATGCACATAAGCACATTGTATTTGAGTGCAATATATGCATACGTTTATCAGACTCCAGTTACAATTTTGACGATATATCTTTTATAAAACTAAACCTGTTTATAAAGACTGTATGTGTTGTAATTTATCACTGTTTACGTATATTTTTTTCCACTGCCAGGCATCTATTTTAACGAAACTGCGCCAATTGCCTACGTTGGAGAATCGCTAATACTGACATGTGTTGTGGAGAATATGCCCGGTTTGTCTGATATAATTATCAAAAAGGGAAATGGCAGAACAGAGGTCGCAAAACTTACAACAAACTATACAATCGATGGCACCAAAATCATTTATGCTGACAGCCGAATCGTTAATAACACAGGAATGTTGAAAATTAATATGACTGTGAAATGTGGGGACGACACGAATTACTACTGCACTGCTTCAGGGGCAGGATCGGAAACTCCGTCTGAGGATGTCCTTTCTGTAACTGTGTATTGTAAGTGAATTCTTAATAACTAAAGGCAATAATAAATGGTATCTTTCAATTCTAAAGCAAGTTGTCTCCTAGGTTTTTCTGCAATTTACAAAAGGGTTTGTATATTCAAGAGTCTTTTATACACATCTTATAAAAGCCCAACCTTCGATTACTTCAGTATATTATTGCCATCTTATATGCAATCATAGCCTTTATTTTATTCATTATTAATGGATGGACCCTTATGAAGCCGACATCACACTGGAAAGGGACCTGTGATTTTATGAAAAGTATAGATAACCCCAAAACCATACAGATACGGCGGCAGCGCCTAGCCAACCATGCAAGAAGCAGACACAGAACATACTATCCATATCCCCCCAAACTAACGTTCAATTATGCATTTACGCACTCACCCACAATGATTGAAATTATGTATGGTTTGAAATAAGCAATCAGGGAAGGATATTGAAACTGATAACTACGGCTAGTTGGAAATGTAATGTGACTGTCTGACGTAGGATTCAATTAGGAAGTTTTGATGTATTTTTCCAAGAGCAAACAGTAAACGAAATTGGTCACAACTTAAAAGATCCCTCCAAGTTATCATCAATTTTCAAGCACTTACAACTGAAAAGACTAGAACTTAATATTTTTATCTGACTATATCACAACTTGAACTGACATTACGAAATTTACCATGATTTTTCTTTGCAAACCATCAGGCTTTTGAATGTTGAAAAAGCAAAACATGCATATCAGGAATGGCCACATTTAGAATACACAGTTTCGTTACACATACAAAAAGTAGAAAGAAAAAGGAAGCATGAATTATTATATCATCGATTTCAAAAAAGATACTACATAACATCACAGTACAATAACGTTAATGAGAACCCAGGACGTGGGCTTACCTTTTTAAGATTCATTTAATTTGTCTTGTGTTAGTCTCGTATTTGATGCGACGGTGATATCTATCAAGCCGAATAATCAAAACAAAGCTTTATTTTTTATAAAGGGAAAGCAAGCAAACCTGTGCTGGATCCATCGAGCGATATGGTTGAAAACTCTGAACCTTGGGGTGGAGCCGGCTTTGATACCAGATGCACCGGTGAACTTGGGTTCAACAATGCCACAATTTACATGCAGGTTGCGCATAGTGACGGTACAGTTACAAACATAACAAGAAATGTCGTTACTTCTTCTTACGATGTAAAGATGTGTTCAAACAAACAAACCATAAAGTTTGATCAACAATACACATCCTCATGGAATGGATCGATTATTCGATGTATAGTAGATACGGGAAAGGAAACCTACGTCGACGCTGAATACGTCCGAGTGGTCCCAGGTGTGTTTCATAATGTATTTTTGTCAGATTTCTTTCAAATATCCTAAGGAATATAAACATTAACTAACTTTTATTAAATTTAATTAAAATAATGAGTGTTTTTAATAAAAGGTAGATTTCTATAATTTACCATTCCCGGTCCAAGTCTGTATCATTAATAATTTACAATATTATACCTCATTTGCATAAGCCCTTCTGTATTTAATATGACGTCATCCAGTCCATAAATCGCATATTGACCGGCTATCCGGTCCATAATTCTTATATTGACCGTTTTTGATTACTTCAGAATCTAATATAAGAATAATTATCTTATAAAGTGCGGGTCTGTTGCCTAGTAATATTTAATTTGATTAACAAAAATGGAATAGTAAAAGGCGTGCTTTATATTCCTGATGGCTTGTAAATAATAAAAAATCTGTATGGGATTTTTTACACACTGAACAAATCAAATTATTATTTAAAAGCAAATTATAGTAAAAATGACAGCAACAAAAGATATGAAAGAATTTAGATTCGGTATAATATAACAAATAAAACATGGCTGCGCTTCGGGCCATATACCTTCCTCAGTCTGACCAACCAGTCCGTAAACTTGCATATTGCCCTCAATGCCATGTTTTATTTGTTAAATATCACCGTTGGTGCAAATTGACGCCAGTGAAAGTCTCCCAAACCGATAAAGGCAGTGTTGTCGTTATTTATAATAGATCACCAGTGTCATATAATCACGTGATGATTTAAGTTCGACATTTTTGTATTAAGCCACAGCGACCATTGGCTCTGCGCAAACACCATTTTTTTTGTAGTTTAATAAAGTATTAACATCCCATAAGCACCCTCCCGTTCTAAGCGGTTCATGCAGTTTAGAAGAAAACTTGCGTTTCAATTTCTCTTTATGAACAGACTAAACTATTCTTTTTTATCCAGTTATGTGGCTCCATAAAGAACGTTGTCATTGTCTTTTTTCAGCAACGTATTGTGATGATGTCAACTTTTCTGTCGTAAAACCGCATCCGTTTGATTGTAGAGCTATTTTAACTTGCACTAATGGGACGAAAAAAATTGTACCACAAAGACCGAATGCACAATGCACTGTTGATGAGTGTTACGTTCAACCAAATTGTGTTGCTTGCGGCGATAAGTGTAAGTATACAAATAAACAAGTAAATATGGCTTTTCTGTCATTAAACGTACAACATTTTACCTTTATTTATAAAATATCAAGATGATTGCATAAAAGAGGGCCACAGCTATTCTAGCTCCGACGATGACAGAAAATTGCGAAAAAGAAAAAAAATTCGAACACTAGTACTTCATTGCTTTGCCAACCGCTAAATTATTAGGGATGAAAGAAAAGGTGTGAATTTGACAAGGATGAGGCTTTCTCAATACTGCGTAACGCAAACAAAACATAACTGACATCAAAAACGTATTGCATGTTCCGTTTCCAATAGCTAATATGTTCTGTGTTTTTTTTTTAAAGGAGCTCACTTAAAAGATTTGGCGCGTTTATAATTAATAATATTTTTAAATATTAAACTTATAGTTAAAACTAGTTTTTATAGCCCCAATAAACTTGCCAAACAGCATATTTTTTATTAACCTTAACATTTTAGATTTCACCTGTATGCATAATAACACAAAAAATAAACCTTTCAATAAGAAAAGGGTATTATCTTATTGATTTACAGCATGTTTTGGGCGTTTTTTCGGATCGTTTATTTTGTTAACAAAACAAACAGCGAATCTTTCCGTGCTGATTTTCGGCAACTCTCGGCAGGCAAAGGTCGCTAATTATAATGAATGACGTCACCGCGTTCTTACTGCCCACTTACGGAAAAAACCGATAACTTTTCGCCGAGTGATTGTAAACATTGGTTAGTAATTTTGTGGGCTACAAAAATACTGTTCGGACCGGGTCTCAATGATTGGGGATTATTTGAGGACATAAATATTTGGTCATTTATACTTTCTTTTGAAAAGGGTCAACGTGGTTAATTAATTTTCACAATGAAAAAAATACGTTTTGGCAAGTTTATTGGGACTTTAAATTTAACTTCAAAAGCTTTTCTAAACGCCAAAGCTGTTATATAAGCCATTCTATGGATTTCAAAAATCAAACAAAGCTATTTTGAGTTCCTCGTTTTCATCGACTCACTTTTTAAAAAGCTAGTCCTTTATTAGCCATAACTTCGTTTTAAATTGTAAGATACATTTAGGGTATACACTTGATAAAAGTCTATATCTAACTACTTCTTTTCCCATTTTAGGCCGTCCTGATCCGCTACAAGACGCCCTACCACGTAAGCATGTTACTGCGATTTTCTTTTAATTAGATCTCATTGACCTCTAAAATTAATTTTATCGTTTCAGCCATCAACTCTTAGTAATATTAATAAGATAAAGACTCTTTTTTAGCCGTCATTTGAACATTTTAACTATTTGATCTGTAATTAAAAAGCCACTACACCTAAACATCTCTGTAACAATAAGATAATCGTTTTAAAAAGTGTAATAAGCATATATCAGGAATGGCAACATCCAGTATACACAGGCTCCCCATACAGCCAAAAAAGTAGCGATGAGAAGAGAGCATTGTTATACAATGATTTTAATTAAAATTGGTAGAAAAAAGTTTCACTTTACATTTTCTTAGAGTAAACAAACTTTGAGAAAATACTGAAGGTTTAGATTGTATAAAGTTTACATCTTCGTTTCACCAGTTACTGTAGAAATGATACTATAAAATATAATAAAAACAAGCAATATCGTGTACATCAGCGGTATACAGAAAACACTGTACGTACACCGCCAAACAAGAGAGGAAAAGAGAGCATGTCATTGTGAGATGAAAATAAGGCATCTAATGAGTGCACAATGTTTTCTTTTATTTCCTCCAGTAGTTTTGTTTTTGACTGAAGTTAAACATGTTTCAAAATTGGGCCTAGATATTATCAACTAAAAGATTATGAGCAAATGTGATGACATTTGGATAAAAATTGTAGTAGCCCTTTATCATAAAAAAGTGAAGTATGCATATCCGGAGTCTTCACACTCAGAAATTACAGCATCCCCACGCAGCCAATAAGTAGAGGAATACGGAGCATTGGTTTATAAGAATATCAATTTCAAATAAGCCAGAACAAACATTATATTGACAAAGGTTTACGGACCCAGCTCAGTTGTTTAGGTGAGCTTAAGCCCTGAATTTTATCCTCATAATTTCATCTGACAGATATTTGCCGTAGAGACAAACTACAGGGGTGCAAAACGATTACTAGTAAATGATTTGTTATGTCTCTCTGATGGAAATGTGGGATTCCTTTTTCATTCTTTGTCATGAAATAAATTATAAAGTTACTTCGTTTCAACTTACACACTGCTTGCCAGATATTTGTTGTACAAAAATCGCACAACCGCTGTTTAAGTCAGTCTTACATGTATAAGAACTAACCAAATGTTGTTATTATATTTTATTCTAGATATGATATGTAAAGACATAACGGCTACCATCGGAAGTTCTGCATCCATAATATGCAGTTTGTATAACATAATGGTGGAGAACGTGTCCAGTCCATCGATAATCATTACCCGCCAGTCAAGTATGTGGTTTAACACGAAGAATGTAGAACCTGTGACATCCAGTGTATCAGAAGCTACCTTTAATGTGAGCACAGGAATACAACTAATCGTCAGGAAGGCAAACCTGGAGTTAAAGTTTCTAAGTGGTCCGCTTTGCGCCGACGAAGGAGACTTCACTTTCCAATATGATGGCACGACCACGGTACAGGACACCAGCACAATTACTGTCCGAAGTATATATTAATAATTTTTGTTATCTAGTTAAAATATCAGTAGCAATGTTTTGATTTTAGAATAATCATGTCAAAGAACAAACAAAATAAAAAAATACTCAATAGAGTCATAAGCGCATAACCTATTACATAACCTATTTAAAGATAAACATGAGCTCCATGTATTTTAATGATATATTTAGCCTAATTTATTATTGAAACTGTTAATACAGGCTCAAAGCCAGGCAAATATGTCGAAGATACAGTAAATGCCATCCGTAGTTTAAGTATGCCTAAATACTGCCACCCACAAGGATTGAAAATCTGGTTTAAAATATGCATTAAATGTCATCAAGGGATGATATATCATTGTATAAACAGAAGAAAACTTCTTGAGATGAATTTTTAGAATGGGAAGCTTCTGTCAAATAATAAGAGTTTTGTACTTATCTAGGTGTTCCTGAACGTCCTGAGCTTAGCAAGACACCGGACAAGTTCTACAGAGGACAAAATATGATTCTTACTTGTTCTGGCAATATTGGGAAGCCAAAAGGCACATTAACACTGAAAAGAAAACAAGCAACTGATGGCGTATTTGAAGTTATACCAAATGTAGATGTACAGTCTGAAAATTACGATCAAGACAAATGCGCATACAATAAAACATTGTCCTATTCACTCTTTGTAACAAGTAGCCTTGAGAATGCAACGTTCAAATGTGAAACAACTAGCAGTACAGGAATTTCTTACACATCAGATCCGGAGATCGTGCATGTCTCCAATCCTCGTAAGTGAAACATAGATACGTTTTGTATGAATTTTTATACAGGTAATGCAGGTTTTTAATGCATTTCAGTATCAATCTCTTTGTGCTTATGACAGATGTGAAATATCCCTACAATGTTATTGCGTTAGGAGACAACTTAAAATATAACTTGTACGCTTTAAAAAAACTCTCCATTTTCAGTGCTTGCCTTTGCTAAAGACTCGGAAACAGCAGTAATTGGAATGTCAAAGCAGCTCCAATGCACCGTAACAAACTTTGACGGTCAATTTAACATGAACGTATCGCGACAGACAAGCAGTGGCAAAGAAACTATTTGCACTGTTGACACCACTTTGGTGATTTCAAAAGCAACAGAAATCGAGTGTTCGACAACTGTTGATGGCAATAATAAGACAATCACAGTTGGCATATTAAACGTTTCTTGTGGGGATGAAGGAACATACTACTGCGAGATTTCAGGAATGAGTGGACGTATGCAGCTTAATGTAACACGTAAGGAGTAGAAAGACATTTTTTAGGTTTTGACTAAATTTATACATGAAATCCGGAAAACAAGACGTTTCTGCATGATCAAAAGTATTAAATATAAATAAGTTTTCTGTTTAATATTCTATCTTAGTCAACCACAAATCATAAGCCGATGAGGTGTTTCAATAATGGATTTTACGAATTCAATATAGCTTTTGCGACTCGAAGACCAAGAAACGGAAATAAACCAACGCATTAATCAACAACATACAAGACCAATTTTATATACTGATATGCATTTGGATTACCAGATATGAATCTTTTGTCATTATTTCGGTTTTTTACTTAAGAAAGCGTGTACTTAATAAATAAATAAATGTGTTAACATTTTTTTACCACAGCAAACCGAAATTGATCGTTTCTTTTTAACTTCTTTTCTGTTTTAGTTTCTCTACGGAAAATGATAAACCCGTATTTTCTAACATGTTTATCTTTTGCTAATCATATAATACAAGCATTTTACAAGCATTCATGTATTTACAAAAAATGAAATATGCATATCAGGAATGGCCACATCCAGCATACACAGCCTCCCCACACAGTCAAAAAGTAGAGAGGAAAAGAGAGCATGGTATTACAAAAATCAGTTTCAAACTGGAAGCCACAAACAAATAACGGAAGTGAGAACCGGAGGGGTTACCGCCTTGGAACGGTCAGTGGCAAAACAAATTGCCACTGGGGGTTTAAACCAGGTTCTAGGGTGCACCAACCTCACACTTGCCCCAACAGGTTCTCGTATCACAAAACAAGTACAAATTGTCTTGGTGAAATAACTCCAACCCACCCATCAGCTCAACAATGTTGCATGCAAAAGCATTCAAACATATAAACATAAGAATTTAATAGCATTGCAAAGCCAAAAGGGCGGGTACTCAATGATCTTACAGAGACCAGAGCACCTGGAGTAAAATCAGCAAGAACACGATGACAGGGATAAAAGAAACAAATCGAGCTTCTAGGTTCTTTTTAGAAAAGATTTCCCCATAAACTTTCATAAACTCTTAAACCCCTGCCACCGTCGTGCAACCAAAGAGGTAAGCATAATGATCAACTGTAGATGGGTTAATCACCAGGCCTGCAGAGCGCTGTAAAATATCATGTTGGTAACCTTTCTTTTTAAATTTACAGATGGTTTTTACGAATAACCGGGAGAAATTAACATCGCCTTTTATCTTCTTAAGTTTATAAATTAAATCTCCATAAAACACTGGCTGTGAAATACCTTGTTGCAATAGTGATTTTAAACTGCACCTGTATTTATGAATTAGATCTGGATATTGGCGATAAAACTTGCAAAAGGTTTTCCTTAATTTGTGATACCGATAACCTTGTTTTAAAAGTTTTTCTGTAATGCAAAGATTACGTTCATTGAAATCATTCACATCGTTGCAAGCTCTTGAAAAGCGAACAAGCTGTGAGATATAAACCCCGTAAGAAGTCGCACGAGGAACATCGCCGTCTAGAAACGGAAAATTTACTATATTAAAATTAAAATCATCTCTTTTATCATAAATTTTAGTAGTGACGTAACCATTGTCAATGGATAGATTTAAATCAAGAAAGTTTGCTTGCTTTTCTGAAGTGTTCGCTTTATTAAGCTGTAGTTCTTTAGGATAAATCTTATTAACCAGTGATGGAAAATGGTTATTATTTATATTTAATAAATCATCAAGGTACCTCGATGTGTTGTTAAAAGCTGTAATAATATCATCTTGATGTTCGGTAGAAAGAGATAACATAAAATCTCTTTCATAACAGTATAAAAACAGATCAGCAACAAGGGGTGCACAATTAGTACCCATTGGAATGCCTATTACTTGTTTATAAATAGAGGTACCAAATCTCAAATAAATATTATCCAATAAAAATGTGAGCGCCTGTATAAGGTCTTGACAGGTCCATGAATTATAATTATCATAAGAACCATCTGTAAAGAATGCCCTATGTTCATTACAAGCAATAAATGTTTTATTTTCTCTAGCAAAAGTTTTTTCAATGAGACTGGTTAGCTTGTCTCTTATTAAATTATGAGGGAGAGAAGTATACAAGGTAGAAAAATCATATGTAGACAAACAGAACAAGCATCAATTATTTATTTCAGGAAACTTTTCCACACCTGTGTTACGTCTCCCAGCAGATAACGCTGTTTTTAACAATGAGCTCGTGACTGTAGCTAATCCGTTCAACTGTTCAGCTGATCTAGGTTACCCAGCAAACACGAAAGAGTTGAAGATCCAGTTCAAGCGTCCAAATTCTAACGATTTCGTCGATTTTTCTCCTCCTTCATATGAAACCAGATGTGAACAAAATTCGACTGTTACCGTCAAATGGAACGAGAGATTGAACACGACCTTCAACGAAACCGAATTTAGATGCGGAATTTTCGAGGTCGGAAACAAAAATCCAATTCAAAGCTCCCCGTCACAAAAACTGATGGTAGTTGAGAGTAAGTATAGATTAAAAATATACTTTGATAAAATCGCAGAGCTGTCTCAGAAATACAAAAATACAAATAGAACACAATTGAAAATTTCTTATTTGTACATGCAAACCTTTGTATTTATCGCCTGAAATACTGTAGGAAATGGCTGCTTGAGAAGTTTTAGCCGGGATAGGGCCTTACACTGATATTGTATGTTTTCACTAATTATTATGTTTATGTAGTGTGACATTACAAAATATCCAAGATACCTCTTCTCTACCTTCGATCTATCAATCGTAAAATGGCTTCAACAGATTTTTTTTTAAGATTTTATGAAAAACGTTTGTTATACACATTTTAGTTATTACAATTTGCAATGTTCAGGTTGGGTTTTTAAATAAATTTTAAGAACACCAACAAGTCGGTTGGTTTCTTTTCCACACTCTCTGTGAAAGTGTTTAATTCTTACACTTATCTGCATAAACTCATCGGTTGAAACCTATTTAAAGCCGATTTCTGGTATTAAAGAAATGCAAGCTTATGATAATAAACAGAAATCATTTAAAAAAATGATTACAACAGATTTGAATGTTACAAATTCTAGTCACTTGTAAAATGTTTGCCCTATGTCTGCTACACTGACATTATTTAAGAAGTATTGATATCCATGATCCATGACTATTCATGGTTAGACTTTTTTATGAGATTGCTTCTTTTTTCAGATTGTCCATCAGGACTTACTGTTATCAATTGCCGTTAATGTTTAGACTTTAATTTGGTGAGATTGCTTCTCTTTCAGGCTGCCCATCAGGACTCACGGCACCTCTGTACCTGTTGCATCCCATTAATTGTCACAAATACCTTTGGTGCGTGGATAGCCGTCTCTACGTGTACGACTGCGGAATCAAATGTCCTGTAATAACAAATGGAACCTTGGAAAGTTGTGCAGGAAATTGTACAATTCTCGGCTGTTAACTAGATTCCTGTTAACTAGATTCAATTGTTTGAAACAGCATTTCTACCATTTATCATTTCTATGTTTTTCATATTTTGTGATAAAGTTTCAAGAAAACTACTAACTGATAAACGTTGTTATGTACGTTGGTCATCATCGCGACGTCTCGGATTATAAGGGCATTTGAAAGCATGTTCAATATTAATTCTTTTAAGTGCAACAATAAGGACCGGAAGAAGAAAGTAGAGATGGTTGAGCGCGACAATGAAGAAATGTAGAAGAAATACAAGACAACGAAATCCGAGAAAATTGAATGCGACCATGTACACTCCGGAGAAATCCGTAGACTTGTGGAAGAAACCAGAATCAACTGAAAACTATCTATTAGTGTCATATTTGTGTGTTTTCGGTTAATTTAAATTATTTTCCTGAATTTATATGAAAGCAGTTTGTATGGTTATCTTATTTGTTAATCGTTATTTATATTGTATTTTGAATAGTTCTGATATAATAGACTTATGTTGTCTATGTATCTGCTCTGGATTTAGTGGACTTAATAGATATATTTTCGGCACGTTTTAATTTTACATTCCTAAGAGTTTGTTAGACTATAGTACATATGATAAGTGTGCAATGTATCTGGAGAATATAAAGGGACACATCCTCAATTTGCCGGAAAATCTGGACACTAATTTCAGACAGCAAATAAATTAGGCATCGTGCTCAACATTTTAAGATAAATGAGGTATTATATACACAAGTGTGGCCTTTTGATATATATCACAATAAATGATTAATTAGATTTTTTTTATTTAGAATCGTTTTTGATGGATGTTTACATGTATCATGCGGTCGTGTTTTCTTAAACCGTGTTTGACGTCAAATTTATTTGTTAAAAACTTATTTTGGTCAACATATGCATGAGCATGATATTGATCTGATATGTATATTTGGTCTGAAATCCATTTGGCAAAACCTAAAACTTCAGGCATTCTCATTGCTTTTTCCTTTTCCCGCGTTTATTAATTGTCGTTTAAAAGCCTTTAATTTGACATCGAGTTCTTGCTTATTAATTTTCAGGTGCTCTGAGCTGCAGATTATAAAACTGCGAGTCTCCATTTCAGCCAATCAGGTCCTTGAAATTTGAGACTGGTTTTACAGTTTAGTTTTATAATCTTGGGGCCAGGTCTTAGTAAGATCATCGAATACCTACCGATTTTGCACTACAATGTCAAATGCTTCTTTTTTGCTTCTTTTTTGCATGCCAGCTGTTTTTCTTTTCGTTAAATGTGGTATCGTTTTAATTAATAGTTTTTAATTAGACATTTAAGCGTTCACTTTCTCTTTACAATTCGCGTGTGAAAGGATTTGTTTTTCTGCAGATGGTTTTTCTCACACTGGACAGTTTTTGCCCTTTAATTACGGATTGAATCGATATTTGATGGTTTTGGGTATGGAAAACAGTTGGTTTGTTTAAAGTGTGTAAAGTCCGAGGGGCTTCTCGCGTACTTTAAACAATCCAACTATTTTTCATACCCAAATGAAAACCATCAAATATCAATTAAATCCTTATATTTGCACTCATTAATACAGAAATAACTAGAAGAATTCGTGATATTACGGTTTTTTCAAAGGGCTGTTGGAACAGCTACGTTGACGACAAGGTGAATGACGGCATGGTTTATCGAAGCAACTCGTGGCAAAACGTGCGTGCTCATCGCCGTCACAAGTCATAACATTGCGCGACGTCCAATAAAATTTGAACGGTTATACTGTAGCCACGCCTTTAAGTAATACGTCGCATTGTTTACCATCAGAAATTATGGTTCGTTAGATGAATAAGACTTAATCATAGAGAACGAAGTTGAAGTGTAAATATAAAGTCATAGATTCTCCTTGATTTTTTACTCTTTAGGCAGTATTAGGCATGGTCCCCTAAAGGTTGTCCTCCAATTGAAATTTCAGGCAGAAACAAGCGGTCATGATGGCAAGGCTTGTGTGTTTATACAAACTCCATAGGATGACAATGTCTGACATTGCCAAACAAGTTAATACGCATTGAAGACTCGAAATCTATATAGAAGCAACATCATTCAATAAATAGACGCCATAAATTCTAAATTCGGAAGGAAGAAACTAATATGTAATTCCCAAATAGATGTTGTTTCACAATTTAAAAGATAATAACAACGTTTGACTACATTATTAACAATCAAACTCGAAAAGAAAAGCGATATTTATTCAATTAAGCCTACAAAATATACTGTTGCTACTTGAGAAACAGTCGATTGCTGTAACAATAGGACATGATTATACCGAGAATCACATTAAGTTTAACTTAATTTAAGAAAAGTCTGCATCAGAAATCATCTGTTAAAGCTCAACAGACGCGTAGCTGTCAAGCTAATACAGAAAAGTCTCAGACTTGACCTAAACAATATTTTTTTTTATGTCGGTTTACACAAAATCCGAAGGATACTTTACTTGAAATTGTTGAAAGCAACATGCTTGTCTGCAAAACTTAACATTTTACACGAAACAACAAGGAATCCGTCTTAGATGCGTTTAGATGAAAACGCTCTATACGTATTCAGTTCACTTCTCTGAAGACTTACATACGCTTTATGAATCTTTCAAGCAATGTATCATTTGTCTATTTTTTACTTTCCCGATAGACTTTTCCTGGAAGGAGACTGTATAGGCCTGGTTGTACTAACACATTCATTTTCTTCTTCAAAATAAAAAAAATGGCACAGTTACTTGCAAACCTGTGTGCGATTCTCAAAAAAATATGCATAGTTTGTACTTTTTCATTTTATACTAACAAAAACTACGATGGTGAGGGGGTTACTTTCCAATGAGTACTTTGCCATTGTATCATCATCTTAAGAAGTACAAAGTGTTTACGGTATACTGACGCTCATTCTTCTAGTATTCGCCGTTTAAACGCGTTTTATAAAAAAGAATCTTGGAGTAGGGAGGTTGTGTGTTTTTGGTGTGGCAATTCCTGATAAGCATATTTCACATTTTATACTAGTTTGAGAACTTGTTAGGCAAGTGTGAAGTTGATGCACCATAACACCTGGTTTAAACATCGAGAGACAGAATGTTTTGCCACTGACTATTTCATCACGGTTATCCCTCTGGTTAATTGTCGTTGGTCTTTGTAACTATCTTTCACGCTAATTTTAAGCTGTGTTGAGAGACTTTGTTGTCTTAATGTGGCTATTTCTGATATGCGTACTTCATTTAAAAATACAAATGTACTTCTATTTTATAACCCAGAATGGCTAATCCAGTTGAAATTTTAGAATGAAAGGCCATATCGTTATCTCCACCTTTCATACAATTTTGGTAGATTTAAAGAGAGGCGTCTTATTCTTTCTGAATGCTTGTTAAGTAAACCCTCGAAAGGGGATTGTTTTTTACCTCTGTGGTCCGAGTTGTAATGAACAGAACAGAACAGAACAAAACTTGATTTACATCTCAGGCATACAAGTATGCAGCATGAGGAATTGTACATTAAATGCATATTTACAATGACGTGATCACAATAAAAACAGTAACTTAACAACTACACAAAAAGACTAAGTGTTTATACATGTAAAACAGACAGGGCGACAATGTACGGCGGGGGAGGTGATAAATTAAGTATTGGGGTCTATTATTTAAAAAATCATATTTACAGTAGTTAATAGTTAAAGAAATTACCAATTGACCACAAAAACATCAGGTTTTTGACGAGCGTTTCTCTTTAATAAGCTAACACAACATAAACATGAATTCTTTAACTGAATCCAACTGTAACCAACTGGATCTTCTTTTTTACATATACTAAATGAATAACTATATTGGAAATGATAGGATCATCCTGTTTAAACTTAAATATAAAATATTTCACAGATTCAATGCTGATCTGTATGAATCTTATGAAAATTCTGTCTTAAATAGGTGGCTAATAGTTCAGTTACTTTGAACATTTAATTGAGTGATTTTAATGAATCGGATGAACAAATAAATACTATTAGATGAAAATAAAATATATAAATATATTTGCAGTTCTATAACTACTTATGGATAAAAGAATTTTCCAAAAATAACATACTATTAAAAACAAACTTCCCTTTTTCAGCTTAACACTGCCGAACGATCGAGTTATGACATGCGCATTTAAGAGATCAGGAAATTAAACTTTGATAATCCTTTGTAAAGTTACTTGTTCAGTTTGCAAATTTTTTAGTTATACAAATTGTGAAAACGTTTGCATTTAGATTTATCGTTAAAACATATGAAGAGAACAATGTTTAAATTTGTGTTACTTGTTTTGTCTTTAAGATGTTTTAAGGTAGCCGTTGCAGATACTCCAACGTGTGACTATAGAGATTTGAGAACACTTTTCGTAAGTTACTTAAACTAAATTCAAAACATACTCGTATTATTATGTGAAATGTATTTTGCCCACTGTCTTTGTCTTTTTTGAATGAAATTATTATAAGTTATTAAGAATGAATGTATTATCTTTGGCAGAGAATATGCAAAAACAATAACATAAAGGGGACTTATTATTACTACATTTTTGAGGTATTGTATACAGATAATTTTTTATAAGATTAGGTAGGTGTTCTCTATAAACTATCCTCGTCCCTGATTTTTTTTTTAAATTCTATATGCATTTAAAGTTATTCTTGTTGAGGGTTATGAAAGTGTGGAATTAACCACAGTAAATAATATGCTAAACAGAGTACTCTTGCATACAGTATATTTATGAAATAACACGTTAGCATTTTCATGCATCTATTTAATCTTAGTCAAAAATCAAAATCATTTGTTACAACTTCGCAACAGCTCCACGTCAACGTCACGTCACGTCAGTAGTATCTCAGAAACAGAGGAGAAAACAATTAGATTTGAATGTCGAGAGTTAGTTGTTTTGGTCACCACCAGTAATAAGAAGAAATATTTTAATTGACCCATATAATATTGGTCACGTGTTATATAAGTTCCAAGCTTAAATATTGATGATGGCATTATTTTGCTTAAACTTAATACATTCGTTGTGGTTTATCAGCTATTAAAGATATGCTTGTTTGATATAAATCGGGCAATTCTATTTTAATCCTCCTTTGAATGTCAAAAAAAACGGACTGTCTTCCAAACCACTACAACATGAACTGTATACATTAGATTATGTTTTGAACGTTGATCATGTTGTTGCTTTACAGGTTCAGCTGAACTCAATGAGCAAAGAAAACGACAATCAGATTCGGAATCTGAAAGAAACAATAAAGGTAACCAACACAACTAAAGGCACAAATCTCGATGAAACGAATCGCCGTATCGATGATTTAAACTCTACAATGGACACCGTCAGAAAAGAGATTGAGAAGATAAATAAAATCTTAGGTATTTAATAAGAGCAGTATCTTAATTTAATGGAGGAAATAAAAAGCACTAAAATTTCATCTAATAATTTCCTCAAACTTGAATGAGTACTAATATTTGATGAGTATTCATACTTTTATATAAAAAAAGTTTTAGTTGAAATTGTTTTTTTTTAACGAATTTGGTTGGTCCAATTCAACTTTTATACGCCAGTTTTGACGGGACCTAAGTTCGGATCACTGTCTAGGAATACTAATTCGAACCAATTTCAACAAACTTACATTGTATTAAGACTGTTAATTGCATTGCCACAATTCTCGGCAAAGTTTGATTTTTCTATTTTCTCATGACTTTTTTTATAACAGATTTAACCAAATGGAGGTCTCAAAGCACCATTCTTTTATTTTACTTGAAAACATTATTTAGTCTTCTCTTAACTTGGTGTGCTTATTGGGATGATATTTCGAGCATCTACGTGATTGCTAAAGTCACTTTGAGAGAGTGGTTTTATTTGATAAAATTAGCACTACGAACAACTTGGAATAACTTTATTTAATCTTGAACAAAATGGGCACACCATCGCGACCAAATTCGATTGCTTATGTCACACCGAAATAACAATCATTAATTTGCAATATTTAAAAAAAAACGTATGTGACACCAATTAAATTTTGTCACTATTTAGGCAGAATATGTGTAGATGTGTAAGCGGCCCTGATTGCTCTGAAAAGTCATAAAAAACAACAAAACTCCTGTACATATTGTATTTCCATTCAATGAAAGGTTCATAGCCGCAAAGTAAGACAAGAGGGCCATGATGGCCCTGAATCGCTCACCTGAGTATGAAACTCAAGTTATTAACCAGAAACTGAATTTTTATTTTTAGCAACAGTGACCTTGACCTTGATCACAGACATGTGGGTAGCAATCCCAATTTGTCTCTTGTTATAAGCTACCCATATACCAAGTTTGGAGTCAATATGCCAAAGCAAACTCAAGTTATTAAGTGGAAACTGAATTTCTATTTTTAGCAACAGTGACCTTAACCTTGATCGGAGACACCTGGGTAGCAATCCCAAGCTGCCGTTTGATATAAGCTACTCATACACCAAGTGTGGAGTCAATATGCCAAAGCAAACTCAAGTTATTAAGCAGAAACTGAATTTCTATTTTTAGCAACAGTGACCTTGACCTTGATCACAGACACCTGGGTAGCAACCCCAAGCTGCCTCTAGATAAAAGCTATCCATATACCAAGTTTGGAGTCGCTAGGCCAAAGCAAACTCAAGTTATCAAGTGGAAACTGAATTTCTATTTTTAGCAACGGTAACCTTTACCTTGATCACAGACACCTGGGTAGCAACCCCAAGCTGCCTCTAGATAAAAGCTATCCATATACCAAGTTTGGAGTCAATAGGCCAAAGCAATCTCAAGTAATTAAGTAGAAACTGAATTTCTATTTTTAGTAACAGTGACCTTGATCTTAATCACAGACACCTGGGTAGCAACCCCAAGCTGCCTCTAGATATAAGCTGTCCATATACCAAGCTTGGAGTCAATAGGCCTAAGCAATCTCAAGTTATTAAGCAGAAACTGAATTTCTATTTTTAGCAACAGTGACCTTAACCTTGATCACAGACACCTGGGTAGCAATCCCAAGCAGCCTTTTGATATAAGCTACCCATACTTAAAGTTTGGAGTAAATATGCCAATGCAAACTCAAGTTATTAAGCAGAAACTGAATTTCTATTTTTAGCAACAGTGACCTTGACCTTGATCACAGACACCTGGGTAGCAACCTCAAGCTGCCTTTTGATATAAGCTACCCATAAACCAAGTTTGGAGTCAATAGGCCTAAGCAAACTCAAGTAATTGAGCAAAGACTGAATTTCTTTTTTTAGCAACAGTGACCTTGACCTTGATCACAGACACCTGGGTAGCAACCCCAAGCTGCCTTTTGATATAAGCTACCCATACACCAAGTTTGGAGTCAATAGGCCTAAGCAAACTTAAGTAATTGAGCAAAGACTGAATTTCTATTTTTAGCAACAGTGACCTTGACCTTGATCACAGACACCTGGGTAGCAACCCCAAGCTGCCTTTTGATATAAGCTACCCATACACCAAGTTTGGTGTCAATAGGCCTAAGCAAACTCAAGTTATTGAGAAAAGACTGAATTTCTATTTTTAGCAACAGTGACCTTGACCTTGATCACGGACACCTGGGTAGCAACCCCAAGCTACCTTTTGATATAAGCTACCCATACACCAAGTTTGGAGTCAATAGTCCGAAGCAAACTCAAGTAATTGAGCAAAGACTGAATTTCTATTTTTAGCAGCAGTGACCTTGACCTTGACCCTGTGGTCATGATTTGAACAACTTTTGTAGACATTAGTGCCAGGATGCTTCAGGACAAATTTGGTTAAAATCCATCAAGTGGTTTCAGAGGAGATGTTGTTTAAAAGAAATTGTTGACGGACGACGGACGACGGACGCCGGACGCCGGACAAAGACGGGTCACAATAGCTCACCATGAGCCTATGGCTCAGGTGAGCTAAAAACATGAACCCCGGAAATTGCGATTTAAAAATTCATTATTAAAACAACTGTCAGTTAAAAAGTTAACAGCCTTAATATCATTTTTATTTGGGTTCATATTCTTAAACCCGGTGTTATTTTATATACTTTAAATACCTAGTAAACATTTATACTAGTACGAAATTTATACTTCCTAGTTTACAAAATAATAAACGAACCACAGATACTTGGTTATCTATCTAAAACCTCAGCAACGTGGTTGTAATCAACACAATCACGCTAATAATGAATAAGATGAAAAGGATGATCAGCGCGCCTTTAATTTATCTTCAAGATCTCTAACTCTAGTGACTGTTAACCGTATAAAGGTTGATCAACAAGCACACTAAACCGCAGGAATGAAATTATTGTTTTATAAACCTACACAAGTTACAGGTTGCCAGCCTGAGGGTAATTTTGCGAGGGGCAAATTGTGAATATGTCGTCTGGTGCAATACTATCAATTATTCTACACATTGTTGCCGCCTAATGATAGGTTTTGACATGTTTGTTCAATTCAGGTTATTATGTAAGGCTGATTTTCTTCTCATGTTAATTGAATAGTTGACTGTGGCGAAGCTCCTAACATAACCAACGCTGAGGTCAACGTAACAGGCAGGAAGTACAACGACCAAATGTCCGTTCAGTGCCATCCTGGCTTCGAACTTTCCAACGAGACACGTGTTACATGCAAGACAAATGGAACATGGGGATTTCCGCCAACTTGCAACAAAGTAAAATGTCTTGTATTTGCCATCCCTGCTAACAGTAACGTTAAGATTGTTGGTGACGGTGCAAACAGGTCTTATAATGACACTATCAAGCTGGACTGTGTTGACGGGTACGAACTAAAGGGAAATAACAATGTAACTTGTCAATCCAACAAAAATTGGACCGAAAGTCCAACATGTAGTCCTATACTATGTGAGGTTTTCCGAATTCCAGGAAACGCAACGGTGGGAAATCAGTCCATCGCCAATCTTACGTATGGAGCTACAATTAACGTTACATGTTTAAATGGATTTGCGAAATCAAACGAATCGAATTCTTCCTGTAACGCAACAGGTCAGTGGATAAATATTCCAAAATGCACACCAAAGCCATGCCCTTCTTTCGTCATTCCAAACAATGCATCTATTGGAAACCAGAGCACAAACGGGTCCGTGTTCGGCGACAGTATACAAGTTTCTTGTAATACTGGATTCAATTTATCAGGCAATGCGACAGTGAAATGCCTTGCTTCCGGACTATGGGAAACGAGTCCGTCCTGTGTACCTGTGATATGCACACAGCAACTACTGGTGGGAAACGGAACCTTAGACACCACAAAAATTAATTACACTTATGGAGATGTAAGAAATATTACATGTGACAATGGATTTATTTCTTTAGGCATTTCATCATACAAATGTGGAAGTGATGGACAGTGGAAAGGTAACGGGACGTGCAGACCTGTATCATGCGAAGTGTTCCCAGTCCCAGGAAACGCAACTGTTGGAAACCAGACCATTGCCAATCTTACATATGGAGCAGTGATAAACGTGACATGTTTAAATGGATTTGAAAAATCAAACGCATTAAATTCTTCCTGTAACGCAACTGGACAGTGGATAAATATTCCAAAATGCTTACCATTGCCATGTCCGTCTTTCATCATTCCGAAAAATGCCACTGTAGGAAACCAGAGCACGAACGGGTCCGTGTTCGGCGACAAAATTACAGTGTCCTGTAACAGTGGATTCAGCTTATCTGGAAATGCAGTAGTTAAGTGTCTGGCTTCCGGACGATGGGAAACAAGTCCGTCTTGTGTACCTGTAACTTGCGCACAGCCGCTACTGATAACAAACGGAACGTTAGACAACGTTAAAATTAATTACACGTATGGAGATCTTAGAAATGTTACATGTGATCTTGGATATATTCTTTTGGGATATTCGTCATTCAAATGTGAAATTGATGGACAGTGGAAAGGTAACGGGACGTGTAGTCTAGTAAAATGTGACGTTTTTCCAGTCCCAGGAAACGGAACTGTGGGAAATCAAACTACTGCCAATCTTCCGTATGGAACAATGATTAAAGTAACATGTTTAAATGGATTTGTGAAATCAAACGATTTGAATTCTTCCTGTAATGCAACTGGACATTGGATTAATATCCCCAAATGCACCCTTGTGAAATGTCCGCCATTCATCGTCCCGAACAATTCATCTATTGGAAACCAAAGCACAAACGGGTCCGTTTTTGGCAGCAGTATAACAGTTTCTTGTAACCCCGGATTCAACTTATCTGGAAATGCGACAGTGAAGTGTCTTGCCTCTGGACAGTGGGAAACAAGTCCGTCCTGTGTACCAGCTGACATTGTGACGGCCGAGCACTACTAAAAATCATTTAATTTACCTTGTTCAATATAGATCCTAGTTGGGATGATAATGTGGAAATAATTATTCACATTCAGAACCATTTGCAAATTCGTCAAACAGCTTCACAATTCATCAATCTCTATGTAATTCAATGCAATTTTGACATCTTCAACATCCGGGCATTTCGTAGCTTTTAGACCACACCGCAGAATTCATAAAATCATCAAATACTCAATATTCTGCATTAAAACCCACACCTTGTCTATTTTGTTATAATTAATCATCAAATCTATGTTTTATGCAATATTTGTTCCTTTGTTTTGACACGTTGTTTGTATTTCCATTTTATGCGAAAATAACAATTCACCTCTTCAACTGAATTGCATTCTGGTACCTGGCATGAAAAGCCGGGACCCAATCAAGACTATTATAAATAGAGCAACAGAGAAGAAAATTCGCATTCGTTCGCCAGCTCTTCATCAGAGCGTTTCTAAAAATAGCCTACTACACTGCCAAGTGTACGGTGACGGTGTCACCATTGGCGGGACCAGTGGCAGACCATTGGCAAGAACCACAGGCAGACCTTTGGCAAGACCAAAGCAGACCTCTGGCACGACCTTTGGCAGACCATTGGCAATGCCTTTGGCTGACATTTGTCAGAGTGCACTTGGCATATGGTACACCAAACATAATTCTTAAACTTCATTTTGTTTTATTGTAAACCACTGTGTGTGACGGTCTCACAGGTGATTCGTTATTTACCAAGTATTACCAAGGGCGAACGAATGTCGTGAACAACAGAGGCACCCAAACACTGTCACTCCAAAGTGACCCTGTCAATTTCAAATAGCTCCATCGGTTATCAAGACACAGTTCATACACTGTGCACTTTGCTCAACTGTAAGCGCCAAAGTCGCCTTACCAGTTGTCATTATTGCTACCGTACCGAATAGGGTGAATCGCCCTCTCGTAAAGTGTCATCAGATACTATCTTATTCAGGACCAAGCGTCCACCTTGTCGTATTTCAAAATACCGACGATTCCTGTTTCACCAGAAACAGAAGCCCGTACATACTAGTGCGGATGAGGTAGCCAGTGTCACTGCACACATTTACATAACCGATAGTACAGTCCACTTGTCTAAGGACAATCAGTTGGCAATTACGCGTACTGAAGTTCCTTTTGACCCAAGTGCTCAACCACAAACATAACGTGCCTTACAGTTGTTCACCATTTATTCACAAAGTTCCAAGCTCTGCACCTTTCAACACAAATCGCTTAAGGCCCTCTAGCAAGTTATCTGAGGCGATCCCACATTTTCGAACAACGTTTCATAGTGAACATATTGTATAGTCTTGTACATTTACCAATCATTGTTGGAGTCGTTTTTATACTCCGTCCAAATTGAGAATCCCCCTGTAAATATATTCCCATAACCAAGTACACCTGACGCGACACGTTACAACATGCACACAGCCGCTAATTATAACAAACGGAACGTTAGACAACATTAAGAATAATTACACTTATGGGGATCTTAGAAATGTTACATGTGATCTTGGGTATATCCTTTTGGGACTTTCATTATACAAATGTGAAATTGAAGGACAGTGGAAAGGTAACGGAACTTGTAGTCCTGTACCATGTGAAGTTTTCCCAGTCCCGGAAAACGCAACTGTGGAAAATCAGACAATTGCCAACCTCACATATGAAGCTGTAATCAACGTTACATGTTTAAATGGATTTTCTAGATCAAATTCATTGAATCCTTTCTGTAACGCAACCGGTAAGTGGATAAATATTCCAGAATGCATACCCGTTAGCTGTGGGATTTATACAACTCCGGCAAACAGCCAGCTTAGTACGTCCGGGACAACACTAAATTCTAGCGTGTCAGTCACCTGTAATGCCGGATACAAGCTTTCGATAATGAAACAATTATATGCACAAATAGTGGTACATGGAGTAAAAATGTAACATGTGAACCTATCGACTGTGGAATAATTTCATCCGAATACTACAAGACAACTGATCCTGCAGTTTCCACTAAGTACAATTCTTCGGTTAATGTGAGTTGCACGATTGGTCTGTCATCTTCCAGTGGTATGTCGGGTTCAGTTCTTACGTGCCAAGCTAATGGAACCTGGTCAGGGATACCGAATTGTACAATTCCAGGTAAGGTATTGATAGTTCTTTTCGTTTTAGTAGCAACATGTTAGTAGTTAACAATTAAGTAAACTATTGATACCATACAAACGCTTAGCATGAAATGTCCATGAAATGTACGATATTTGACATCGGAAAAGTATGCCACTGTTCAGGGGACAAACACACAGCAACGCTCCCACTTACCAGGCTCAATATTAACTCTAACTCTAAAGGAATGTTAGTTTTTTGACTTTTGAGGTATTTTTGTGTTTCAAAATGTTTGATGTTCTTGATGCCGAAAACCAGTTTTATTTTAAATCGAAAGTACTTGAAAATAAATGCAATTCCAATACTTTAACGTGCAGTTTTATTAATTATTTTTGCCTGTATTTTAAGTAAGTGTGTGAACTATATATTATGAATTATACTAGCTGTTTTAATGCAATCATATATTTCAGGCTCATTGGCGTTTACGAGTGAAAAATTCATATTTGGAACGGGTGAACCAGGCGTTATTACTTGCGAAGTAAAACAATATAAACAATGGCAAACGGTGTTACTTGCTAAATTGAATGAACAAAATAAAAGCCCTGAGCCGATCTTCTTAGTTTCAAATCGAACCGGAACCGTCATGAGGAATACAACAAAACTAGACGCAAACGTTTCTAGCTCAGAAAACAACGATGGCGTCATTATCAAGCTGTATTTGGACCCTACAACATGTGACGATGAAGGAACGTATATGTGTGCCACCTATGTTGGGAATGACACGTCTCCTTTACAACTTGTGACGTCCAACACTGCAGTTATGACAACCAGTAAGTATGCAGAAATATGTAACGAATTGATTCAAAGATTATTACATACGTAAATAAACAAAAGTAGAGAAAAACTTGGGTGAAATATACGAGTATAGGAATAAAAAATTGAAAAGGTTAGTTAAGAAATAAGAAATCGCTTAAAACAGATGTATCGTTATTATCAAGCATTGTATAATACATCTTGGATTTCTCACTTGTTCTTCATGAATGGGGGCCTACCGATATACTGAGTTACCTCCCATTAAGAGTTGTTTCCCTTGCTGATTGGGTAGTTCCGGTTTAAAAGCGGTAATAAAGCGTAGCGTTAAATTGTAAATAAAAAGTCTCAAAGTGCTTTTTAAGTTAAAAATGCATTGTCGAATTAAAAAAAAGTGAAACAGACATATAAGGAATATCATTCATCTTTGTAAATTGATTTTAAGTTAATAACTAAATGCAACTTTACCTATTTACGTATTCACATGTCCTTTATGAAAATTTGTTTGGACTGGCATGGAAATTATAGCTTTTTAAAACTTTCACTCAAGTATTTATCCAATCACCGTTAAGTCATCCAAACAATTCTTATTAAGAAAAGGGTCTGGTGTTTTATGACCAAGTTACGTAATCGGATTAGCAAGACTGGGTTTTACCAGCTGGAGGTGTGACAAAGGCCTTTTGAAGTTCATTTATACATTTGTAAGAGGTTGAAACCGTTGCGTGTTAAGGGTAAAATTGTTGTTTTAGGAAACTGACTAGAGATTAAATATTCTAATTAATTGTCACAATAATGTTTGAGACCGAGACATTGATTATTTGATATTGGCAACTTAAAGCGCCCCGAACTGAATTAAATAAAACTCGGGAAGTTTTACCCAAGCATATATTTATTTAAATAAAATTGCTTGTAAAACTAAATGAACTAAAAGTTTTCAGAAAAATTTTCGTGAAAACATTATTAAACAATGTTTGAATATGTTCTTAATTGTATTAGAATAAGAAAGTACTTTTTGGAGAAAAAAAAGAGCAGTATATTGAAAAATACGTCAATACTTACATGGCACAAATCTATTAACCGAATCATGTGCATTCAATTTGTAGGATAAGGTTCAGTTATTTACAATATCTATTTAATTAATGGCAAACAAAATGTTGCATCGGCACTGGATTACTATAATCCAGACCGGCATGAAAGAACACTAATAAAAGTGAACAGGCGTTTCATTGGCAGATGTCAAACTTTATTTTATATCATGTGTTATAAATTTTACTACCTTTTTTCAGGAATCTAGAACTTTTCTTTTCCTCAAATCTGCCATTTTAAGCATAAGAAATGTGTTTTTTTACTCTTTATTAGTTACTGAAGGGGTCGAACACAACGATGTTTAACACAAACCTCTCCAACGTATTAAAATGGTTAGAAGAGAAAATTTAAATATTATGCGCTGCACTATAAAAACCATCTATTTTCCATTCAATGATAATAATCAAACGGTTTTATGCATTATGCTGATCTCTAACCAACCTGACCCTATTAAAACGTATTTGAAAGGACCACGGATGATTATTGCAGGTCAGTTTTAATTGTCAATCTCAGACCAGAACTACCCAGTGACAGGTGCGCGTTACAAAGGGAGGTAAATTAAGACAGAATATTGAGATAACTCTGTATATCGATAGGACCCCATTACTTGTTTTGAGGTATCTTATTATTGAAACAAACTGATCGTAATATGAATGTATGCTGTCCTTGTCAATAAATAGGGCTAAAATTTCATATTGTCCTGGCAAATTCCGCACAATATGAAAATATGAAAAATTTGTTTCAAATTATCTTCACATTTTCTTCAAATCGGTAAATATATTTTAAAAACCGAACCATAAAAACTGAAATACTGGAGTTTGAAGTTATTTATAGATTATTGAGGCAGCCAATTTTAGTGGCGACCAGTGACGTCATTGATTCTTATGCACATAAAAAATATATACTTAATAAGGAATATCTCATTACAAATTAATTCTTTATATTAACAACACAATATAACCCATGTGTGTGGTAGTCAAAAATGAGATGAATTTTGTCGTTTTAACTCCAGCCGAATCTACAGCTCCATCTATTTTCGTTCCGGATAAAATATACTTTGGACGACAGACGAACATTCAATGTGTTGGACAGGTCGGCAGAAATGCATCTAGATACCCAACTGGACAACTTTTTATTGAGGCTCATTTTGTAAGTATACAAGACGTGTTAGATATATTTTTAATTAACACAATTTGAGAACATTCATTGTTAAGTATTTCCTTATCAATTTCAGGTTGGTGCTTTTAAAAACCTAATGCTTTAATGTTAAGGTTATTGCACATAAATGAATGTTTAATCATTTATTGCGGGACTTTTTACCCAATTAAATAATGATTACATCTCTTCAAGAACTCGTAGAATGTTCCCTGTAAACAATAAACTATGTGTTTTACCTTGCGTCTCTTTAATTCTCACTCTAGGCGAAATCCCCGCGCTAATTTGTTATATGGAATTATGCTAAAACAGTACAATATCGTCTTAACTCCTCCATGTCTGTATGGTATGTGTGGCGCTACTGATATGTCAGAATTTTCTTTCTCTTTAAAGGGAAACGGAAGCTTCATAACATTACAAGGATGGGATCAAGTCAACGCTTTGAAATGCGGTGATAATCAAAAAATCAATTATACTATCCCGGCCGGGGAGGCACTGTCAAACATAACAGTAAAATGTGTCGTATTGGACACCAACGGAACGAGACTGGAGTCCCAGAACAAAACTATTGAAGTCTTGAAGTCATCAAGTCAAGTCAAGTCAAGTCAAAATTTATTTATTGTCGGAAGTGTTGTACAACCATAAAACATTAGCTATGAGTAGCTATTTACCGACATTACATAACAAGTTAACAAAGTACATAGTATTTAAACGATTTAAAATCAATATACAGTAAAATGATAACTTTATTTGCAACACGAGGCACAGGCACATTTCTCTCCATCCCAAGAACTTAAAAGGTTTTTAAAATGACTAAAATTTGAACTGTCTCTAAAATGTTGTGGGAGTGAGTTCCATCGTGAAGGTGCACTATACCGGAAGGAGTTGAGCCCGTACCTAGTGGTTCTCACTTTTGGAACATACGCCAGTTTGGTATACCTAAAAGAATAAGAAGAGTCCGGTTTAAAATTAACAAGATCATGTAAATACAGTGGACCCTCCTTATGTAGACATTTAAAAGTTTCAAGAGCCATAGTACGAAGTCTTCTTAGTCTTAGTGATGGCATTTGAGTTCTATCTAAAAGTTCAAAATAATCTGATAGGTAATCATTATAGACAAAGCGAAGTGCCCTTTCTTGTATTTTCTCGAGCTTTTTAGTTAAAGCTTCTCCACAAAAATGCCATGTAAGAGGGCAATAACTAAAGTTAGACAAAATAAACGAGTGGTATACAGTCAGTCTGCCTAGTTTACATAAGTGTTTCCCTATGCGCTTCAATACATTTAACTGTTTTGAAGCTTTTTTACATAATTCAGAGACTTGTTTGTTAAAATTAAGTTTAAAATCTAGTGTAACACCTAAAAGTTTGACATCCTCATCACATGAAATAATATTATCATCTAGATTAAAAGACAGATTAAGCTTCTTAGTTTTATCTCCGATACTTATGGCTTGGAACTTGTCAGGGTTTGCTTTCATCTTGTTGTCAGAAAACCATTTAATAAGTTGTATGCTGTCATTTTCCAGGTTTTGCTTTAAATCTGTAACGCTTGAGCTTATACATGACAAAGTATTATCATCAGCATAGTTGTACAGTTTGCTACCTTGAACAAAGTAAAACATATCATTTATAAAAATGTTGAATAAAATAGGGCCAAGTATAGAGCCTTGTGGAACCCCTTTTTGAATATCATTCATTGAACTTAAAATTCCGCCCAATTTAGTACACTGTTTCCTATTAGTGAGATAACTTGTGAGTAAGTTCATGGCAGAATCTGTAACACCATACTGCTTTAGTTTCAGAAGGAGTAAGTCGTGGGGCAAACAGTCAAACGCCTTGGACAGATCCATCAAAATAGCTGCAACATATTTATTATCATCTAGACCTTTTTTCCAGTCTTCAACAAGCTTTAATAAAGTACTTTGGCAACCATATCCTGATCTGAAAGCCGATAAATACCCATTAAAACGACTATTAAAAAAGGTTGTCAGCTGTTGATTGATAGCTTTTTCAAACAGTTTAGACATGACAGGAAGAATACTGACAGGTCTGTAGTTTCCCTTGTCTAATGTGCTATTCTTCTTATGAATTGGAACGACTTGAGCTATTTTTAAGGTTTCTGGGAATACAGCTGTAGTTAGAGATTTGTTTATAATAGAAGTTACATGTTTTACTATTGAAGGTTTAGCATTTTTTAACAGTTTTGCAGAAATTCCGTCATGTCCAGTTGCCTTACGAATATCCAAGGCGTTTAACTGTTTGCTCACATACTTCTCTCCTACAGGTTCAAAAACTGGTATAAATCTTCTATAAATATGATTAAAATTACTGTACGATTGACACATTTTAGTTTAATAAAAAAAGCATTACAGCAATGATTGCTACCGAACATGACAAAAATTAGCATATATGCTGCTCGATTTGACTTGACTTGACTTGAACAATTATGGATATCAATTTTACAGTCCATGCCGACGTGTTTATCCCCGGGTTTAACGTAACTCAATATTTGATAAGTTTCAAGTTTTTATTCAGCTCTCGGCAAAGTTATGCCTTTGGCTCATGAAACAGTCATACAAAATACATATATGATATATTTGACCAGTAAACAATACAAACTTTTATCCATCCCAATTGATGGTTTGCATATAATGGTCAACATAGGACCTTCAGTGGTGTATTTTTAGATAATTACCGTTCTGTGAACAGCGGGGTAGGAGAAGTTTATGTTTGACAGTATTTGTTCCCCGAACACCAACGCACGTCGAAACATATCAAAGATTAAATCGTTTTCTGTAACGGAATTCTACTTATACATATTTAACTTTTTTATTTCAGTTGCATTTGAAAACTCTACTTACGTTTTCAACATTGGAGAAAACGCATCACTAACATGCGAAATAGAGAACTTCTAGAACTGGAACCAGATCGAAATATGGCGCCCAAATAACAGCCTTCTCTTGAGATATAATAAAACGGTCGGCAGACAGATCACCGTGCTTTAAAGCGACTCTCGCGTTTCCTTTATCGGAAGCAACAGTAATTTAAATGATTCATCCGGAAAAATTACAGTCGAAATTTCACTTGTCAATTGCAATGATAGCGAAGGAAGAATAGGGGCGGTAGACTACGTTTGTCGGGTGGTGAACACTGAAACCAAAGCTGAAATGAACGGAACAACAAGAATCCACTTTCAAAGTAAGAATGTTTTTAGATTGCAAGGTTGCTGTCTAGTGAGAAAGTATAAAACTTGATGAAAATAATTCATTTATGTTTAATAAAAGGCCATGCTGGAATTATTTTTAAATGAAATATGTTTAACAAATAATTTTACAATTATTTGCAAAATAAATAAATAAATTTATTAAAAATAAATATATAAATAAATTGTATTATTGATTATTGTTATTCACTATAGGACTGCCTAAAAAGCCTACACTTTTGATGTCACGAGAAATAATTGAAGGTAAATGGACATTAGCAGACAGGGCGTTCATTTGCAAAGGAGATGTTGGGAATCCGCCAGGTCATATTGAAATAGAAAGCGACTTCAGTGGATCGTTTAGCACGTTTCTGGCTTTATTTCCCGGTCAGAATAAAACCGACCTGGGCAAAATTATTAACAGTAGTTATTCTGATGCGACGACTGAGACTGAAAACTGCGGATTCGACCAAACAATAGCATTTGGCTTTGAAAATGTCCTGGTCGACTTAATGGCCTACAAGCATCTAAGATGTGTAACCAAACCATCAGCTGACATTAAAAATAGATCGGAGTTATATTCAAACGAAGAAATTGTGAAAATAATTCCGTGTATGTAGGTTTTATCTCATAATTCAATAACAATTAATGCGATCTTCAAAAGCCTAAACATGATTTCCTTCTTTTAGGAACTTTTCATAGATATTTTTTCTGTTCTCATGTTTTGTAGAAAAAGTATGCTCAATGCAAATATGAGAAAATGGTATGGAAGTTTGCTTTTTTGTTGTTTTGTTTTGTGATATAATCCATTATTTGTCACTAGTGTCTTAGGCGAGAGCGCACGTTTTTTCCAAGACATGGGCATATTTGACAAAATACTACTATATGTCCAGAAATAATTGTTTATTAATAATAATAAGGTTTATAAAGAAACAAACAAACAGGTGTAAATTCTTACCTTAAAACACATATTTCCTTATGTAGTCTATAATATCCATCTAATTTTATTGCGTTTAACTAAATATGTAAATTCTGTCCTTTAGACAAATGAGTGTTTTTACAATACAATGTAAAACTTTTGGAAAAAGCAATATTCAAACCCTCTTTGACTCTTGCATTCAACTCAAACGTAGCCGTGTCTACCTTTAAAGAATCTTATATTTAAATGGAGCTGGTAAGAATATGTCTGTGTTAAAACATTGACATTTACCTGTTAAATGTTTTGAGAAGTTGCAGAGTTATTTGCAATGTTAACGATAAAATTTCGCATTACTTTGATATTTGTTTAAAATTCTATTTATCACATACAATAACATGTAAATTATAATGTTTTTTTTAACGTTTGTGTTGCTTTATTAGAATGTAAGAAGCAAAAAACCAACGACATATGCATTTATATATAATGTACGTTGTGACGACTTCCGAGAGTGCTAAAAGAAATTGTTAAATGTACATTGTTAAAATACGCTAGTTATTGTTTCACAACTGATTACTGCAAGAACAGCTCCAGTTATTTCCTAAAACCGCACCCATATTTTTGTCACCTTGTTGTCATTTGCGATGGAAAAGGAGGATTTGATGGTGTTCCGACACCTTGTCGTGAAGACCAGTGTGCTTTAATAACATCACCGGCGACATTTTACAGCTGTGGAAGTTGCAGCAATAATAATTGCTCAACCCCATGTAATTTGATTTCATTATCTGGTAGTTATTAGGCCTATCTGACAATTTAGGTAATCACACCCATATACATATAATTTTTTTCAAGACATGACGTTTTTAATTTTATTTTCACAAAGATGCAGTTTAATCAAACCACTCAAGCAGCGGGGAATACTTCATAAAATATCCGTTTACCCGATTGGTGTAAATATACTTTTATCTAGGAATATTGTGCTATTGCTTTTGAAGATATTTCAAAGTAAGCATGTTCCACACAATAATCTTTGATATGCAGAAACTGCATTATGCAAGATGTACAGTATCTAGACTTTCTTGTTGCTTCTATATTTGTTAGATATTTTCTGCGACCAAACAACTATTGCCTCATACGAGAGCAGCTCAGTCGTTTACAACTGTGAAATAACAGAAGTAGGATCAGTCAGTCATGTTTCTGTAAACGACCATTCGGCAAATATTGCTTCACAGAACGAAACCTTACACCTATGGAACAACGTTGTCATTTCCATAAAAGATGGCCGATTAGCACTAGAAATCAGCAACATTTCGTGTTTAGACGAAGGCAACTATACCGTAAAGCTCAACAATAAGTCATCTGTTGCACTTGTTCTAAAAGTCCTAAGTAAGTGATCATTAATTTTAAATAAGAATCAGCTTAAACAATTAATATTCAATAAGAATGAGCTTAATAAAGGAAAGGCAGTACATATGATTGCTAATTGCAAATGATTATAAAACAGTTCATTATTCCATTAGGTTCGGAGAGTTTTTAAAATGTTGAAGTCAGTTGTTTATTTGTATAAACGAGTATTTATAGTTCAGTAAAAAAGACATTCTAAGGCATACTTCCTTTGTTTAGCAAAACCTGAATCGGAGAACCTGTTGGTACCTGACATTATAAATGTCAATCAAGAAGTTAACATCACCTGCTCTGGAAACATTGGCCGAAATCAATATGGGAACAACTTATCAGCAATTTATTTAGAAGTCAATTTGACGGTTAGTGTTTATATCAGTTTGATTTTTATAAATGATATTTACGTTTTCTATTTTTTCAGTCTTTTTAGATAATTTGAATATAAAAAATATTGTTATTAAAACAAGTGAATACATTGTTAGACTAAACACAGAAGTAAGAAGTGAAAATATTGTTAAACTGTACTTTAAAACGGATTAACATACCCGATTTAAAATAGTCAAGTCAATGATACGAACAAGTCCCTGTCACGCAAATACGGTTCTCATCATGTATAAATAGAAATAAAAAGGGTTAATATACTTTTTGTGCAAGGAAAGAATCTACTTATTTTTAAAAACAACTTCCAGAAACGTTATGTACAATTGGTAACATTTTAAACGCCAAGCATTTTCTATTTTCTGTCATAGAAATAAATACACAGGGCTAGATTCGCCATAAAGATGCGAATAATTTAAAATATGTGAATTATGGATAGTAAATCATCCATTATAAGGCAGTAATATGCATTTCCATTACTCACCATGAACAGACTCAACCAACCGAGCATGTAATATTTTGATACTTGTCGTTTTCGCTGGCTTTCAATGTTCATTTTTAATATATATAAAGCTTAAGACATTTAAAACGCGATATATATATATATATCTAATAAATGTAACCTATCGGCTCGTCCAATATGACTTCAAGCTGTGTACTCGTCCAAATATATTCCCGTATTGTACAGTAAAATATATATTAACCTATCAATATATATATATATATATATATATATATATATATATAAACCAACGAACAAACCTTCAGACATAAAGGAACAGATCTAAGCACCAGACACGGCGACATCGCCTAGCCAAGAGTGCTGTACATGGTTATAGACGTGCCATGCAAGTTCTCAATAGAGAAATTTTCCGGCAACGCATATAAACCATAACTATCCACAAATGACCCTCTGACTGCCTAGACATTTACATACACTTATTTTTATACATATACACACATGTAGGACAATTACATATACACATCTATTAGCATCGTGCTTCCTCCTTTTTTATTTTTGGAGTTTTTATGCACACTAGTGCTATAGACAGAGACACTCACAAAATATATATATATATATTTTTTATTTTTGGAGTTTTTATGCACACTAGTGCTATAGACAGAGACACTCACAATATATATATATATATATATATATATATATATATATATATATATATATATATATATATATATATATATAATTTATTAGTCTATAAAGTTAAGTATGACAGTAGAGTTCCCAATATGAGCTTATGTCTGGCATCAAGTAAAAGCCATGTGCAATTTTTGTCAATATGCTGGTTCCTGTAAATTCTTCGAAACTATCTTGTGAAAAGATGATAGATTAACATAAATCCGTTTAACACCATTATAAATACACGTGCGTTATATCCTGACTTTGCTTCTCCTGGCTAACCGATTACAGCAAATTTATGAAAATTGTATACAACAAAATTAATTAAGGGGCGGCTGAACTAGATACAAAACAGATATTCCTCATATTTACACCTGATATGTAGTGACTGTTTGAATAAAATCTTGAATCTTTCAAATTAAAGTTCAATTTCCAGTTGTGATTGAAGTTATGTAATATAAAATTCTTTGTATATGATGTTTTGTCATATACTTTAAGTGACTATCAAAGATTTTGCTGGCTAATAATAATAATTGTTTTAAGGTATATTACAATTAAGGAACATCCAATGATCACTTTAACTCTGTTGAGAATTATGTATTAAATTTACAAATTCATTTTGTTGCGTCTAAACATTATTCTGTTTATTTCAGGGCTCGACAGGATTTACCGTGTTTTCATCTGGAGAAAAGAGAAGTGGCTTGACTGAAAGGGACTGCCAGATATCTGAATCAGTACAATATACTTTCATTGCTGAACAAAAATGGAACAGTTCGTTTGTCAGATGCATTGCTCGCAATTCTACAGACATTGTGTCCGCATCTGCTAAAAAACACTTGATTTTACAAACACCTGGTATACATTTTAGTTCTACACACAACTTAGATATAAGTTAGCTTAGAAAGTAAAAAAAAAGAAAAAAAAAACGCACAGTGAAGCTTTATAGCTTGTTTCAATTTTTCATCTACTATATTGTTTTCCCTTAAGAACTTTTAAGAGACAAAATAATTTTTTTAAAGATATGGCCACACCCAAAAGACAAAGCCTTCCAACACAGCGAAAAAGTTTATAAAACGGCTTATTTCAAAATAGAATTCAAAACCAAAAAATAACGAAAATTGGAAACCGTGGAGTTGCAGCCTTAAAACAGATAGCGGTTAAACAAAATATTTCCCTTTTAAGGTGGTGATGTCCCGCGTGCAACATCGTACTGGTAGGGTGTTAATATTTCGCAGCTTGTCGTTTTTCTAGAGCTTGTAAAAATGTTGAAGATTTCAATGAATGTTATCTTTGCATTACAGAAAAAAACGTTTGAAACAGAGTTATCGGTACCCCTTTTTCGAATTTTACTGTTGTGAACAATTTTGTAGGTTAAATGGAGAAGAATACCTATAGACGTGTTATTAAATTTGTCGTTTAAAAAGCGTTTGAACCGATACTTATTGTCCCATTGGTTTAAGCATAAAATTATATTTTACAGGCTCCTTTCATTGTTAAAAGTAACGTTTACTTACGTTATACACACAATTTTTTTTCAGGCATTTATTGTGATGCAGTTATGAAAACAGCAAAGATTGGCGACTCGATATCTTTTTCATGCTACCTGAAAGATATCACAAATATTAGCCGTCTCTCTGTAAGGGACAACACAAGCGAGCTTCTGAACGTACAGAGCAAAGTTCCACCATTCTCCGAGGTCAAAGATGGCTTCAGCTTGACAATGGTGTCAGTAGAAGAAATACTGGTGAACTTTACCAACATAACATGCACACGAGAAGGAGAATATACCATAGAAGTCAATGATGCAACTTCTGCAAAATTTAAAATAAGAATCATTTGTAAGTAAGAGTTCTTAAAATACAATCATGTTGGTAAACTCAGTACCAGAGAGATTTTATGATGGATGCTCTTAGATGCAGCTATGAAATTAGTAAAATAGCGAAACGTGGATTTCAAAGTTCTATTTCATCTATTACTACTAGTGTACAAAAAAACGATACCAAACTATATACTCAATAATTTTAAAATGTTTGTTTAAGATCTCATCCATATTTAAATTCTGTTCATGCTTGTACAGGGTTGATGAAATTGATTTTTGTATACATGCATGATGCTGTTAAAAGGTCTCTCGAAGGAAATAGATCAATCGAAATGTTCTTTTTTGTATGTCCTTGCAAACAAGTGGTATCGTTTCTTTTGGACACTAGTACAGTATATTTTTCCAGCCCCACTGTTTTAGCAATAAATGGGGTTGTTGCATAACTTCTGCTACCCGCTCATAAAACTGATACAAATTTTAATAGAACGTCAGTATCAGGAAGTTTAGCTGTTAATTATTTATATACTTGAATAGCTGACCCTGCCGAGCCAACTTTTAATAGGCCGTCCACTGGAGCGTTGAACATGCAGTACAACGTCACTTGTAGTGGTCCCTTAGGCAGAGACAGTGAGGGAAAACCTGTAACGTCAATGCAACTCCAAGTCAAATTTGCGGTATGATATAGACTTATTTACATTAAATAATTTTCAAAGTTTTAAAGGTATAAGCTGAAGTGTTTCAAACTATTAAAAATGTCTAAATGTAGAGCTCTCACAACGTAGTTCGTTAGAAAAGTGGGAAAGGTAGACAAAATACTTGGAATTTTTTACATACATTTTACTTTTCTTGTCACTATACACGCCTTTTGGGATATGCTTAAAAACACTGCCTATTTCAGAATGAAAGTGGATTTACTGTCTACAACAAAAGTATTATGAGAGAACCCGTTAGTTATACAAGCTGTCAATACAATGAAACAATAAGACTGATACTCTATCCCGATGGAACATGGAATAACTCCATGGTGCGATGTGCAGTTATGAGTAGCACTAATGCGGTGAAGAATAGCACAGAGCAAACTTTAATCTTTGAAAGCGCAGGTTATTATTAGTATTTTGTTATCATTTAAATTTGCTCATAAAATAAGTAAAACGTCATACATGGATCGGTATACACTATTTTCAATAAATTAATAATAAATCCGTCATATTCACATAAGCACATTGTATATGATTGAAATATATGCATACATTTTGCAGATTCCAGTTACCTTTTTTTACAATTTTTGACGATATATCTTTAATAAAACTAAATCTGTTTATTTAGACTGTATGTGTTGTAATTTATCACTGTTTACGTATATTTTTTCTACCAGACATCTTTTTCAACGAAACTGCGCCAATTGGCTACGTTGGAGAATCTCTGATACTGACATGTGTTGTGGAGAATATGCCCGGTTTGTCTGATATAATTATTAAAAAGGGAAATGGCAGAACAGAGGTCGCAAAACTTACAACAAACTATACAATCGATGGCACCAAAATCATGTATGCTGACAGTCGAATCGTAAATAACACGGGAGTTTTGAAAATTAATATGACTGTGAAATGTGGGGACGACAAGGATTACTACTGCGCTGCTTCAGGGGCAGGATCGGAAACTCCGTCTGAGGATGTTCTGTCTGTAGCTGTGTTCTGTAAGTGATTCTGTAATGATTTATTCTAAAACAAGTTCTAAAATCCGGAAAATTATGTCGCTAGATCATTGAAGAATGTGGATTTATATAATTTAAACAAGGGTTTGTTGTGATTTACTTCACTATAGTGACTTTAATTGTAATCCCATTAGAAAATGTTTTAAAATCGTCCTGTTTATATACCATTAATGTAAGTATTTGATTGCGTTGTGAACATTGGTTGTAAAATGTAACCAATCTTGTGTTTACAAGGAAAACATTTGCTGTGCTTAGTGATCTCATTCCTGACCGCGGTTGTTAAGTTGCTCTCATTCGAGACATTAAACGTTGACCTCTGAATGATTTTGGTGATAATCAATAAAGAACATGGCTGTTACTGGCGTTAGTGACGTTAAATTTTGTTTGAACCTGATAACGTTTTTAGCTCGACTATTCGAAGAATAGGGGAGCTATGCTACTCGCCCCGGTGTCGGCGTCGGCGTCGGCGTCTCCGTCCGTTAAACAAAATATGCACTTTGGTCCATAACTTGAAAACTACTTATGATATCAACTTGAAACTTGAAATATATATTCACCATCAAATTCTACATCATAACCAACAAGACCCATAACTCTGCTTCCAATATTTTTTCAAGTTATGCCCCTTTTTCACTTAAATTTTGTGTTAAGTAAAATATGCACTTTGGTCCATAACTTATAAATTTCTTGAGATATCAACTTGAAACTTGGAATATATATTCACCATCAAATTCTACATCATTACCAACAACACCCATAACCCTGCTTCCAATATTTTTCAAGTTATGTCTCTTTTTCACTTAAATTTTGTGTTAAGCAAAATATGCACTTTGGCCCATAACTTTAAAACTACTTGAGATATTGCCTTGAAACTTGCAATATATATTCAGCATCAAATTCTACATCATTACCAATAACTCTATAACTCTGCTACCATTATTTTAAAAGGTTATCCCCCTTTTTCACTTACAGTTTGCTTTGCTCATAACTTTGGAACTAATTGAGATATTGCCTTGAAACTTGTAATATATATTCAACATCAAAATCTACATCATAACCAACAAGACCCATAACCCTGCTTCCAATATTTTTCAAGTTATATCTCTTTTTCACTTAAATTTTGTGTTAAGCAAAATATGCATTTTGCCCATAACTTATAAACTACTTGAGATATCAACTTGAAACTTGCAATATATATTCAGCATCAAATTCTACATCATTACCAATAACTCTATAACTCTGCTACCATTATTTTTAAAGGTTATCCCCTTTTTCACGTACAGTTTGCTTTGCTCATAACTTTGGAACTAATTGAGATATTGCCTTGAAACTTGTAATATATATTCAACATCAAAATCTACATCATAACCAACAAGACCCATAACCCTGCTTCCAATATGTTTCAAGTTATGCCCCTTTTTCACTTTAATTTCGTGTTAAGCACTTCGCCTATAACTTTGAAACTACTCGAGATATTACCTTGAAACTTGCAATATATATTCAGCATCAAATTCTACATCATTACCAATAACTCTATAACTCTGCTACCATTATTTTTAAAGGTTATCCCCCTTTTTCACTTACAGTTTGCTTAATTTATATTCACCATCATAATCTATGTCATTATCATAAAGACCCATTACTCTGCTACCAATATTTTTCAAGTTATGCCCCTTTTCACTTATGCAATTCTCTCATAACTTTTAAACAACTAAAGATATTTACTCACTTTAACGTGAGTAAATCAATTATTTCCTTATCTCATTATACGTAAAAAACACAAACAAAAACTAGGAATAGGTCGTTGTATTCAGCAGTAATATACATTAAAATTTTCAAATGTCTGTAAAGTCCAAGTGCAAGTTGCTCAAAAACTGTCCGAACAGAGGTAGAATCAGTGGGCCTGTAGTGTGCGAACCGTCCGAATGAAAAGCTGACATCCGTAGCTCTGGCTATTTAGCTGTCCAGCAGACGAACGGAAAACTCAACACATCTGGATAAAGCTTCATCTAATAGTACCACTCGAACCTGATACTAGTGAATGGCCTTAAAATATCCATATTTCTTACATGATAAATAAATATATTGCTTATGACTAAGAGAAAACACCAAAACTCGAAACACCTGAAACAAAAATAAACACTTTATTTACACCCATTTTTCAATTTATTCTCTGAAAGTTCTGTTAAACCTCGACAACCATCCAAAACAATATTAACAACCTATAGGGCGGGTGGGCGGGTGCCGACATGTTTACCGCTGAATAGAAACGCCTCGAATGGTGTACACAGATAAAACCAACACTTAAATAGCCTAATCGCACGAGATACACGCACCTTTTCCCTCCACACTGACAATTACCGTCAAGTTCGTATTATTCGAAACGGAAATAATTTCATTTACTCACTTTAACGTGAGTAAATCAATTATTTCCTTATCTCATTATACGTAAAAAACACAAACAAAAACTAGGAATAGGTCGTTGTATTCAGCGGTAATATCGAATCAAACAAAGAGAGACAACATATGAGCACTGCAGTTGAAAGGCATTTACATTTATAAAAATCTTAAATTGTCACACTTTTGTAACTTGCATGCGTCGTTTCAACCTTTGAAAAGATTGTACTTCATACTATCAACAAAAAACGAAAACAAATTTACTCATATATAACTTCACCAAATAATCTGGAACCATCACGGACCCCTCAGCCACTGTCAAAAAACAATGTTAAGCACTTGTTTTGTTAACAACAGGTCTACACCAAAGTAGGTCTCAGGATCGTGTCATTAATCTACAAAAAAACTGAATATTCAAAAACCACATTAACTACAAATGTACTTATTTGATACACAACGGCACCAGAGAACGTGTATCAAACACAAATACAACACAGAAACCACGAACCACACAACATTGAGTTCAGGGAACATATTAAACACATATTACACAATTAACACAAGGCTTAATCACAAACCAACGGCATCTGTGTGCGTAAAAAACCAGACACATTAACATATATATAAGACCATAACAAGAACTGACTACAATTTTACTCAACAAACAAGAAAATTGCATAGGCTACATAACTGACACTGCAAACAAACAGCAACAGTTCGTATACAACGCGACAGCAAGAACTGGCTACAATTTTACTCAACAAACAAGAAAACTGCAAAGACTACATAACTGACACTGCAAACAAACAGCAACAGTTCGTATACAACATACTTGGCACCGGGGGCCACACAACAACGGCACCGGGGGCCGTGATCTCAAACACATAAAACACAAAATACTTGGCACCGGGGGCCACACAACAACGGCACCGGGGGCCGTGTTCTCAAACACATAAAACACAAAATACTTGGCACCGGGGGCCACACAATAAAGGGCACCGGGGGCCGTGTTCTCAAACATATAAAACAAAATACTTGGCACCAGGGACCACACAACAACGGCACCGGGGGCCGTGTTCTGAAACACATACAACATAAACTTTGGCACCGTGGGCCGTGTGTCAAATACAACACATATAAGCACGGTATCACACACCAGTAGCACTCAGTTTGATCTTGAAATAAAGCATCTCTAGAAAAACATTAATATTTAATATTCTTTACTATTTAACAATGTAACTTCCCAAAATATTCTATTCATTAAAATAATAATTTCTTAATCGTTGACATTAAAATTGGTAGCATTTTCTCAGCGATGCATAATTCAAACAATAAAATTTACTACATTTCAAATCCAGACTCAACGATACTAAAAGTCTGCCTGCAAAGTGTCTTTCACATTTGCCATGTCACTGAGAGTATCTCACTGGTTTCATCATTTGCACTTATCGTAAACCTTTCCGGACCGAAATTAAATCCAAAGTTATTCTTATCATTACACCGAAATTTTCAGCTTTGGCTTTACAAAAATACCATTAAAGATTGAATACAATGCTGTTAATTACATCATCTCAAAAGCCATAAATGCATTATTTACAAAAATAAAAGGATCTTATATCAACTGAATATTCATAAACCACATGAACTGCTTTGACACAACAGCATCAGGGACGGAGCATCAAACACAAATACAACACAGAAAACACGGATCACACAGCAATAAATACAAGAGACATATCAAACACACCAAAAAAAACAAACACAATCAACGTCATCTGTATGTTAACACCATGCACAATTTCAACATAAAACCACACAACAATAACACAAAGGACCGTTATTTCAAACGTATACAAGACGACAAAAATAACTGGCTTTAAATTAACACAACAAAACAAGGAATAATTCACATGTTACATTAATTACATTGCAAATAAACGTCAACAGCTCATACACAACACAGCTGGCACCGGGGGCCACACACCATCGGCACCGGGGGCCGTGTTCTCGTACATACAACATAAAACTGGGCACCGGGGGCCACACAACACTGGCACCTTGGGCCGTGTGTCGAACAAAAAACAACACATATAGGCACTGTATCTGACAACAAAAGCACTAAGTGTTATATTGAAATAAAATAACTCTAGAATAACATTTACATTTAGCGATCGTTACTTTTAACCATGTAACTTCCTATAATATTCTATTCAAAAACAAAACTTTCTAAGTCGATGATATTAAAATTGGTAGCATTTTCTCAATAATGCTTAAATTAAAAGACAATATTTCAACATTACAAATCCAAACTCAGCGATACTAAAAGTCTGTGTACAAGCTGTCTTTCGCATTTATCACTGAGTGTCTCTCACTAATCTTATTATTTGCACTCACCGTAGCTTCTCCGGACCGAAAGCAAATGTAATCCAAAGTTATTCTTATCATACATTGAAAATCTCAGTTTTTGCTTTGAAAATTCATCAAAGATTGAATAAGAAAGCTGTTAATTACATTCTCTAAAAGAACCTTCATTGCAATATTTACCAAACATTCAGAGATCTATAAAATTTAATTCCGATTTTTATTTAAATATCACTATAAAAGTCTAAAACATCTGTTTTCAATTAGAAATGTAAAATATAAAAGTCCACAAAAAATTCAGAAAAACTTAATGTCCGACCCTTAGATACCCAGTACTTCACGTATTCTAAAGAAAACAGCAAATGCTAAAATTGATTAATTCACATCTCTGAAATCTCATAAGAAACTGCTTTCCAAAGCGAATATACACCAAGTACTTGACGTATTCTAAAGAAAACAGCAAGTGCTAAAATAGATCAAATCACATCTCTGAAATCTCATAAGAAACTGCCTTCCAAAGCGAAGTTTAAATTAAGGTTTAGCCATTTCAGTAATATGTAATAAAAATGTAATAGCTTTCTAACGAATACATCCAGAGAGACACATTTTCAACCAATCATCCTTACACGGATTAACAAACGTCTGCTATATGATTCCACAATCAAAATATCAGGTTTATTTTTGATTAACTAACCTTTTTTCCGAATAATCTTCGATAATTACATGGCTCTCGTTACCGGCGAAAATTACAGACTGTATAAATGGTTTAATTTTAACCATTGTTGAAAATTTATGAACGTTAAAGTAAAATTACAAACTTTAGATTCTTCCCTTCCAGAATACAAAGCGTCCTTGACCTTAGACAACAGCATCAGGATCTTCAAAGCTGGCGTGGAAAAGCACTTGCAACCTCCTTTCAGTATGAAAGACGTCCTATATTAATATAAATAAAAACCATGTAAGCAAGAGTAACAAATACGTACAAAAGCAACCATTACGTGATCGTACCGGAAGAACTACATGTATCTGTAAATATTATACACATGGTTTACATTATGGTCTCAATATTACAAACAGATCAAATGGCATATTCTCCAAATTTACCATTTCTTACAACTGACTGTATTTAATGTGAGAGTCGTAGGCTATGTTTCATGAATCAAATGAAAACGCATAACCAAACTTAATTATATCCTTAAAGAGAAAGGAGTATACTGTATATTGTACACGCTTTCCATGTGCAACTGAACTTATAACGGTAAATCTATCCGTCATTACTAGTCATGTTTTTATGAAAATCATCTGATTGTTAAACGGCATGACTGTAAGCAAAACAAAAATTAGTATTTTCACTATCACTGTTAACAAATTATCGGCTTAACATACAGCTCGCTAACATCGCTGTTTACATGTTTAAAATAAATGTAACATTAAGTTCTCTTGTTAAAATGTACATTCACTTCTTAACTCATAATTACAATTATATTCGGCCTCTATTACAACACTTCATTCAATATGAAAAACAGCTATTTTAGAATTACTGGTCTTGCTTCCCTCATGCCAAATCACGATTTCCATTTACCGCAAACTGAAATAACCGATGTCTATAACTTCTTTTTCGACTTAAATGATTTCTATACAAAAAGCCAAGCAGCATTTTAATCTTCCTTTTACAAAATGGTCCACAACAGTTACAATATTTTCAAACCAAAGAAGATACCCGGTTTTCTAATTTAACAAAAGCCGATGCAATAAAAAGGTACTTATCACAAAAATCTTAGTTTTTGGCTCCCATCGCTTCGGTTCCTGTTAAATCAGCAGCGGCGCAACTACTGGCGAACTGCCCTACTTCTGACTGCAACCAATGACTTTCTATTGGAGAAAACTCCCTGTTGCCACATGTCCTTGTTGACTGCCACGTCATCTTTTAATGCGTCGATAAAGCTTTATTCTGACACTCTGTGCTGCCTATTCTGTCTCAAACTTGAAACCTTCAGTTCACTGCATCAAGTTTTAAAAAAGCGTTGACAACTCTCCGAGTAATCTGCTACATAAATGTGTTCTTCTCCTTGCCGACATGTTTACCGCTGAATAGAAACGCCTCGAATGGTGTACACAGATAAAACCAACACTTAAATAGCCTAATCGCACGAGATACACGCACCTTTTCCCTCCACACTGACAATTACCGTCAAGTTCGTATTATTCGAAACGGAAATAATTTCATTTAGTTTTCCTCAACAAGACTGCGTCAGAATGATATTTAAATAATCTCGTATTTATCGCTATCGTATAATCGTGGAATCCCACAAAATATTTAAAAGCGAACCGGATTGCGTTTTCTTTATCCATGATTATAAAAATCATGATATTCATGATATGAAATCAAGTTTAAGATTTCAAAATGCATGTACATGTAAGAACCATGTTCTTACAACCACCCGGATCAAGACCTACATGAAGATGTGATTTCGTTATGATCGCAAAAGTCTAAGAATATGTCTGACATACGCAATAATTTATCTCTAAGGCGTGAGAAAGAACTTCGCATATGTTATATACAGAAATTGCACGAAACAATTAAAAAAATAAAAAGAAGTTGCATGAAACAATTTAATGATAAAATGTGTTCAGTTGCTATGTATTAGACAAACAGCCATATATTGTTTGTACTTGCAACGGAACATCTCAGTTATCCAGAAGTTACAGGTATGGGACCAGTAACTTATTATGTCTTTTATAGACGTTCCGTCAACAATCATACACACCCATACACACCCGATATTGTGACATTGAACCCACCCATATCTGAGTTAGAACATTTTAATATTCCCTTGTTCCATAATTTATGTAATAAAACTGTCTGTTTGTAGACTAAATAGTGCCTTTCGATGCTTTTAGTAATGGAACCTACTTTATTTAGGTCAGCAAGGAATCTTGCTTATACAAAAGTCAGCATGGAAGAAAGTTAAATGTGAGCTTAAGTATAAACTACGCATTTTGGTGCTTTTGAAAAAAAAATCAATGTGCTAGATACGATTTAACTTTGAAGCACTTCCCACTTCATAATAAGAGATGCCTCAGTAAAACGTCGGTTGGTACATGTAACAATCGAGGTTTAAGCTAAATTCTGAATCAACATACAACAGACCATGTCAGTACTTTAATACAGTACGTTCAAAAGGTTGTCTTATGACCACCTGTAATTTTCTTAATCTCACTAATTTCCTTCTGATATTAAAAACGATTTATTTTAATCCAAAACAGTTCTTGTTATAGGATTGATCAAAGTTCAAGCTGAGTACATTAATTTTGTAAATAACTTAATGCAATTGTATAACATAATTGCATACATCATTGCCGCCCTTAAAACTTTTATGATGTTATCACTTACTAACGAATGTTATCAGCCGACAAACGATTTTATTATTTAACAAAAATGTTATATTTAAAATATCAGGTAAACATACACCCATTAATATGACATCACGAACAATTTAAGAATTAAAAAAAAACGTGCAGGGATTACTACTTTATGAGTTGTATTTTAGTAAAAATATTTTACAACGCCACGTTTTACAAATAATGATATCGAAATTACAGGTTAATCCTTAAGCATTTTATCAAATTATTGGTTGTACAACTCTATAAACGAAAAAAAAAGCTTTTGTGGGGTGAGGCTACGTTTTGCTGCATGTTGCCATCCCTGATAATTATGAATACAGTAAACAAAACACATTAAGAACACCCCGAAATTAAGACCACCTCGCTTATGACACTATTCTGATGTCCCATTTTGCAGTTTTGCACTATTTTCTACCCCTATATAAAGACCAACACAACATTTAGACCAGTTTTCGACGTCGGAATGGTGGTCTTAATAGCTGATTTTTCACTGTAGTTAACATTTTTAATGAATTTCTGTGCACGAAAAAAAATCCGAAAACGTTCAAACGAACTTAAAATCGTCCATTTGTAATAATAGAAAATTCTTTTCCACATTTAAGTTCATGTACCTATGCTATAAAAGGTTTAAATACCTATTGAAAGGCCAAGTTTAGACACGCAGCCCCCCAAAATGTTGGAAAATGTAAGGCACATGTTTATAAAATAACTCTTTATTAATCATTTTTAATTTCCTTCATCTCAAAGATTTGTGTGTGTAGGAACGTTATTCTAATGCCAACGAATTAATTGGAGAACGTTTTATAATATCTTGTTATTTTGTATATACCAGTAACTAATGTTTAGGAAATGCGACGGAAGATACACTAAAATGCACCAAATATCACAAAGAATGTGTTTGTTATTGCCTTTTGAAAACAGGTGATATTGGACGAATTGTTCTGAGAAAAGGTGAAACTCTACCGAACCTTTTCAGATCGAATCTGATTTTTCGTGTTATCAAAATTAATAACCTGTTTACTACCATGCAAATTTACTTTATTTTAACCTTTTTTCGCCTGCGATAGAGGGTAGACATATAGGGATCCATATTGTCTGCATAAACGAAGCCATCTGTGACTACAAGAACGATAACTCTTGTTTCACTATTTTTTGAGTAAAGAACCTTTCAAATGACTTATGTTGCCTTTAACTTTGAAAATACTTGTCCTATTTACTAAGTTATTAGAGTCTATCATCTGCATGAATAAAGCCATCTTTTACAACACGAAAAATAACTTTTGTTCACCATTTTTGACTTACGCCTCATTCCAATGACTGTAACATGAAACCTAATGTTGCCAATAACTTTAAAAGTACTTGTCCTATTAACTAAACTATTGGAATATATCTTCTCATGAACAAAGCCATCGCTGACAACAAGAATGATATCTTCTGTTTAACTATTTTTAGTTATGCCCCTTTCAAAAGACTTTTATATTAAACTTGATGTTGCCTAAAACTAATAAAGTACTTGTCCTATAATTTTTTACTTGGAATTTACCATTTGCATTAACAAAGCAATCTCTGACAACAAGAATCATAAGTTATGTTTCATATTTTTTTGTCAGTTATACCCCTTTTAAATGACTTCAATATGAAACTGTATGTTGCCTAAAACTTTGAAAGTACTTGTCCTATTAACTTAATACTTGGAATATATCAAGTAAACTATCTGCTTGAACAAAGCCATCTTTTTAAGGAAATGCCCCAAGGCTTGTATTCTTACTAGGCATAAACAATAAATAAAACATAAAACTTGTATGCTCAATAGAATTTGGTGTTCTAGGGAAAACATGTGCCGCGTGTTTGCAAAACTTCGAGTTGCATTGCAATAGTACAAAATTATGATTTAATTATAATTGGTCAGGTATTATCTTAATAATTAATAAACCAGATAGAAGCAAAATTAAAAATTATATTGCCCTTGCTTGTAAGCGAACCAGCGCTTAGCTGTCTAATTACGATACCAATTGTGCTAGCCGGGAAAACCCCAAAAGTGGTTGGTCGGATAACCCTGATAAACGTAATCATCACTGCATGACACCGGTAACCGATTATTTACGTATAACGTTGCTGACTATTAGTTTCAGGTTAAAACAACTTCAAAGATAATAATTATGGAAGCCCTGGAGGGTCATTTTAAATTAATACTTAGTATTTAAAACTTAACATTAAAATTTAATTATAATACTGAAATATAAATAATAAAATATTACAAATTCGTGATACATTGAAGTGGCGCGAATCTGAGTGGGCTCATGGTGATTGAAGCAATGGCGGAGGGCTTTGACGAGGTAAGAATGGCTTCATTTGTTTATTTTCTTGTATTGATACCGACAAATCAACGAATATCCGATAGTAAGGAATGTCTTCCCTACCACAGAGAATCGTTACATATAAATTAATAACCCATGATTCCTAATATGACTATATATATAATATGACTATACAGATTCCACGTGGACTAATCGGGTCATATTATACGTTCGTTTATTGCATTAAACAACTACCAGAATCTCAAACTCCAGTTAAAATTGTCATGCTATGAGTCCTAAGTAATGGAACTCCTACTTGTAGAGGGATGGGGATCTGAGCACTGCAAGTTTCAAAATTCTAGTGACAACCCTAAGCCATGTCAGCATTAACAAATGTCCTTTGACAAGTCAGAAAGAGAATAAATTTTATGACTTTCCCACTAGTAAAATAATTCTTTTTTATAATAATGTATAATTCTACACTGAAGCAGATATGTACTTAAAAAAATACCATAACATTACATTTAAAGGCCTCTAAAAAGGAAAAAAATTCTGCTTAAATTCATGTTTTTTTTCTGGTTAGCTGATTCACTGTCAGTTTGTACCTCAAAATGAAGTTTGGGAGTTGTATAATGTTTAGCTGTATTTATTTTTTACATGTACCTGCTTGGGGCCCAGGTTCACTGCAGTCTGGCTGTATTTATTTTTAATTATCCCGTATTAAAGATAAATTGCGTCACTGTCAGGGAAAAATATATGTACATCTACTGTATGAATTATGCTGATAGTTTATCCTTACATGTATGTTTTAGAATGACCATTGGAAGAACTAGAGCATATATATATATGGGAAAGAAACTTGTATGAAATAACATTTTTCTAGAAGTATCAAGCTGAATGATTATTGAATTGAATGTCCTGTTCAATCCTTTTAACAATAGTAGTGTTAAAATTAAAATTTTATTTATTAATATGTAAATGTAAATAATAAAATATTAATTGTTAAAAGTAGTTGTTAAATATTAATAATTAAAATTTAATTTTTTAATATGAATAATTAAAATTCAATATTTAATAACTAATATTTAAAATTTATTGGTTCAATATTAATATTTAAAACTTACTTGTTTAATATTAACGTTTCAATATTATTAATTATTAGAGGCATTGTGTGAGATTCTGTTCAAGCTGGATCCCAGTTAAATGGCTGAGTATTCCCATATTGTAGACTTATTTATTTAACAGAATGTTGTACTGTTTACTAAGTACTGCATTTGCCACACATGCCACACATGCTTTAAGTTATAATTATGATAATATTATCTTATAACTTTATAAAACATTATTAATTTTAGTTATCTTGTTTATGTCCTACATACATGTATATTTAACGGTTTAATTATCTACTCTGTCTGTAGACCATACCTTATCCAAACAATAACTAATGAACACTTAGGTTTACAGTTCTCCGTCCTCGTATTTGATGCTGCGATTGGTCATGTCCAGGAAAATACTCCTACAGTTTTTGCAGGCAGTATGTCAAAGGTCATGGTCATACTGACAGCCGGTGTTTAAATCAAGCTGCCATAAGGGGGATATATATACTAAGAAATGTGGTAAGTTACGGGTCTAATTTCGATATTACACCTTTATGTGAGGTGCTATAAAGTAATGGGGTATATATGGTACCCCGTAATTTTCAATGCCATTTCTATGCATATTCGGACTTCTTAAGTACGATAAACTTTATTCCCGTAACACGGTTTATTATCGAAATTTATTTTCGGTCTATAAAAAAAAACCCGAATTTTTTTTTTATCATAAACCAAATTTTTGTATTACAGCTTATAGTACTTACAAGGTCAGATAGTGCATAGAAATGACATTTAATTAGCGGGGTACCATATATACCCCGTAACTTTTATAGAACCACACATATAGGTATAATATCGAAGTAAGACCCGTAACTTACCACATTTCTTAGTATATATATACAACCCCTGATTAAGGTTTGTTACAGAGACCCCATATCTGACGATATTTCTGTATATATATATATATATATATATGTTATACAAACATTGCTTGCTCATGTTGACAATACTGTTTTCATTACAGAACAAAGAATCAAGAGAAGAGAGGATTAAGAGTTTGATCAGCAGCATAAAATCAACTCAGAAGAAAAAGAAGCAACATCTTTTGGAAACTGGAAGTGCACAAAAAGTGTGTAAAATATCTTTGTCCTTTTATACATGTAGATAAATCTAAATTGCAGTTGTATGTATAAGCCATTTGTGGCATAATTTATCTGTGAAATATCTTTGGTCTTATGGTCAGAGTTGTTGGATTATAATCAGCAAACCTTTTACTAATAAGTTTGAGCCCGTAATATGACAATTTTTCTCTTTGTGAGATGATTGGCAGTTTCTTGTGGAGGATAGGATACTGGTTCTACCAAAATAAAATTGGGAATTTCTGTTTATTTAACTCAGATTCTTTTTTTATATGTTTAGATTACCAGAGCAAGAGGGCGAGGTGAGAGGCAAAAATACAGAATTACAGTTGGTTGGGAAAATTATCGTAATGGAAAGTATCGAGTAGTGACAAAAGGGAAAGGAGGTGGAAACAAAATAATTGAGTATCAGTTCGGAGAAGAGTTAACAATTGATTACATAAAGAAAATGTCATTAGGATTCTTTTTTCCTGAAGGTAAAAGTGATATTAGAAGTCTTGATGAGTTTAATGTCTGTGTTGCATCATCAAATGGACAAACCTTGGAATCTTTCGTAGATACCAATAAGAATCCATGTTCATTCTCCGAATTTTTAAAGAGTAATGGACTTTTTGCATCACAGTGCCACCTCTACCTAAGAACAAAAAGAACAGAAGAACAAGTAAAAAAACATCTTAAGCGTGAATGGAATGAATGCAACCAACACAGTTTCCATAAAATACTCCAAAATTGAGACTCATGAATATTCAAATGATCATGTCACAAGTAAATTGTTACTCATACAACAGTTGTTGCAGTTTGTCAAAGATCCCAGAAGATAATTATGATCCATTTGAAAATGGTTTTCTTGTAACAAAGATATCTTAGACAACAAAATCTTCCTTGAGCAGATAGAAGATGGCTATTTGTGTCCACAAGCAACACAAGAGCAGATGATGTTTCATGGTCCAAGTGAGATTTATGGATTTGAAACTGACGAAAAAAAAATTTTAGTGCTGTGTTTAATTACTATTGCTCACAATTAGAACTTGCTTCATAGTTGGTACACAATGGGATTTTGTTGTGTAGTGGTGATAATCGTTGCATTTTACGTGTAACCGAGCCAGGAGAATATTATGTTTCTGTGAGTAGCACATGTGAAGATTCAGCAGTAAACACTGTAATTTGTTCTGATACTGTAATGGTTGATGTGTATAGTGAACAAACAGAAACAGGCAGTGCTTTAACACTGCACCAGCCAATACAATCTAATGCAATAGACACAGCAGGACCATCCAATACAACCAGCTCAGCCATACCATTTGATACAACCAGCTCAGCCATACCATCCAATAAAATCAGCTCAGCCATACCATTTGATACAACCAGCTCAGCCATACCATCCCATACAATCAGCTCAGCCATACCATCCAATACAATCAGCTCAGCCATACCATCCAATATAATCAACTCAGCCATACCATCCAATACAATCAGCTCAGCTATACCATCCAATACAATCAGCTTAGCCATACCATCCAATACAATCAGCTCAGCCATACCATTTGATACAATCAGCTCAGCCATACCATTTGATACAATCAGCTCAGCCTTAGCATTTGATACAATCAGCTCAGCCATACCATCCAATGCAATCAGCTCAGCCATACCATTCATTACATTCAGCTCACCTTTACCATCGTTTAATATTAGTTTAGCTGTATTATCCAGTACAATCAACTCAGCTGGACCATCTAATAGAGTCAGCTCAGCTGTACCAATAGATTCAATCAGTTCGGCAGTACAATCCAATACAGTCTGCTCACCCATACAATCTGATATAAGAAGCTCAGCAGTACCATCATATAATATCGTTTAGAAGAACCATTCCAAACACTCGGCTTAGGAGCAGAATGCTACATAGCTAATCCAGTAACACAGAACCAAAATTTGATATCACCAATGCAATGTCAGTCAGTGTGTAAAACAGCAGACATATTATGCACACCACCAGAGATTCAAAGAATTAGCTCACGAAAACAATCTGATGTTGTCGGGCTACCAGTACAGGCTAATACTAAGCATGCACATGCACTCTCACAGTCTCCGACATTAAGCAGGGCTTCACTTCTTCAGGGTACATCACAAAAACAGACAGGAACATTTAATATTAATTGTCCTTTAGAAAGTTCAAGTTGTGTTCCCAAGGTAAATTTGACTGATTTGCATTTGGGAAAAGAGATAGGAAGGGGGGCATTCAGTGTGGTTTTTGAAGGAGACTGGTTAAAAACTAAGGTTGCTGTGAAAGAAATCTGTGTTAAGCGTATTAAAGTCATGAAGTCTTTTATTGTACGAGAACTCGCCTTACACAGTCAATTGAGACATCCAAATATTGTCTTGCTACTGGCATATGCTATACAAAATAGCAGGTTGTATTTGGTCACTGAATTCATTGGTGGTGATACGTTAGATAATATTTTATTTGAAGAGAAAAGAGAACCCATGAATATGCAATAAAGATTGAATATCGCAGTGAAGGTGAGTCAAGCAGTAGCCTATCTGCATAATCAGAACCCAATAATTATTCATAGAGATCTTAAATATGAAAATATCCTTGCCTCTGATGATCTTAAAGTTGTTAAGTTAATCGACAGGGGATTAAGCAACTTTAAAACAA